>JAOXJK010000051.1:24756740-24812785 GCA_025774025.1 Xenus cinereus | reverse complement strand
GGTGGTGGAGTCTCCTTCTCTGGAGACATTCAAAACCCGCCTGGACAAGTTCCTGTGCAACCTGCTCTAGGTAGACCTGCTTTGGCAGGGGGGGTTAGACTAGATGATCTCCAGAGGTCCCTTCCAACCCCATGCGATTCTGTGATTCTGTAATGGCTGGAATATCCAGCAAGGAGAAGACTACCCATTATAGGTTGGTAACTGAGGCTCAGAGAACAGTTTATCTGTTAGAAATGAGGGGTTTGGATTTAGGATTATGACTGCAGAATGGCTTGTAACAAGAAAGGTCCTATTCCAAAAGCAGAAGCATCATCAATGGAAAGCAATGCCTGAGGAACTTCAACACGCGAGTGTGTGCATCAGGGATGCAGCAGTTCATAAAGCCGTACCTTTGAGGATGGCAAAGAGCTCAAGTTGGGAGGTTTCCTGAGAAAGAGGATCAAACATTTGACACATGATGCTCGCTTTATATTAAAATAATATTTACCTGTGAGTAGAAAATCCATAAACCTTGGTACTACCCTGGGAAGCATGCTGAAACTAAATTACTGGTTTTGCGTCTTCCTGAGCATAATATATAATTTTCTGCACTCTTACTTATATTGCAAAAAGTCAAAAATGCCACATTGAAAATCACTGTTAATTGTGACAGAAGCGTTATTTCTTATTTACGAAGACCAGTGTAATATACTGTGGCATTGTCTCATTGAATCTGCCTTGTGCATTGGTTAGCTATTTCTAAAAATACTCTATTACCTATATCAGTGCCAATTTTGGTCTCTGCCTGTATGCTTTAATATAGAATATGGTTTATGTTTTCATACATTTAATTAGTCATTAATTATTTTAGCCATGATACTTTAAGTTTTCCAGCACTTATTTCATGGACACATCTGATCCTTTCCTGCCTTATATCAACTTAAATATTCAGTACGTCAATGGATTTACATAAAAGTAGATCCGGGGAGAAGCGAGCACTTCCTAAAAGCTGTTAGAGAAACCAGATTTGTACTGGATGGGAAGCAGGACAAAACCTTCAAGTCCTGTTCTTGAAAGAATGTGCTTGGATGTTTTTGTTTTCTTGGTTTGAATTGTTTAGGTGTAACAAAAACCACTGAACTCTGCAACACACACAAACAACACAGTGCTATCTCTAGCACTCCTTGACAAACTGTATGGAGCTGCTCTGACGAAATGAAAAGTTACTAATACTCCCTTGAGAGCAATCTCAGGTCGGATCCACAGATACAGATTTCCACCCAGTATGAAGACAGCCAGGGAGATTTTAAATTCAACACCAAGCCTAGCCTTTGAACACTTTTACAGTACAACTTAAAGCAGTCTTTAATCTACCTTGAGCTATAACAGCTGCCTGTAGCTTTCCAGTTACCAGGGCTTGCTGGGAACAGCAACACACTGGCCAACAAACACCTCACAAGATACAGGTCTGTGTATCAGGGAGTTGTGTCACCCACAGCACTCCTCCAGCAGGCGGATCGGTGACAGCCTGTTTCTCATAGAGGCTGCAAACGAGCATGTGACTATCAATATTTGCAACTAAATGTAGGTCAGTGACAAAAGGTAGAAAATGAAAGGGTAAAGTGTGAATGTTTGACATCAAGGGTATGGATGCTATGGAAAACATGGTGGGTGGTGATAGATGGGCGTCTACCAGTATGATTGAGAAGTTGGCACATTTATTTCCACTTGGGGCTGCATGTGAGTATTGCAGAGCGTTCTTAATGAAAGCCAGTAAACATTTTACTACCCTGTCAGGTATCCGGAGTTCACTGATGCTGCAGGAAACTTGTTTTGCATATTTAGAAATAGGTCACTGGGACACGATTACACTCCTCTTCTGAAAAGCAAGGTGTGATTGAGAAGAAATTCAGTGCGCAGAACTCCAGCAGAGTTGTGAAAACTATCAGAAACAGCTGATGCAAAACCATTTATTAATATCTCAAAAATAAAGTGTCTGACATCTCAGTCCTTTGCAATTTTACAAGTAGGTACTGTGTCCCTGTGGGAAGTCTGGCTACTGAGAAGCTCCTTAGAGGTCTGTGACATGGCAAATGCTAGTGTTTTAATGCTGTTATGTAGGACTCTGAAGTCCTACAGCTGTTTCTGCCCATTCAGAGTATTAAGCAAGAGTCATTTTTGTAGGAAGTTGCATACTCGGGAAGTTTTTCTGTAGATGCATTAAAAAGGCTTCTAGAGGTGGATTTGGTTTATTGCCAAGTATGAAATTATTAAAGCTAAGAATTCAGGATGTCATTAGATAGTCTTTGGAATAAAGAAATCTTTTATCTGAATTGTATCACCTTGATAAGAAACACAATGGACTACTGGTTTGGTAACTGGGTCTAGAAACTTCAAGGCTTGTTGTTCTGTCTTTTCTTTTGATAGATTAGATGAACAGCTTTAATATGAAAGGCCAAATGGCCTGAACAACATGTGTACTGAGAATATATGTAGTATAATAATGTAAGGTACACTGATGGCAGTCTATGCTACCTTTTCAGTTTCCTTTGATGAGAAAAAAGGTTAGGTGGTGTTGGGGTTTTTTGGTGGGTTTTGGTGGTTTTGTTTTTTTTAAAATCTACTGTATGTCTAATCACCAATGTTGTATTCTAATTCTTCTAAGTCTCTATTTAATCCCATATATTCTTTTTCTCATTTTCCCCCAGGATTCATGCCAGACTATTAGTATCTAGTTCATTGTGTCATCCAGCTTATCCTGTTTTAACACTGGTACAGTTTCGGGAATCTTCCCGATTAAAAATGTTATTAAAAATGAACAGCAAGAGAGGGTCAGCTCTTTGAGGGCTCTCATGGGAGGGCTACCAGTCTGCAGATCTTTTAAAATATTCGTCTCAGGTGCTGCTTTGTAGGCTCCCATACTAAGAGTTGCTCTTCATCCTTGTATGATATAAATTATCAATGAGCTTCTTTCCGAATATGGACCAGAAATATTTATGCCACGCTGATCTTTTTCTATATCTATTAATACTTTTAGCACTTTTGGTTGTACTGGACTATACCATGATAGCTTTTTTAATTCTCTGCAGGAACAGTTATATCTCTAACCCCAGAAGCTGTACCAGTGAAGTTAGAAACAAAGTGCTGTAAGGGAAAGTTAACCTCCAGTGGTGATGTAAAGCTAATCAAAATTCTATGAAAAATTATTATAGGCATTTAAAAAATGTTGCATCTTCTCTGGGATTTCTTGACCCATGCACTCAGCTATGCTATTGTCTGTCTCTGCTCCTTCTTAATTATTCTCCTCTTGGACTTAACATGCAGTAAACCTCTCCTTCCACAGGGATAAAGGGTATATGAGGGACTGATTTCCACCTCTGCAAAGGAAATGTATTTTGCAGTTAAAAATCATTGTAAAGAATAGACACCTGTGGAACCTAGCAGTCAATCTACTACGGCTAGGTTGTTCTGTTTTCAACAGGCTCTGGATGTTTTATTTGTTAATGTTACTTGACCTCCTTTCTTAATATCTGTGAAATTGCTTATGGAACACATATTTAAATAGAGGACATCCTGACTCTTACACTGGGCTACAGTTTAATTGTCACTTACAATGATCTCAGGTGCAGCAGTGCTAAGACTTCCCATCTACAGTAAATAGTGCTGTCCTGATCATGCCAGCTACTCATTTTTAGGTTTTCACAAGTGTCTAAGTAGACAATTAGATCTGGATTGTGGGATTATACTATAATGGAAATAAAACTTTGGTTTAAATTTGGATAATATTTCTCATAAAATGCAGAGATACTTCATGCTGTAACATATACCATCTGTGGCTGACAGCCTTTTCATAAAACCAAAAGGTTTTACTGTGTCTGTGATTCATCTAAAATTAAATTAAAATTTTAGAATGGGAAGGTGAGCGCATTCCTGTGGGCTGAGGAGACTTGGTTTTAGGACACTCAAAGCAATTGCTTGTAGTTCTGGGTTATGAGGACCTGAACAAGACTGAGTTAGGTAACTGTTCTGGTTAATAAGAGCCATATTCAGATGGCCTAAATTCTACCTAAGTCCAGGTCAACAGACAAGGAGCCCAAAGAGGGGTTCACTGGAGTTGGACTGGATATCCATTAGGAAGCAGGAGGAAGAAGGGTGGAGGCAGGATTTGAACTGTGCAAATATTGCCTCTGCCATTTGGGTTAGAGAAGAGAGGGGTCACACCTGCCTCTGCCCATGGCCCCCAGAGCTTTCTGCCAGGCTGAGCTGTAGACAGCTTTTCCTCTGGAGAAATGGGGGAAGACTTACTTTAGTTTTTGGGCTGGTTTCAAAATTATTATCTTATTTGTTACTAGCTTATCTCACAGTGGAAAGGTTTGTTTAGGGTACTTTCAAAGAAAAGGTAAAATAGATTGTGCTTTAATGTGTTAGTAGCTAAAATAGCAGTTCTCTTGGATGTAACTCCAGGAAGATCATCCTACTGGGTAAGTAGAAGTATCTGCTTCAGTGAGGTTGCATGGGTAGTAGTAATAGTATTAGAAAGAGGAACTCTCTGGATTTGGCAAGTTTGGCTCAAAATTGCTTTTGCTTAAGTAAGAAAAAATATAATTAAGATTAATTTATTCCAAAATCTTATCAACTGTTGCGCTTGGGCACGCTTGCTTGTTTGATGTGTAATGTATATATAATTGTCTGTCTTGGAGATAGAAATAAGCAAAATTCAGAATATAGTAGTTGTTTTGCAGGGGAGATTGGAGTACTTTCTTCTCTACCTTTTAGATCATTCTGAAAATTGGCAGGTTGTGAAGATGGTACCTTCCTGTCTCTTGCTAAGCAGAATTCTGCATGCCATTTGACGTCTTAATTTCACTTCCCTCCAAGCATTTTCCTTTTATTAAATGAAAGACTTGATAAATATTGCATATTCTTTTTGTGGTTTGGTTTTGGTTTTTTTCATTTAAAAAGAAGAAAAAATCCCTCTGTTTGGACTGCTTTTATGTTTTAGGATACAAGTTTGGAGTGAGTCCAAAATCCCTTTTCCACAAGTGGCTTCATACCAAGATCCTGAGTATCAGAGTTACCTTTGAAAATGTTACCCCTGCTTTCCAAACAAAAATGGTAGCATACTTAAATTTCCTGAAAACATGTATCTGGTTTGGGCATTTGGATATGTTATTATGCTTAAAACAGATGCACTTTAAAATCAAATGTTTTTTAAAAGTGTTTCTAGAGAAATTGTATAATGGAAAGGGAAAAGAATGAAGGGCTCCAGGAGGCTCTCCCTTCCTAGTTAACCTTTGGAGGATTTTTGGTGGGTACCAGTTGGAAGTCCTAAAACGCAAAAAACAAGCAAGCATGAGGCAGTGAGAGCCACAGCTACTTTTAGAGTCAATTGACAATACTGATTTTTAATGCTTAGGATCTAATCAATTAGCAATGCATAAAGAACAGCTGGTGCTCCCAGTAAAGTGTGTGGAGGGGGTATTTTTGGAATAAGACTGTTTCCAGTCAGAAACCTTAACTCTATCTCAGAAAAGTTAATAATGGAAATAGTTACTAATAATCATGAACGTATATTCCATCCTGTTAATTTGATTTTTAATTACAAAGCAATAAAATGCATCCTTGCTAGAGGGTAGTGATATCCGTCTGCAGTTATTGTAACACCGTTTGTAGTAGGTGAATAAACAACAGTTGTTACGGTGAAAACCAAAGAGGATTTTAAAGCAGGGCTCATCTTCTCACTTAAACTGATTACCCTTCTAGTATCTCATCTCCATTAGAAAACAGAAAAGAACAGGGTGGAAAGGATGGAGGATGTAATCAGGGACAGTCATGATTCATGAAACAGAAGAATGTTTATTTTTAAAGATGCCCGTGTGACACACAAACCTGCATTGAGATCATGCCTCTTGTGAGGAGTACTCCTCTCATCAGCCTTAGCGGCTGTGTCTTATCATTCCCCTTAATCATTTGTCTCTCTTGGGTAACCCAGGATGCCTAATTATTAGCATATACATTTAGGTCAGGCAGTGGCTTTCTCATGAAGAACCAGCAAAAAGCACATTGGTGTGTTTTCCTTCAACCTTAATTCCAGTGAGCACACAAAGTAAAATCTTACACTCCCCATCAGAATAGTAGAAGGATGTGTAGTTAAATGCTTAATCTTATTAGCAATGTGCTATAGGGAAGCCTGAACCTTCCTTTGAGCCCTGCCAACTGTTCTGTGCAGCTCGGGATTTTTTGTAGTAAAATTAACCATGTTTTTACTCCCAGCATCCTGTCCTGCTGTGTGCCGACCGGCAGGATCCCTGGGGGAACAGCAGCACCCACTGTTCCCCCCAGCCCCGTGTGGGGTGTGGGGCAGGGTGGAAGCAGGCTGAGACCATGACAAAAGGAGGCTCCTTCTCTGACAAAACCTCTGCACCCCTTGCTCACTTTCCTTCTGTACCTGAGGCTGAAAAATGTAACTGCTTGAAATGTTCCAATTACACCCTGCAAAAGGGCAGCATAAACTCCTGCACAGGGAGCTATCGAATCATCGCTCTATTGCTCGGAGAAGGCAGCTGAGCAGAAATTTCTGCTGTCTACCTGAGAAGGAGACAGGGCGTTTTTTACTTGCCCTGACCAGCAGCCTGTTGGTACCAGACTGCAAAGTGTTAATGCTGTCAGCTTTGGCTGTTTTCAGTAATTTATTGCTTTAAAAGGAGATAGGATGTGCATTTATATAAATACAGGCACACACTTGTCATATGTAAGGAAAAATAAGTAAAAAACAATGCTTCAAAAATGAGCAGTCATCCCAAAATAATACTCTCTCGGAGTCACTGTGAGTGTCAGAGCAAAGGAAATGCCATTGCACCAGAGCAAACAATAAGGCAGATCACAAAAATCCTACTCACCATGTTTTATCACTGAGCAGAAATCCTCTGTCTCCTAGCCTTGCTACTGAGGCTGGTCTTTATCCAGAGGCTCCTGTGATGCTTTTCAGATTCTGAGGGGCTGGACCACTGCTGCTCTCCAGCGTTACTCTCCTCCCCCTGTCTTTTCCTCCTCCTTCTTCCTTCATCCCCACCCCCTCATTCCTCCTGCTTGTAGCTTTTTTGTACCTTACTTAGATTCTAGGCTTCCACATGTAGCTAGATTTAGGAAAGATGCTTATTTCAGCCATCTGCTTGATGCCATGGAAATGCCTCCATTGCTAAGGAATAAAAGCCCAGGAGGTAAGCTCAGGAGTCCTGAGCCAGCATTTTGGTTCCTCTCTACATGACTGCTTATTAAATAGGGAGGAACACATCCAAATTAATTTCATTTCTCACGTTTTTTTTTTGATTCTGACTAGGATTCAGGAAAAGCAGTTCTAACATGTTCTTAGGTTAGTGAGACGCTGCAGTGTGGAATGTAGACAGATTATTGGACTGTGCTGCCTTTTGTAGGGCTTTTGTTAATGCTGAAATTAGAGGGGATTTCATGTGGGAGTAAAGTGGTGTAAGAGGAGAGACTGAATATTTCTGCTGCCCAAAGCTGGAGTGCCTGGTGTTAGCCTCACATTGCCTTCGACAAACATGATTTATCAAATTATCCCGACAGTCAGTCTAACTTCAGCCTCAGTGTGCGGTGAAGTCAACATTTGGTGTTACAACGTCATTCTTTATTATATAGATGAATTTATTGCTGCCACAAACACCAGAGCTTTAATTTCACAAAAGCTTAAAGCTGGCACGCTTGTCCCAGCCCTCTCACTGTGAAGAGCTTCCAACCTGGTCGTATCTTGATTGTCCCTTCCCGTAAACTCTCCTCCAAGTCCTGACATCAGTCTCTCAAGCCCCCTTCCTTCTCCTTCTTCCTCCTTGTTGAAACACCTCTGTTGGGGGCATGAGAGGAGCCTCTTAAAGGCGACAGTGCATGCCATGAAGCAGTGGCTTAATCCACTTCAGTAGCTCTCCTGCGAGCTGCAGTTTAGAGCTGTACTCTGGGATAATGCAGTAGTTTGTGTACAGACTGGTGATATCCGCGGGCAGTTCACCCTTCTGCTCTAGGGTAGCTCTAAGGTAGTGAACAGGCAGCTCTCAGATGGCTGAGCGAGACACAGCAAGTTCGGACAGGTCCAATCTGTGCAAGGATTTTAGAAAATCCTCCAGCTCTGTATGAACTGAAGATAAGCGTTCCCTCACTGTTGGAGCAGGCACATCAGTCAGAGAGCTGATCTCTTCTGTCCCCACATGACAGCAGAAAGGGAACAAAAGCTTTTCCTTGCTCTGTGTTCTCATCTTCCTTTTCACAGTGTGCTTGAGCTAAACCTTGAAGATGGGGGAGGGAAGGAGCTTACACTTTTGTACTGTCTGAGCTCCTAAAGCTGAAAAATCAGCCAGTTAACCTTATAGGAAGCGCTCCTGCTCCGAGTGCCAGCCAGTAAGCCACTGAGGTGTCCCCGATGGTAAAGACTGGAAAGGTACATCTTGGAAAACACCCCGGGTTCAGCCCAACCTGCAACAAGTAGAAAGCCCTTGTGACTTCACCAAAAGACTGGTAGGAGGAAAGAACGAGCTCTGGCAAGTAGATTAAGACCAATCATGAGAGAAAATATATTAATTAGAATTAGATTTGATGTTTTTTATTCTGCATTAAATACTTGTATTAATATAGGAGGAAGCCTTTCTTCATGACGGGTATGTGAACCACCGAGTTTTCAGGTAGTAGATCCTTGCTCTGCAGTGATCTCACTTCTGAGAGCATCTGCTTTGGGAACTCTGTTTTGGAAAGAGGGAGCCTTTAAAACCTTGAAGCCCTTCTTCGTTCAGAGTAACACCAAGGCTTGTTAGAAATGCTGATAGACATGAGAGTCTGTCAGAGGTCACTTCTGGTGCTGATCCAGGGCTGGTGGCTGGTGTTGGTACTGTCTGAGCAAACCTAGCAAAATTAGGGGTTTAGATTTTTTTATTTGAAGATTATTCATGCACACAATTTCTGAACGGAGTTTCTGAACTCTGAAGTGCAGGCATTAAAGGCAAAAGTACACCAGAAAAGATGTACCCAAATATGCCATGTGGAGAAGGAAATAGACAACAGGAGAGCACTTAAAATTGCATTTGAAGGCTACTTCATGTTCAACTCAAGCGCAGTAAGACAAGCCATACTCAAAGATTTAGGGGAGAGAATCTGGCCAGAGAGGAGCTCTTAGTTCCAGTAGTGTTTCAGGTAGTTCCCACACCTGCTGTCTCTAGGACAGTCTGTTGCTGCTCCTCAGGAACTAGGAAAGCTCTCATACAGGTGTCGCCGTTTTAACAAATGGCATCTGTTGTCCCTTTGCTGGAGGAATTAAAGATCACTGCAGACTTGGATGAGATATCCAAATGTGTTCATGGTAACTTGTAGTTCCTGAACTGTCCTTTTCTGCTATCACTTCATTTCAGGCTATTTTACTCTGGCTGTTGATCAGCTTGGTTCAAAAGGTTGGTTCTTGGAGAATCTAATCATCCTCTCTGATTAATTCAGTCTGTCCAGAATTGTTTCGGGCATCAATGGGCATAAAAGGGAAGGGAAATCAGAAAACTGTAAATGAGGGGCACATGGGATGGCTGCCATCTGTTTAGCAGAAGCACACAGCACTTGGGATGCAGAGTGAGAAGAGGGACTAAGGAACATACAATCCCTGGCATGGCAAGAGTAGGGCAGCAGGGATCCTTCCTATCCAAGGAGGAAGACTGGGGAAAGGAGGAGGAAAATCCACAAAAGGGGTGGTATGGAAACACAGGGAGGGAGTTTTTAGGTGAAGCAGGCCCAGCCTGCCAGAACTTGGAAGCCTGCATCTCCCCAGCGTGGGTAGCAAATTTTGCATCAAGAGATTGAAGCCATTAGCATAAGCAAATCACAAAAAGCTAACTATACTATTTTTTAATTTTCTGTCATGGAAGAATGTCGCAGATTCTTTAACCCCAAGACTCAGAACAAAATGGTTTGCTGAGGTAGCTGTATTTGTTTCCAAGGAATTACTTACAGAATGAATTTGACCCAGGCTATTTCCTGCCAGTGAACTAATGAAGAGTCTAACATCCCCAATCCAGTCAAGCTTTCTGCTAACATCAGCTTAAACTTAATTATTCATGGATTCTTATCAGTATTTCTTGGGTTTGCATGTTGTAGAGAATTGGTAATGGGATATGGAGCTTTTTCTCTCCAGACTGCTAGCAGAGGACTACCCTAGGTTGAAGGGAACAATCTTTGCTACTTATCTGACTGATTCCCAGGGCTTACATTAAGTTAATTGCTGCTCTCTTCTCAGTTACTTGGTAAGCTAGTGTCTGCTGCAAAATTTAGGATTGTGAATTGCTGTTAATAACATCAGGATTTAGCAAAGGAAATAGAAGGATCTTTATCCACAGATTTCTCTAAATGTATTCCACCTCAACATCTCCTGCCTGCCCTCCATGGGAGGCACTGTTGTTGCCATACTTGCTGCCAAGGGGATGAGGTGGAGCAGGTAGGGTTGCCAGAGCCCCTTTCGGTGCTGGTATTAAGAAGCTTGGCAGTCCTGCCAGCCAGCCCTCAGAGCGCCAACAATGATGCCCTTGAGGGCAGGAAGGAGTGCATCCAGGATGGGACTGACCATGTTCTCTATGGCTGTTCTGGGGACTATGGATGGTAGACTGTGAACTGCTTGTCGCCTCAAAGGAGAATGAAAAGGGAATTTGAGAGGAAAAAGAAGAAAATGGTGAGGACGCTTCTCCGGCTGCTCATGTTAGTGGCTGCCCTTCAACTATTTGCTTTAAGCAAAAAGCTCTCAGGTAATAAATGCTTAGCTATAAAATCAACATGGGAAAAATGAGCTCCATTAAATGCTATGAAGAGCTATCCCAGAAGAATTGTTTCACCGAATCAAGAACTCCAAGGGTCGATAGACCAGAGAAAACACCTGGGTGGTACATGACACCTCAGGGACCGGACTACAGAAATGTTTAAATACGAAGCACATTTTTAGAAGTTTTTCCATTCCAGATATGCCGGTGTGTCATAGACATCTGTCCAGATGAGGCAAGAATACCTCCAGTTTATTGAACTGCTATTGTCATTAACAGCTCCCTGTCTCAAAGGCAAAATAATCACTCAGCATAAAGCACGTGGGATGGCAAAATGGGCAGTTCCACAGACACCCCAGTGCAACCTATAAGTAAAATTTTCTCAGCATCTGCTGAGGAAGATGCTATTCTGATGACCTGAGGGAGGGTTCTAGGAAATTTTTAATGACTGTTTTGTATGACTTTGTTTCCCTGCTTAATTTTATACTGCTCCCTGCCTGAATACATACAATTAAGTGCTCTAAAGGCTTTGTTAAATGCTCAGTCAGGAAATTGAAAAAAGAGACATAGGTGTAAGTAGCCATAGATACACAGCTTCGAGTAACAGAGACAGACCCTCAATGAGGGTGAAGCTATTTCAGCGGCTCTAATGGGATAGTCTTTCAGATGCTAAAGCTGGCATCAAAGGAGGGGCTAAAACCAAAAAAGACCTAGATAAGAGAGAAGCGAGTAATTAGACAAAGTTAGCGGGAGTGAGTGCAATAGCACAGCAGGCTCAGATCTACATGTGCACACAGGGGCATACTGAGCTGTGAGCAGGACAGGCTGCTGCTCCCTCTTCTGCCTTTCACTGTTTGTATGCTTTTAGGTTCTATCTCAATGAAAAATTAAATTGTCTTGCATAGAGATGCTAGCTTGGTCACATTGCAGAAGATACACTTGTCACAGGATCTTGCAGGGGAGTCCTCATGGGTGGTGTGGGGGCCGTGAGCCAAATCACAAATCCTGTTCTGAGGGAAGAAACCTCTTGGCTGAGCGTGAAGTTGGTGGGACCTCAAGGAAAAAGAGCACTACAGCCAGTTTGCTAACTGTGACGAGTAAAATCCCACTGTCACAGTTGGGATATCAATCAGAATTTAAATTTAAATACCAATCAGTATTTAAATACAAACAAAAGAACATTTGAAGATGTATGATAAATGAAGCCTTTGAAATCACCAGCAGTGCAGCTGGTAACAATGCACTTAGAAATGCTTATGGTTGATCTACTCAATGGAACATACACTTTGGAAACAAATCTGCGTGTTGGATTTATGTTGTTAGTGGCAATGTCACAGCCAGATTTCATTTTAAAGTGGTGATTTGTGCATCTTAGAAGAGAATAAAATGCACACTTTTAAATGCAGTTTGCTAGCAGACTTAGAGATAACATTTGGCAGTGTTTGTTTCTCTTGTTGTCCTGCCTCCTGTGTGCTGGGTGACAGTGGCTGACTCCAGAAGCTTGCTGCCTGCTGCTCCCTTAACTGCCATCCCAGCTGGAAGGTGAAACCTCCCACCGTGTTCCTTGAAGTCATGAGATGATGTTTGTGGTAGGAGTATGGCATTACAAGCGAGGCTCTTATGGTAGTGAAATACGACCATTAATATATTTTTGCAGTTACAGTAAATAAAGCAGTAAAACTGAAAGAACCCAGCTTCTGGCGAAGTGCTCCATTAACGCATCAAGAGTATTGACAACGCCAAGGTCATCATTTGGTTTGCAGCTACGCTGATTACCAGCAGGTTTTAAAATATGGTATTTTATGGGTCCTCTAGCTGGCAGGCTATTTAGAGAGGGGTGATTTGTTGAGCACTATTCTTTGGGCTTTATCCTTTCATGGCTTCGGCTGTTACCAAAGCTCGGCAACAAAACAATCTCTCCCAGCTGTTTGATTTTTCTCAGAGGAGTTATTAACGGTTCTAAGCCAGCTGATATGCCTAGGCAGTACTCAAGCATATTAAACTGTTACGTATTTCTCTTACGACTGTGCAGTAGCCATTTTCCAGCCGGTAGCCGGTGGGAGCCAGGGTGGTGTGGTGGCTGGGAGATGGGAACAGGGTGTTGGAGGACGGGGAGCTGGGAGCCAGGGTGGTGTGGTGGCTGGGAGACGGGAACAGGGTGTTGGAGGACAGGGAGCTGGGAGCCAGCGTGGTGTGGTGGCTGGGAGATGGGAACTGGGTGTTGGAGGACGGGGATCTGGGAGCTGAGCTCAGCTGGGGCCATGCGAGTGGCCCTGTGTTACGGTGGGGTGGATGCTCTGCTCTTTGTTGCTGCCTGGTGAGGCAGGAGGTAAGCCTGGGAAATAGGGCACCTTCATTTGGGAGAAGAGATTCAGAAATGATTCGTGAGCTTTAATGCAGCGTTGGCAATTTCTCGCCCTGCAAACACACTACTACAACCTGCCCTTCAGAAAAGGACTAGTGGGGTTTTTTTACATCTGTTTCTAGGCACTTGGTTTGCAACACCTTACAGGGAGTCTAACTCCTCTTGAAAATCAGACGCCTTAAGGTGCTTTGAAGCCCTTTATGTTTTGTGATTTTACTGGGGGAGGGGGGGAAAGACAGCAGGAGACTGATGAGTTTGCGGAGCTGGAGTGGAAGGTGCATGAAAGAGTATGTGAAGTGGGGAGTGCTGCTGACTGCGTGGTCATAGCTACATAGTCATTTGGAGCTTGACAGTGTTTCAAAGAGCCTGGCCCATTCAGAGCTAACAAGAGTGGTGTCCAAAATGGACAGAAGCCAGCAACAAAATGAGTTAACTTCTTCCTCGGCTCATTAAATGAGTTGCCCAGTCAAGAATGAAGTCCGGATTCACATGTGTTGTCACAGAAATGGTATGAGAATGACAGAGGGATGGGCACCTTGATTTCCTCATTTGTTGCTTTGGCCTGAAGTTTTCTGTACAAAAAATGTTGCTGCATCTCCTTACACTGTGTAGGGCAGGAGATCTGGTGGACACCCTGCAAATCAGTCGCAGGAGTGCTGGTACTGCTGGTTAGAGCTGGAGGAGGCAGATTTGTCGCCTTTGGCTTTGCCTGTTATAGATGTTTTCCCTAATGCCAGCATGGCTCAAACCCAGGTTAGTCTGCTCCTGATTGGGAAGCATTGCCCCGGTAATTAGTAATTACCTAAAATAACAAGGTGCTGTAATTCCTAGGTAGTGGAAGAGCCCGGGTAAGATGCAGAGGAATGTGAGTCAGGGAGGAGGCTAGCTCTTAGAGCTGTGCTCCTCTTCCCACAAGCGCCCATAGGGGCGAGAGGAGGAGGGGGCAGCCGGGTGGGCAGGAACCCCCTCCTTTCCCAGCAGCAGCTCCCAGGTGAGTGCGTGCGCCTGAGGCACCCTGATCAGGGCCCCTAGATTCTCTGGTAATAATATTATTTTCCTTGTCCCACAGCGATCCTGCTTCAATACCTAAACAGGTATTTGAAGTTGTGAGTTTTTCTCCAGCTCTGCCTGATGCGTGCTGCTGTTTCCCCCTGAAATGTCTGATGTAGTTCTGATCATGAAGGTGCCAACCTGTCCCATCCCTTCAGCGTTCAAGGCTGTGGGATGAGCGGATCAGCAACGTGTGTTTTATGTCAGAGTTCTCATCTTTGGCTGTTTTTAGGGGAACAAAAGCCTTCCATGGAGATGATATGCCTGTCAGATGAAGCACTCCCTGTGAGAAGAGGGAGACATTTGCACCCCAGAAACAGACTGTTGTCTGTGCCCCAGCACCCCTAGTAGGAGCTGCGGGTGAGATGCTGGTGACAGCCTGGCTGTGCGGTGACACGGCCAGGGACAGGGGGCAGGGGAAGGGGGGCACAGCCGCTGCCTCTACAGCTGGGGCCTCTGTGGGGTGCGGGAGCTGCCTGGGTCTGGGGCTGCAGCAAGAGGCCAGGGAGCAGCTCAGGGGTCTCTTGGCTTCTCCCCGGTCCGTGGGCGGTGCGGATACAGCGCGCTCGTGCCGTAAAAGAAGAGAAGGAAAGTGGAGTCCAAAGGAGCCAGGAATAATAGCTCTTGTTCAATAAGCATTTTGAAATATTTCTAGCCATAAAAGATGTTTAGGGAAATGTGAGGATGTATTGTTCCCTTTAATTCTTTGTGTCTTTTCCTTTTGCATGTTGAATTAGGCATAATTTGTATTAATATGTTAAGTATTGTGCTTATAAGACAGATGATGCTTGGTTAGAGAACAGTCCAAACTACGCTCTCAGACAATGCATATTTTTATTTACTATAACTGTGTTTTAATTTGCTTTGTGGTACAGAAGAAATAAATAGCCAAAGTCAGCTTTCATGGAATGAAGTAATTGGTTGCAGATTCTTAAAGCATTTTAACAGCAAAACTTATAACAAATATTTTAACTTCTTTTAGCTTAATTTCCAGATCAGCAAGATTTATGAAATCTTGTTGTTTGTACCTGCCTAGTTGTCCCTGCCTTTGAATAACTTCTACACCTACTAGCTAGGTTTATCCTATCTTAAGATTGTTAGAGAGCTCTCAGAAAATATTGCCTTTTTTTTAAAGGTTTCATGAAACTAGGTGGCAAGCCCAAGAGATGGGCCACATAAGTACCTCCACTGGGTAAAAAAGGCTGGAAAAGAAACTCTGCTTTTATTAGAAATCAAATAAGCAGCATTGCAGGCAAGTTAGCATCTTGGAAACCAAATGCAGTTAATCAACAACAGGTTACAAGGTCCCAGAAAAGCAGGCATTGTTACAGTGCTTCAACTATGTACTTTATCTGTAAAAAACCAACCAACCAAACAAACAAAAATCCACCCAAAACCAAAAAACAAACCAAACAAGAAAAGCCCTCTGTTAAGCAGCAACTGTTTATAAGCTTTAACGCAGCAGTAAATAAAATATGAGAAAATGGTAAAAAATTAAATCTGGAAGATGTTTCCATGCTTTCAGAAACCCTAGTTGTTTTCCAGATTCCCAGTGGGATTTATAGGTAACCCTACAACTGCTGTAAGACCCACTTCTCACCCTCCTCCCTGCACAGATGGGTGATTGGGTGAATTAAGCTGAACGTCTCTGCAGTGACTCCAGTATTTTCTGGGTTATCACAGTCATTTGACCAGAGAATCTCACTCAGAACACTCGGTATTTCTGTGAAAAGATACCGAGAATCAGCCAGCACAGCTATCTGATTAATTCAGTCTAATACCAGAGATAGTGTTACATATATACATGTATACTAATGCCTTTGTGTACCATCGCAGTATGCTGCTGAGCCCTTTTTGCACTTGTATTAATGAGAACAAAAATTGAAACTGGGGGTTTGGGTTTTGTTGGTTTGGGGTTTTTTTTCTTTTTTTTTTTTTTTTAAGGAAAGCTTCCTGAAGTCATTAGGCAAAGGAAACTCATTTTAGGAAATGCACACTTTATTGCAAAGGATCCTGCAGCGAGGCAGGCTTGATTTCTTGTTCCAAAGGCTCTCCTGCAGATGCTGTAGTGTCTCAGCAGGGAAGCCTTCCATCTGAAAAGAAAAGCTCGTAAAATGCATTTCTGAGATGTTAAGAAGCAAAGATGCCTTTGTTCAGACTGATGTAAAATGCTACCTATATTTAAGCCGTTGTTGCAACCAAAGAGACTTTCCACTAGATGGCCCTCCACATCAAACATTGAGTAAGTTTCCATGTAAACATGGAAACAATTTCTTGGCTTTGAATTTCACTTTAAGCTTTGTCAAAGCACTTTCTAGCCCGTGAATCCTGTTGGCCAAACTCAAAGCTTCTCCAGTCCTGAGGCTGGGCAGCCCTATTCCTGCAACCCAACACCTATATTAAAATACCTTGTCTTTTTATACTGTCTACCTGTCCTAAGCATATGTGCGCTTAAAATCCTGCTTTCTCATATATGGGAGCTACGTAAGTGGCTGTTAATTGTTCTTTTTGTCCACGTAAAACAAATTGAGATCTGGGACTTAAGGTTGCGAGGCTGTCATTCATGTTCATGGGCAAAAGAGGAAGCAGTGGTGTTACAGCCTTGCCGTTCGTCTTGTTGCACCGGTTCTGCTTAAAATTTTTACATCTGGCAGGGGGAATCACAGAAATAAATTTTCAGAGAATGTAAATTAACATTACTTTGTTAATATTTAAAAAATTGCTTTAATCAACTTCAGCTTTGGCTTTGGTTGAGGAATTTTGAGAGAGATCCCTTTTGATTATTCTGCCTATAACAAGCCAAACAAGGCTATTTTTGGAGGTCTCTTCCTTGGAGTGTGGCAGAGAATACTTCCTTGTATTTGTTCCTTTAGGTCACTGCTGCTTGTCCGAATGACACCTTCCTGTGTTTCTTTCATTTTGTGGATGCTGCCCAGTGTTAAATTGCAGGATGCTTGACACAAGTCTCATCTTCCTGCCGTGAGCGCCATGTAGGTAAACTCCTTTCACACACAGCTCTTTCCAGTGCTCGTTATTCCCAGAGGACAACTCACACCCCATTAGAGGTATGCAAACCACTCCAGAACTTTATAAGTGAGCCTGATGGCAGATGTGTGTCAGAGACTGAGACTTTGTGCTTGCAAAGGGAGTTTCACCAAGTAGCTGGCCACGAGTTAATGTGAAACAGGTCCCTGGTGCTAACTTGATGCTTTGTGCACAAATGGCAACTCGCTGCACCTGCAGGAACCACACAACAATTTAAGAGATGGAAACAGGCCTGGTGAAGAGACTGAGACCAAGGGTAAGGTGCTGCTGAGACTGGGTGTATTTTAGTTTGGGGTAAGGAAGGGGTTGGGGACAAGCTTTATGGGTTGGAGGCCACAATAAAATGATAGAAGGATAGAAGAATTTTGTGTCATGCCTCAGTACAGCACATACAGCCCATTGCAGAGCTGGGAGCTATTGCTGTCCTCTCAGTTGCTGCTGCTAATACTGGTATCCCAGCTAAGCAGGTTTGGAAATGTCTGTACTGAAATGAAAGCAAGAGTCTTCCTTCTCATTTTGTAAAGTGACTAACAGACCTTGGATTTTCAGCTTCTGCAACATATGGAAAAGGCTCAGGACAAATTGAAGTTGCTTGGCAGGAAAAGGGCAAACAATGGTGCGGAGTACTAACAATTGGTGCTGGTAATAAGTACATTAGTACTGTCACTAATAAGGTACATGTTGAGGGCATTCATCAAGCAATGCACAGAGGAGTTAAAAAGTTGAAATTAAGTTATCATGACCACCAGAAACAAAATAAGAAAGCATATCTTAGAATGTGCTTTTGTGAGTAGACAAGAACTGGTGCGTTCACTGGGAAGGAAATGCAGTAGGTTAACAAGAATGTGACTGAATATTGCTGTGGGCCCTGGCAAGTGCTCTTTGTTTCACTGTGCTGCCTTCAAGGGGCTGGAATCAGTTTTCCTTGCTGAGAAGGGTGGTGTTGCTAAATGGTATTATGATAACATAATGAGAAATCAGAGCAGCTAAGTCTTGACAAGGCATCCAGCTCGGGTTAATTAAAATAGAGAAGTCATACCATGGTGCCAAGGGAAATAGTAAAAGCACAGATGGGGAGATTTGATTGCTTACTGAGGATTAGTGTGTTTGGTTCAGAGGTCTTAAAAGGACAAAGGAACAATCTGGACAACCTCAAGGCTGGGACCAGAAGCTGAGAAGAGACGTGGACAGGTGGATTACAAATAAAACAATTTTAAGAGTCGCTACTAGTGTGAATTTATGAAGGAAAAGGCAAGCTTTAGGACTAACCCAACTTTTTTGTAGTTATGGGAATTGAGTCTGGGGAAAAATGGTGCCTGTACGCAGTCACGGTTCGTTATAATAAATGTTATTATGCTCATACTGTAGTACAGCCAAGCCCAGGCCAGTTCTGTTTAACAAAAGGTTATTCTGAGCCAAACTGTTCCCAGACCAAGCCCATCCTTTTCAATATTACATGTCAGATGTGGTTGAAAGTGCACCTCAACACGCCAATTGGGTCTTGGAGGTGCCAGGCACAACTCTGCTGGGGTCTGGTAGCAAGATTCTGTCTGCTCTGGCCTGGAGGGAGGAAAAAGTGCATGTAGCATGGGATGGTTTTTCTGGGTGGCTTACAGCAGCTCTAATCTGCTAATGTTTAGTCCCCACAAAACATCATAGTACAGAAATGGAAGTAGATGAAATGAAGGTGTCTTCCATGCTCTGTTTGGCCCAAGTGCCCAGAGCACACTGAATTAGACAGCCATAATCTCTCCTCCTCTGTACATCCTCTCACATTGGGCTTAATTCCTGCGTGGATGTGGAGGCATGGCGTAGACCTACTGCATTTGTTGTTGTCTTCACTGGGCCTGCATGGAGATAGTGATGCAGGAGGCCTGGGCTGATCAGTGCTGAGGACAGGATTGTATGGAAGAGCTCGTCCCTCCATCTCCACTCCTCACCAAAAAAACCAAAAAACCAAACCAAAACAACCCCAACCAACCAAGTAAAATCTCAGGGCAGGCATGACGTTCCCCTGAGAAAACAAATTGTCCGGAGGCAGAAGAAGGAAATTCCAGAGCAGGTAAAAATGGAGAAGAATTTCCAGATTAGGAGGGCCCTTAGGAAAATAAATAAGGTGCATGAGGGTAGGAACATGTTTCTTCCCACTCTTCAGCAGACTAGATGCTGCCTAACTTCTGATGGGCTCTCTGTTCCATTAGAGATCTTGTGTCTAAACAAAGAACACAGCTGCTTGTTCCTAAGGCTACTATACTAGCTGAAAACAAACACAGTACATTACTTAGTAGCTCAGAGCTGCTTTTGTTGGGCCTCTTGCTGGAAATCGTTCCTGATTATACATAAATTATTAGAGAATCTGGTCATTTATAGCATGTTAAAACCAGAAAGGACAGTAGGAAGGGACCTGACCCTCCTCCAGTTCATTTATAAAAACAAATACCTTTTTGTAATTCTGTATCCCTGCAGACACCCTGTGAGGCTCCAAGGACCCTATCTTGAGTCTGACAAAGAGTTAACCCACTGCAAGGTGGTCTCCTACAGGTTGAAAGGCTTTGCTTGATGGGGAGAAACTCCCCAAGCTGGTGTTTATCGATGGCTAATCATACCACAGACCTCTCTCTGTTTTGGGAACAGGAAGGGTGGGCCTGGGAATCTTGCCAGTAGACACTTGGGGTGTAGCCTTCAGGGCCCTTAGCATCCTCTGGTCTGTCCTTACATGCCATTTCTCTCACTTCAGGGCTGAGGTTGCCGCGTCTGTAATGTTTTTAGCGGAGTGTCAAGGTGAGACACTTGCTGTGAATCCAAATTTAGACGCCCTGGCAGGCAGCTCCTATGTCAGCCCAAGCAGAGGGCAGCAGTTCAAGAACATTTGGTTTATGTGAGGAGCCCGTAGTACTGGCAGTGCAGATCTGAGGCTATGGGAGCATAGGGGCTTCCCCTTACGCTGACTCCTCAGCTTCTCAGGCTGCCAACAACAGAAACAGCCTGATATATATGTTTGCTTTGACTAAAAGTGGGGCTCAGTAATGCATATCAGAAATTGCCTCACAGAGGGTGTTGACAGGAGCTGAAGTGATTCACAAACAGACAGCATAGGAGACTTTCAGGACAGATAGCTGGGGATGAAAAGTGGCATTGTGTGTCTCATTTTTGCCATCACTTCAATCTCCAATAGCAGGCAGGAGAGAGAAATAAGTGGAGAGACAGTCTCAGCTCAGAAATCTATGCGGAAGAACTTGGCATGATACTTGGCAGGGAATGAAGAGACACAAGCGGCAGGGGTTGAGGTGGTGTCCCAGGGGACAGCACACATAATTCCACAGCTGCTGTGCTAGAGCTGTAGCTGGCACGGATGTGACAGCACTGGTTTGAATACAGCTCGGGCAAGATCCAAAAACAAGAGAATATTGTGGGCTTCCCAGGGAAGCCAAGTGTTTGAAAGGGGAAGGAGTCATGGGTCAGCTAGTATTGGGGTGACCACCAGAACATTTGATGGTGGTAGCGCTTCCAGGGATGGGAGCTGCACAGGGGAGTGTGCCCCTGAACTGCCTCAGAGCATTGCTGAGGGACTTCAGTGAGAGACTGGTGTAGTTCTGATCAGGTTCAACTCACAGTTTGTTAAAATGGTTCATTAAAATGTGTTGCTAATTCATTTAAGTTTTGTTTCTGTATATGTTGTCTTGCACCTTTTGTGATCTATAGCAGTTCTGTGCATCCATATATTCCACTTAGTTGCTATCTGCTGGGCTGGCACGGAAATGTTTTCTTTGGAGCAAGAAATTCCTGCTTCATGGGAGGAAAAAGCAGCTCAATTAAAAGGACCTAGGAATTCCTGAGAAAATCGTAGGATCATAGGTTTGGGTTGGAAGGGACCTTAAAGATCATCTAGTTCCAGCCCCCCGCCGTGGGCAGGGACACCTCCCACCAGACCAGGTTGCTCAATGGTCCATCCAGCGTGGTCTTGAATGCCTCCAGGGATGGGGCATCCACAACTTCCCCTGGGCAACCTGTTCCAGTGCCTCACCACCCTGACAGTAAATAATGTGTTCCTAATATCTAATCTAAATCTACCCTCTTTCAGTTTAAAACCACTACCCCTCATCCTATCTCTACACTCCCTGATAAGGAATCCCTCTCTAAAATGCTGAGAATGGGTTAGAAAAATTTCTTTTTCTTGTTATCCCCTGTAGCTATAAATATAATGAACTCTTTTCAAGACAGGTATTTTCCTGTGGATAGCTGAGTTACGTCTGAGCTACCTGGAGGCAGTTTGGAGCTGGCTACCATGCTAGTAGGTACCAAGGCTTATGAAAGCATAGAGAGATTGAAAAGGGAGTGTGATATATTGGCCCTGAACCAAGACTCAGGAGATGAAATTGTAATTTCTGGCTCTGCCACTGCTTTTCAGTATGATTTGTGTTAAATTGTGGAAAATGCACCTGGCCTCAGTTCTTCATCAGGTACCATTGTACCTATGTTCACAGGGCCTTTGTTGGCTCTAGGAGCTGCTGAGGATGACAAGGAAAAGAGAGGATCTATCTTCTCTGGAGCCCCTCATGCACATCCTTTAATGAGCTGGAACTTGAACTGGAGAAGAAAGAAATAATTAAACTAGAAATAAAATTGGCTCTGTTTGGTGAAGATCTCAGCTTGCTGGCTGCCTTCAGCAACGTTCTCTCCATGCCTCAGTCTCTCCCTGTGGTGAGCTATAACTCTGCCAGGCAGTTTGATGAAAAGTTCTGGGCAGAGAAAGGGGTGATGTGCCCTCTGCCTTGTGCCCATGGGGGTCACCAGGAGACTCAGACTGATGTGGGCTCACATAACCCAAACCCTGGTAGTTTTGCCTGAAAAAAAAAAAAAATCATCTCTTTTCTTTACAAGTTCGGAGCATTTGCATTCCAACATTTGTGTTCCTGCTCCCTCCCTAGTGCTGCTTTCCTGCCGTGAGGCCTGAGTCTCCCCTGCGAGAGCACAGGGTATTGCTATGGAAATGAGCGGGCTCAGTACAAAGCTGCTGTTACCAGGACAAGGCAGAGCGAGGCCTCATGTGGAGAAAATCTAATTTTTAAGCACCTGTGCTGGCTAAGTAACAAAGAAGCTGCTGCAAAGGGACAACAGAGCTTGTGAATGGCACTGTGTATGCGACCCACGGCATATCCCCCGCTTGGCTAATAAGAGATCGTGACTCTTATTCAGCACATGCTGGCAGTTAATCTCTCCGCCATATGGCGGCTGTGCCTGGCACCTGCTTCTTCAGTGTGAGATAAGGTCAGCATCTCCCTGCGGGCAGAGGTATTTTGGAGAATCAATGTTGCTTCGGCTTCTTTGCCGCCCGGGAGCGACTGCCGTTCCTAGGTACGGTGCTGGGAGCTGGGAAGGAGCATCTTAACTTTGGCAGTGGGGCTCCTTCCTGCCCAGGATGGTGCTGTGCCTTGTGCTAGTCCGTGCCGTGGACAGATTGTATCCGTTCATTCACAGTCTGGCACCAAAAGGCATGAATAGGAAGAGGCAGCACGTATTTTCTTTTACACTGCTTTTTTCCTCCCTTTTCTCTGCTGCTTCTCCATTTCTAGCATGTTTCCTTGCATCTTGATTCCTATATTTTCTTTAGCCCACAGTTTGTACAGTGCAGGCGAACGCTTCCCAGCTGTCAGGGAGGAACTGTGACAGCTTACAGCTGTGGCTGGGGTCCTCCCGTCTGCTGCATCACCACTGAAGCCCCTATCTGTCTGCCTGTATATGCCAACCTGTCTCTTCTACCCCTTTTTCCTTCCATCTCCCTTCCGGTATTTCATTTTATCTTGCATTTTATGCTCTCCAGCCATCTGTCTCCCTTCTCATCAAATCATCCTTCAAGGAAATACCATGCTAAACCTCTCCTGTGCTGCTTGGCTTTTTCCACAAGACAAAATGTGTTAGGACAGGGGCATAGCCAGACAACTTCTGCTTCTGCTTGCCTGCAGTAATCCTTCCTAGGCAATGCTGGACCAGATCATTGCTGGTGAGACAGGACAGAGACCAAATTTTCAGTACCAGCCACAACCAGAAAGGCAGACACCCTGAGATGGAAAGACGCCCTTAGGAGGTTGGTGGATGTATGTAGCTCTCCCATTTAAGAAGCTTTCTCTCAGGAAAAGGAGCTTTCTGCCTGACTTAAAGGGGGAGACACGAATTCAGACATGTATTTCTGGTTCTGCTTATGACTCTGTGTCATATTTAATGCAGGTTTAATCTCTTCTGATAGTTGCTAAATGCTCGGATAAGGGTGATATGGTATTGTTCTTTACCTAAAGCCTCAGATTTCTGCAGATAATTCCTGGTAGCATCAATGTTGTATAGTTTTTGAAATTCTTTTAGAAAGGTTCCTTAGAAATTAAGCTGCTTTAAGAAAGAAGGCTGATATTTTAAAAATAGGCCTTATTTAGTAGACGGTTTCTCCTGTTTCACAAATGCATTGTTTTGAAAAGTATTGAGAGATCAGTAATTCTAAGAAACAGTCTAGAATGGCTTCTCTTGGTGTCCTGTGAATCTGTTCATAAATGACCACATAAACTAGCAGTTGTTTTCTATAAATCCCTGGTCATATCTGCAGCTTGTCACATGAAAACATGTTAGTGAATGAATTATGTAGGTCCTTTCCGTGTGAAAGTGTGGCACAGGAGGAAAATCTGTCTCGCTTTGCTTTCCCAGGCTCAGGAAATAAAAAGTGTGAGTTCCGGCAGCTGCAGCTCGCAGCCGCCTGGGCCAAGCAGTGACCTGCAGGAAAGTAGGTGATGTCTGGGACTTACAGACACTTTTTCTTTTTTTCCTCAGTTGTGTTACTTCTCTTACCTTTTGTTGCAATATTTGCCAAATATTCCAAAAATCTGTTTTTCTGACATGCAGCGTAATTCTCAATATTGTACCTGCAAGGCAGATTTGGTACAAAATTTACCTTGGCTTTGTGATCACCATGGCCTGATGGTATTTGGAATGGGAAGTAGTGATTCAGGGATTTAATGCTGAGTTCCCCAGTCTCTCTCTCAATATCCTCTCTTTCATTTGGGAGCCTCATCAAAATGTCTTCAAACCAGCGCTTTCTAATCCCTGTTTTCTTTTGTTTCAGGCTTCATTTGACCTTTAAAATCATTGTAATCTGAGCTTAGTTTTTCCATCCATTTCTTTGCGTAATTGCTATGCCTGATTTGTGAACTTTGTATGGTTACAAGAGCAATGCCCGTGTCTCTTGTCTACAGCAAATAACAAGCAAGGCGCTGAACAATCCTTCTGGAGCCAGGTGGAGACAGACAGCTGAGACGTGGAGTCTAGGACAGTAAGACTAGGACAGTCAAGCTTTACCTCTCCCCTGCTGGTCCTAGCCTCAAAGAGGCTTGCAGACAAGTCTAGAGGGAACCTTAAAGGTTTAGAAAAAAGTTATCTTTTAATTGACTTTTTATTTAAAGGGGAAGAAAAAGGGAAAATTCAACCTGGAAAACAGTACAGTTAAACTGTTTTGATTACTTGTTTTATCACTGACAGCAGCTCATATCCCCAGAGTGAGAATATGGATACAGGCAGGAAATAATTATGGCTGTTTCTCCCAGGCCTGCTTGTGGGTACTTGGCTATTCACAGCTGGGAGAGCTTCACCAGCAAGTGAGGTGCCTTCTGGACCTAGATACACCCGTAAGGGGGGGCATTCCTGGAAGGAAGCTGAAGAAACTGCAATAGCACATGAAGACTCCTGAGGCTCCAAGGCTCTGTTACTAAACACGCCTGGAAATATCCCCATGAAACAACATTCAAGTGAAAATGTTGATTTGTTGGACCCAACTGTCTCATCCAAAAGACTTGTGTTCAAAGAGCTGTGGTGGACTCTGAGGCAGCCTTTCTACGCTGCTCTTCCTGGGCTCCTGGTCAGGCAGATCAGCCTCTGGGGCAGACCCAAAGCACAGTATCATTTTCTAGGCTAGAACCTGGTGAGTGATGGTGGAAGCGGCAGCCACATCGAAGATTCCATGCTCATACTGAGACAGTGACACGATGGCACCCAGGGAACCTCAGAGATGAATGGGAGCATGCAATTTAGTCACAGGCTTTCTCTTGGTATCCTCTCCTAACACAATCTTGTGGGATGAAAGGCTGGGAAAATTTTAGCATTATTCTGGTTGGCTTCTCTTTCTTGTACGGTGCTTCCCTGTCATGGCAGTAGTGTGTTTTTGATTTGTTGAATCTGTGAGACTGAACTCTTTGTGAAATAGGAAGCTTCCCTATGTGTGTGTACACAGTTAAGTCCATACCAACTACTGCAAGACAGTAATATTTCTGACCTTTTCTGTTCAATTTGACAATACCTGTTTATAGCCAGTAACAGAACATGACATAGTACAGTCTTTGCTGGATTTACAATGTTCAGTATGGTTGAATGTATGCTTTCCTAAATTTCCCAAACTAAACAGATAAGATAACTAATCTTTCAGTGGGTTGTTGATTGAAGCAGAAATGAGTAAAGTAATTAACGGTGCATGATTCAGTTTGAAAATCAATACAGATTGTATTGAGCCAGAAGAGGGGCTGCTAATACTGTAGGTCTGAATCAGCAAGATATGAAAAAAGTGCATCCACTTAACGTAAATTTACCAGGGAGCATTTAAAGAAATCAATAATGAGAGCATTAAGATCAGGTTTACAGGAAATTGCAGGAGAATCATTCAGGTTGGCACCACGAAATATTGATCACTGAGACGCAATGGCAAGGAGCTGCCTGAGTTCAGTATCCTCAGGAGCAGTCTTTAGAGCTGCCAGCCCCTTGCGAATGGTCTGGGTGTGGAAATGCCTCATAAGGTCAAGAAAATGAAAGGAGACAGCAACCATATATTCTCCAAAGCCACCTATTCTGGATTTCTATCAGTGTGCCAAGACACTAATCTTTTAAATTTTTACATCTAGGAGGACAATACTGAACAGTTGTAAGCCCCTGTGGAAATCTGAGGGGAGTGGCTTTGGCTGGACTTGCCCAGGTCTGATGGGGTTGAATCTGTGTTCTGGTTTATTTGCTGTTTTCCATTTTTGTAAAACTAAAGCCCACCTGCGTTCCTCTGACTTTTACAGGAGCACAGTTAAAGCTGAACAAGCTCATGCCATAGGGCTTACTCTGCCATCCATAGGCTGTAGCAAATGAACAGTTGAGCCACAGGCTAAGAAGGGCTGAGAACCTGTGGTGTCTTCTGGGCTCTGTGGTACCCTTTGCATGTGAGCTAAACGAGAGAGTCATGAGCTACTTTGCATTTGTCATGAGGACCTCAGCTGAGGGTGAGCCTGCAGTGAACCGCAGCTACTGCGCAATAATTACCAAGTTCATACCTTTGCTTACCTTTTTAACATTATTTACCTTACGTTATTCACATTTACACTTCCATGGCTGTAGAACTGGATTTTTAAAAGGTGGTTGAATGGGAGATTGCTGGAGTTACCACTTTTGCTTTGTACTTGTCAGTAGTGAGGATGTCAGTGTTTGTTACCCTCCCAGATGTGGCTGGGACTTCTAGCTCATGAGAACTAGCTCTTTTATCCAAGGGGAAGGAATAGCTCTGCTATAAGGATGTTGTTTTCAGGCAACAAATAAGAACTATTTGTTAATCGAACCACTATATATAAACAACAAGCCCTTGAGATATATGTTTGCAGAACTACGTGCTGTACAACATCACTCTGTGAAATACTTGTCTGCATTAGACACTCCTATAAATGCCAGAAAATCATTGTATATTGTATATGCATCTGTTTTTCTATCAGCCAAAAGTGTGCAGCTGAGATGACAATGAACTTTTTTGTTTGCTCACATTTAATCCTAACCAGCTGGTGGAAAATACAGTTGTGATTTTATATGGAAATGAAAGAATCTGCCTATTAATCAGACATCTTTGAAATGCCATGACCTGGGAGGTAGGAAACACTTCCACCATTAACAGAGGTCTGAAATTATAGTTGAAGGTGATTTGCACCCACTTGAGTTTTCATTGCTTCCCTTCCATTTTGCAGTAATAGTGTAATTCAACAGTTTGGGTGTTTGAGTCCTTCCATCTACTTACATTATTCACTGTGTTGTGGCTCACTGACAGATGCAGGGCATGATCCTGAAGCCAGTGTATCATTGCATCAATATTGTTCACACAATTTTCAGTGGATGCAGGATTGAGTGAGCAAAAATAATCACCTTCTGTTTCACCTACCCAGACACCAAAGCAACTGAAATGCTGTGCTTAAAATTACCACTGGTTTTCCTCCTATCCCTTTGTTTCATACGGTGCAGCCTGTCAAACTGTCTTAACGTACAGTTCCATGGATGCCAGCTATCGCAGTGTGCGTGAGATTTGATGACTGATGCTGAGATTCACAGGCTGTCTGCTTTGTTACTTGGCGTGTCCTGAGGCAGCGTGTCCTGGCACAGCATGACTTTCTGCCAGGTGAGACTATGCACTGTCTCCCACGGGTGGAAGCAGGCTGCTTTGCTACACGCTGGTAATGCTGGAGAAATAACGAATAGTGCCATTTTAAGTAAGGAGCAGCATTTCCTCTGCTCTTGTAGCATCAATAGTAGAATCCATATTACTTGAGAAGAGGAGAAAGATTATACTTGAAACAATAGTTAAAGATTCGCCCATACTGGTGAATGTGGGAGGCCCTGGTACGCTCGTCAGGACTGCCAAAAGGGTTGTCTGAACTTAATTTTTTTTTATTTTATTTTTAGGCACCTAAATAAATAATATAACTTCAAAATAGCCGAGTGCCCAGCAGATTTCCTTGACTACTTATTTTGACTATTTTATTAGACCTTTGGCTTGTGCACACACTGTTTTTTTAAAAAGCTGTGAGTAATCCTTTGATGCTTACCATTGCTTAAAAAGCTCCAGGATACCCCTGCACCACCGGTGAGAAGAGCACCTAGAGCCAGCAGGTGACAAAGCTGCATGTTCTGGCACATCTCCTGTCTTAGCTGCAGCGGTGGGATGCTTCGAGCAGCGTAAGAAGGGGTAAGCACTGCAGGAGGTGGAGACCATGAAATTAAATACTGCTGCTCTGCCCGCTTTGCATCACACAATACGGTGAACGAGTGCATCAATGCAGTCTTTTTGGTTAAAACTAAAGCATTATTAGCCAGTGTTGTGCCTATTTAAAACAAATCAGCTTTTCTTTTGATCAGACCACGCCTGGAAGGATTTGAAGAGTTCCTTCTCCACAGTCCAGATCCTGCACAATTCTCTCATTGCACCCCCAGCTCTGATGCTGAGCTCTGACAGTAAAAACAGCATAGCGCAGGGTGTGCGGGCCTGCAAGCCAAGAATTTGTCTCCACGTGGACACTGGAAATGCCAAGTCTGCTATAGGGTATGCTGGTACATTATAGTGTATGTCACTCATCCTGGACAATTCACATATTGACTCTAAGTCTGCAATAGATGAGAATTCAGTATTTGTATATCATGCATTAAAAAAGGCAGGGGAAGGCTTATAATATATAAATAACATGATTTAATTCACTGAAGCAAAAGTTTGTCGTCTATAAATATAATTTCATTCACCACAGCAATTGCGATACAATTTTACAACAGGATTGAGATCTGGTTTTATTGATCACTTTAAATCAATGATGTTGTTGCATACAAATTGGTACAAAAGGTCACCCAATCACATTTATGACTATCCTACATCAGTACACATGGAAAGTTGTTCTGTATCATTGCATATTTGTTGAATCAAGCTAATATTTCATCTGCCTCAGAGTGATAACGTTGTGAGAACAAACTCAAATTACTGGCAATGATCAACTGATTCATTTCTGATCAAAGAGCTAGCAGGAGGATTTATACTTTTTTAAAGCAGCCAAAGATTTGTTCTCATTTCGAAACATTAGATTTTGCAGAAAGAAAAGAAGATTTCCACTTCAGGCAAAAACATCTTTTGGCACCACAAAACTGACTTCCAAGTTTCAACTTTCTGTCCTTGAGAAGAGCTGGTAGAATTTGCCTCAGAAATCACTTTGCTTCCATAGGCTTTTTGCATCTTCTGTTTCATTTGCCTTTCTAAGGATTCAGCGTAGAAGATCTTGCGTTCTCCAAGTCAGACAATCATCCCAAAATCCTAAGGAAATGGACTTCTCCAGGTGTGCTGTAGTAAAGAGAGCAAATGCAACTGCACACCGCCTCAGGGAGACGGAGTTCAACAGTTCCTCAAATTTGGATGATGATGCTTTGTACTATTTGCTGAAGGAATGGGCTCTCAACCCACCAGGCACAAACATGAAGATGTTTTTAATCCCTCCAGTTGTCTGCCTCGTGGCAGGTGTCCTCATCATTCCTACCATCTTGTTTGTGATCTTCTCTAGGTTTAGCATCCGTCAGGAGACAAGGTACTTGCTGCTGGGAAATGCTCTGCTTGCTGATCTGATCTACCTGTTGTTCTACA
Organism: Xenus cinereus; assembly: GCA_025774025.1. Classification (NCBI taxonomy): domain Eukaryota; kingdom Metazoa; phylum Chordata; class Aves; order Charadriiformes; family Scolopacidae; genus Xenus; species Xenus cinereus. Next base: position 24,783,111 of record JAOXJK010000051.1, on the reverse strand, counting down.
CCCTGTCTGCTGCTCTCAATGCAGCACATGTCCATCTGCCAAAGGAAGCTTGTGTCCTCCTGTTATTTCTGCTGGCGGTGGCTTACTGTGGAGGATTGTTCACAGCTGCTGCGATAGTCTCGGACACGTACATAGCTATTTTGTTTCCTTTGCGCTACATTGCTATTATGCCGCCTTCACGAACAAAAAAAATTATTCTATTACTATGGACGTATTCTGGGGCTTTCCCTGGGATTTTCTTCTTGGTGCTATCAAGCACTCACAGCTTTGTGCCCTGTGTCCTGGAAATGTGCTCGGTTCCAGTAATACTAATACTGACTCTGAATGGGACTGATGCTGTGAAACTCTGTTTCTGGCTTTCTGCCACGGTTATCATTCTCTGCCTGTCTCTAATATTTTGTTGCTATGTTATTCTGTATTTTAAAACCAAACAATCGGGTATATGGGAGAGCATCTGCTCCAGAGCCAGTGTAACATTCTTAATGCACAACACTGTGTTATTTTTTTACTTCTTTCCACTCTTGGCCCTGTTTATAGAATCATTCTTCTGCATTAATTTTGTCACTAGATTGCAGACCGGAATCTGGGTCTCCCTGACAATCTGCAATGTCCTGATGATTCTGCCTAAAGTTTTGTTTCCTTTTCTGTATGGGCTTCGATACAGAGAGATCTCAGCATCTCTCAAATCCATTGTCAGAAGGAAGCATCCTCACCTGGTGTCACCTGCTCCATCACCATCCTGAGCCAATGCAGAGCACAGCCACAGCAGAGGAGTTGTCCTTACCCTGATAGCATGCAAGGCTGATGGAAATCACTCAGCTTCTGTAGAAGAAGTGATCAACCCATGTCAGAGAAGACGTGGCTTTATTTCTCTGTCTCGTTGGTGCCAGAAGGCCACAGATCTTACATCCCATCACAGCTGGGAATACAGCGAATACTACTGTGGACAAAGGTCTAAGCTTTGTTCTGATGTGGGAGGGCAGTATCTTTTGGAGGAGATACTGAATCAAGATAATTTTTCACCCACCTGTGGCAGATGTCTTTCTGGAAAATAGAAAATGAAAAATAGATGATTCAAGGCAAAGGGGGTAATCACAGGTCTCCTGGCAGAGTCACCTACAGCAGAGAGGATCCTTAATCAAACGTGCTGTGAACACAATAGCTATTTCTTAAGTGTATTCTTGCAAGGTTGGTAGACAATGTTCTGTTCTTTAAAACATACACTGGAAGGTGCTTCTAGAAACTGCTGTACTCAGTGAAATACTGTGTTTCATCTTGTGCGGTGTGCTAGCACATTAGCTGCCTTGTGGATTCTGGCTGACAATCTGAAAACCTCTGAATTTTTATAAAATTTCAATATGATGAAAAGTCACCTTTGATCAGTGTACGTTGGGCCGCCCAGCACGTGATGCTGTCGGTGAGTAACAGAGATGGGCTGCTCGGTGAGGGAAAACGAGCCGGGAGCAGTGGGTGGCAGTGCCTCCCTGCGGGGTGCAGTCCCACTCTGCCCGTGGCCAAGAGAGCACAGTGGGTGGCCACCAGGAGCCTGGACCAGCCCTGAGCCCCGATTCCCTACTGATTTGGTACTGATGTGACCTGGCCAAGGCTGCCCCCGGCAGCTGGGGCAGCAGGGCAGGAGCAGTGCGGCATGAGGCTGGGCGTAGGTCTACCCATAGCGTGGGTGTACGTGACCCGGGGTGAGGGACTAAGTGTGAGCACTGCCCCTGAGTCCCTGCCGGGGCATTTCCCAGCTCTGTCTCGCATGGATCGTCTCCAGCAGCCTGATCCCAGGTTATGGCTGTACCATATCGGAGCTGGTGTTGGGCACCTGCCACCAAAGCCCTAGGACGGTCAGGAGAAAAGGCTGCAGAGCCTGTTGATGTACTCAGGGGCAAGAAAGATGATATCTTTTAAGAGCCTTTTAGGGTTTTCAGATCAGCCACGTACAGATAGAAGACGAATGAAATGTTTTTTCTAATCTTTAAAGAACCCAAAATTTCATTAAATCTAAATGTCAGTGTGGGAAATTTAAATTGCAGTGCCATTCCTTGGACTTGAGAAAAAAGTTTCTTTTATTTTTGAAGAGGATATTTTTAGAATTTGTTACTTTATAAATATAAACATACATTGGGCTTTTAAAAAAAGGCATTAGAAAACGGCCCTTGATTTCACTCTGTGCAGTATTTTACTTGTCTGCAAACTCTCTTCACCTTCTGTTTGCTTAAAGCACTACACAGAAAGTGCTGAATGTGGCTTTTGGGTATTATTTCACACTCATCTGAAGAATTCCACTAAGTGTGAGCCAGGAGGAGATGGGTGTCTGGTTGCATGAGATGTTTTTTGGCGATGAGGCCTGTTTGAGAAGTTCCTGCTTATCTCTTTCTCTCCTCGTTCCCAAACTGCTTGCTACTCTCCTCACATTGCAGTGTCTGCTCTCTCCAGTTTGCTGATACAACTGCTTCTGGGGTTGCAGGTTAAAAATATCCCTCCAGGGAGAAGTGGTGTTGTTTTCATTTTAACCAAGATTATCCCAGAGATCTGTTTTATAGCATGTTCTGCAAACAGCTGTGTCAGCACAATTGAGGGGGTAACAAATTCCAGTTCAGAGACAGGAATGAGCAGGGACATCTTATAGGCTTTGCTGCTAAGGGACACTTCTTGTGTAAGAGCATCTTTAAGCTAAAGTTGCAGCAGGTGAATAAACTATAGTACTCTGTATTTGCTTTAACCATGGTTCTCCGCTTCCCCTATTTTGACCCAAAGAAATATTAAATTCCTGAGTAATGGCTTTGTTTTTCAGAAAAAAAAACCCACTACGTTTCTTCTCAATCCTCTTCAATGAAAAAATTAGGACCTAAAGGTTGCTTTTTACTGGCTGCTTTTCTTTTTCTCCAACATGAATGTACCATAGACATTCAGCACACACGCTGTGTTTGTATAAAGACCTTAGATTCAGCCTACAACAGAGCTCTTCCATAACAGTAGGATGGATGGGGAAAATGTCAATATACTACATCTGGTGCTTTCTGCTAAATCCCTTTAGCATGCGGAATGATCAAGGGTGGAAGAGGTTCCAGTAACTCCCCAGGCCACTCATATCCTGGGCCAAATCTTTATGCCAATGCCCCTTGGCAAAGCTGCTGATAACTAACAGGTTGTTTTGTCCATGCAAGATTCTTTCAAGCTTTATTACCTGAAGTTTACCTATATTGTAAATTTTCATGCTGAGTAGTAAAGATAACTGTGTAACTAGTATAAAGTAAGGTAGTTCTATAAACAGTCAGATGTGACCTTGAATAGCTGCAGGTTAATAATATTTGATCTTCCTGCTAACCTCTGTCAATTATGAAGTTAATCTCCAGGACAAACTCTGATGGGATTGTATTGCCAATTCTGTAATGTTTTCTTACATACACATTCCCTGGATATATTTAGAGACAACCAGAAGTTTGGTAACATAAAGAAGGACACTGAAAGAAGAAGGAAGTGAATTGATGATCATGGCAAGTTTACGTGTGTATGAAATCTGTCTACAGGGATACAAGAACCAAGCAAACAAAACACTGCCTTCTAAGAAAGATGAATTAAATAATCTTATTCATGTCCTTGAAATTGTTTCCTAAAATGGGTGTTTGCCCAGAAAAGATTTTAGTGGAACTGAAATGGTTAAGTTGAAGGGAATTTTAAAAAGGTCATACGCATTGTGAGTTGCGGATATTTTATTAATTCACTTTAATTTGGTTTCACGTTAGTTGGATAAGATTTTCTTAAGTGACTGCTCATAGAGTTCTTGCCATGGAATGTTACTGTGCTGCTTGGTACAGAAGCAGTATGTTGCAGCGTGCATAGAAGAAACACACCATACACGCCTGAATCATTGCCCTTTTGGGGATTTCTCAAAACTGTCTGAATAGGACCAAAGGAGTCACCAGGGCAGTATCACAAGCGCTAGGTTCCTATAATTCTTTTCATAAGTGTCTTGAGTTTTGTCTTAAAGATTGTTTGGTGCTTTTTTTTTTCTTTTTGCCAGAACCTCAGGGCTGCGGTGATTAGCAACCTTGTAAGGATGTCTCCAGATAAGCTCTGGAAATTGAAGCTGAGACTATTTACCGGAGCCCAGCTATCGACCTTTCCGAGGTCACATCAGTGAACTTCTTGGATGTCACTGTGCCTGCCCAGCATTTTAATTTAAAGTGAAATGGAGAGCAGTTGGCTTTAACATGTGATTTGGCAGCTGGGGGCAGTAATCCTTTCATAAATTGCAATAGCATGAATCACCAAGGTGATACTAATTTATAGCCTAAATATATTCCTGGTCAGTTTTTCCCCTCTTTTCTTGTGCCAATGTTGTGGCTTAGCTTACCGCTGCTCTCTCCCCTCTACTGATAGTGCTGCTGACTGCTGTCTTCAACCTGCAGACTGGAGGGAGTCAGACCTCATTCCAGGGGCTGGGTCTGTGCCATAAACCACTGGAGAAATAAATAAATCTGCAGTTAGGTCTGTGCCTCACATGAGATCAGTTTCAGTGTCACAAGTTGCGGAGAATCTCCAGGCAGGTAAACAAGCTTTGGATTTGAGCTTTAGTTCATTTGCAACAACTTGAGTAATTATTCAGTAAAACTAATTAACCTCCTGCCGTTTTAGTAATTAATACTAGAGTGTCTACTCCTGCTCCATCAGCTGGCTGTTTCACTTTCCAAGGGAAGTTTAATATAGCAATAGGTCAGAAGGCAACTGGCATTTGCCTGGTTGCACTCAAGGCGACCCTGGGGCTTGTGTCCCAACGCTGGGGGACAGCACGGGCTGCCCCTGGGACGGGTCACGCAGCTCCCACAGGGACTCAGCTGCTCTTTGCTTCGCTAGTGGCTGGTTTTGTGCACCGAGATACTGTATGTATGTACGTTTGGACAGAAACCGTGGTTGTGGCCATTCCCTGTGGGAGGGGGTGTGTGCGTATGACAGATGAGAGAGAACCCCCGATAGGAAAAGGAAACTACAATTTTCCTTGAAAGTTGGTTTCTGTTGTCTCCTGTCTCCACCCCCGCCTCGCTGTTAGTAACTGAGGGCACAGCACAGTGAGTTCTTGCCATTTTTTCACAAGCCTCGTGATTTTTGGCTTCTTCATAAAACTACTGATCCGGAATGTTTTTGTTTTTCACTATGCTTTGGGTCCTTCAGATTGCAACACGAGTCTGAAAGGTACAAAGAGCAGGGAGGCAAATAAAAACAACTCTCCATGCGCCACTATTAAAACGTCAGAGTTTTTGAGAGACTCTCATGAGTTAGGAGAGGGAAAGGAGCCAAGCTGTGCGGTTCTGCCGACTTGTGTTTGTCACTGAGGGATGGTCTGGCTCATGTTTGCCCAAGGTCTGCAGGTGTGGCTGGGGAACTGCCACAGGAGAGACAAGAGGCTGTTGTCTGGTATGTAGAGCTAAGAATTTGTATTTGGAAGTTTATTTGGACAACTTTCTTCCAGCTCAGTGGATTATTTTTCTCAAGCAAAAAAACCACACGTTTTGCTACTGACATTGCAGGGAGAAAACCAGCAGCCAGAATCTGAAGGCTACTGGTTTTTAGGATGCTTCCCAGTAGGAAGAACTGGCCAGCTTCAGCAGCCACTGTTATTAGTTTTGGCAACAGGTGAAGATACAGAAGCGCAGTTCCTCAAGGGCAGGTGAGACATCACCACCACCTCATCCACCTTCTCTGCCCCTGTAGAGCAGCCAGTACTGCTAGCCAAGTCAAAAGTGGTAACTGTTCTTCATGAAAACCTTTTGAAATGAAAATACCCTTTTTCAGGGGGCATTTCTTCATGCCCTCCAAAAAGGAGAGCAGGACGGGACAATCTGGGCCAGCGTGGAAGCGTGAGAAGTGCTCCGTCCTGCAGAACGACAGGAGCATTAAGAAGGAAGAGGACCAGTTAAAAAAAAAAAAAATTTGAAAATGGAAGGACTGTAGGAAGATTAGAGTAAGCAAATGTGGGGACGGGCTGGAATTGCAGAATTGAGTTTTAAGGCATTGGGCCAATTGCAGAAGAGACAGAATTTCTCACGGTCTTTCTGAGGGAAGGACCCAGCGGGGACCTGGTGGGGGGCACGCACCTACACCGCTGCGCCTCAGCCAGCAGGGTTGGGGCAGAGTTGCCAGTCCGGTCCGGGGCCCGGCCGTACCGCCGAGCACTCTGGCATTAGCATGCTGAAATTCAGAAACCCACTTCTTTTTTTTTCTCAGCCCAACATGAGAGAAATATTATTTTTAATACTGTATAAGGCGAAAGGAGACATTGCAGAGAGGGAGAGAGGCTGGAAGGAGTCACGGCTCTCTGCTTGGACTGATTTGTTTTGCACAGTGTTTTCTGTCTTGATTTAATGGTGAGTTGGCTCTTTCCAGCAACTAGGCAGGGGAGGAGGGACAGGAATATGTTCCCAGCCTTTGGCCAAGAGTGTCCCAGAGCGTCCCGGGCGTGACCTCTTCAATGTTTATTTTTCTTTCTCTACAACTGACCCAGATGCTGGGACTTGAGACTCGGGCCCTCCTGGCCTGTTGAACCCCTTCTGGTACAGCACGTGATGGGCCCAGGAAACAGGCTGTCCCGGTACCTGGAAGTGTTTTTCTCTCCGGCCGACTGTTCTGTCCGTTTGCATTCCAGGAAATCAACACTCGTGAGAAAAATCCTGGGAGAGCACTGCCACCCAGCGGGGATGGAGGCAGGGATGGGAGTCGGGGGCACCCGCCCTCCACTTGTGTACAGCAACATCGAGAGGAAAAAGCCTTTCAGGCAGAACAGTGAACCATCCCAGAATAGAACAAAAGGGAAACTAGGTTTAGGTCAGCTTTATTAGAAAACAGCTACAATGAATGTTCAGTGGAACCAGATTAGCGTTCATTTATATTTGCAGCCTATGCAGTCTCTTTCTTGGGAATGACGGCAAGGTTTGCAAACTGAGATGGAATTTTTGGTCACGCAGAACTGAAAAACTAACAAAGTGTCTTTAAGCAAACAAACAAACCAACAAACCAACCAGTTTTAACTTAATCTACTGTGCCAAGCACTGGAAAAAAACCCACAGCTTTGGAGGAAACAACGTTACATTTCATCAAAGTTACAAATCTTTCATTCCAAAAAAGCATCTTCTGTTTTGCACTAGTAGGTGCCGCAAATCCAACGTAACACAATAAATAGTTGAATAAACTTCAGGATCAGGCTGAGCCAGTTCAAGCACGTTTCTGGGCAGATATAGCTGGGAAGTAAATTTTCCGCCTACACATGGCATTTCTCTGCCTGATTGGAGGTATTGTGTTGGCAGGAGTAAACTACAGCTGGTCCCTTTGTTTTTCTGTGGAGGGAAGGAATTAAGATAATTTAAGGATATACTGTACAGAGGAAATGCAAGGACTGAGCATATATATACAGATACTCCCCAGAGGACCCCAGTGGCAATTTTTCCATCCATTGCTACCTGCAGCTAAAAAAACATCGTCATTGCAGGCTGTGCCATGGGGGCACGGAGGTATTGGGTTTCTTTGCAGTTCTCCCCCGGTCAGACAGAAACTGCCCCAGGCACAATCCTACGGATGTGTGTGTAAGACTTCCTGAGGGTAACGCTCCCGTGATGAGACACCCCCCGAGGCAGGACACACTCTTCGGTCAGCTTCTGAGTTTCAGGGTCCCAACAAAGCACTGTCGCAATGACTTCGTTCTTTTCATCTCGGCCTCCGGTGATAAACAGCTTGTTGTTGCAAGGAGAAATCCCACAACTGGCTCTCTCATGGGTGAATTGAGTCACCAGGCACCATGTGTCTTCCTGGGGGCTGTAGGAGTAGAGTGCTTTCATTGCCCCACCTGGAGAGGAAATGGATATCAGTTTGCACCAGCCATTCCTGTAAGAGATTTCAATTAAACCACCCACTTCAACAAGGCTCCATTTCTGACATTCGTAAGAATGATTTATGCCCTAAAGCTAAGAAAAAACAAGGTCACGGGATACTTCATTGTTTTGAAAGCCAGATCCGCAGAAGGCCACTTATTGTTCATAAGGCTGTGGAATTTAAGGCCAGAACAAACTGCTGTGGTCATGCGGTGTGACACAGTGCACAGCAACAGACCTTTCTCATACCTGCTGCTTCAGCTCAAGACAACTTTAGCAAAATACAATCTTGTTTAGAAGAGTTCAGATCATGAAGGTGTAGGTGTGGTGAGCTGTCACTATTAGAAATGGGTGCAAGATTTCTTCACTGACTCCTCTAACTTCAGCATCTATTTGCCCAAACCTTCTTCTGCCTTGAAGTGGCTATTTTCGAAAGCCCATTCCTCATTTAGAGATTTGTCAGACTGAACTGATAATCTTCTTATGGGTAAGCTAAACAGAGAGTGACCTTCAGTTTCTCCATGTTTCCCCAATCCGCAGTAATTCTTAAAACTTTCTGTGCACCTTTTCCAATTTTGCAGATTTTTCTTACGAAAAATGGTCAGTATCTCAGTACCCACGAAACACCGTGGAAATATATTCCCTCCTGAGAGTACCAACAGATGAATGGTTCTTATTCTGAAATTTGCAGGGACTGGGTCTGTCTTCAACTGTATAGAATAGCACTGAGGAAACCTTGAAGCCATGGTCTTATTGATGAGTTGCAACAATGCCTGGGATCCTACCCGCTGGCAAAGTGAGCATTTATCTATTTATTGTAGTTATAATAAATATTGCTTTCGGTAATACTACTTCAGGGATGATCACTGTGAGGTGACTTAAGTTTTATTTCCCAATTAGAGCAGACTGAAAACATACACATTGTCAGTTACAGTGATTCATCTGGCTCCTGGTAGTTCATCAGTCTGGGTAACGTGATGGCTTTGGATGCAGTAACCACATGTTCTTTTATCTTTTAAACTTCAGGTGGGGCTGATTTCTATCCGACTGAGCTTAGATTTGTTTCTCAGATAGGGAAACAATAGGTTTACTGGTGAAAGATGCTGAATGATTGTTAACTGGCGTATCCTGTCAAATTGTATCAGGAGTTGTATCAGCTCGCCCCTAAGTCATGCCTTCTCTTTCTGTCTCTCCTCCTGTATGAAGAGGGTGATGTCAATCCCCGTGCTGAGGTGAAGCACAAGGTATTTACATATACACAAGGTGCACGTATATGTATATATGTATGTGCACACACATACACATTATAAATGTCCCTTCAGAACACCATTTACTGTTTGGTGATAGTACATCTATCTGGCTCGATACCAGCCCTCAGCACCATATTGATTGTACTGCCAGTCAGAAAATTTCTGTGCCAGAGCTGGGGGAGATGACTCTTCAGAGCTCCTGTTTTGGAAACAAATGTTCCTCTTTCCTTCTTTTGGTTTTTCCAGCACCATCTGGAGATGTGTGCAGGCTCCCTTCTTCCTTCACAGTTCAGCTCACTACCACTAAGCTCCTGTTCTTCCATCTTTGCCTCCAGTTCTGGCAACTGACTGAATTAACCCCTGTCACGATCTAGTGAAGAGCTCTGGATCTTTGGGTATCAGTGGCTCTGCTCCCGTGACCTAATCCTAGCACCCCTACATAAATCCTGCGTGCAGTGGGCTGTGTAACACCCCTGGAAAGGACAGAGGGACATGATGTAGCCACAGGGTCATGCCCTTGCCACTACGAACCCACATTTGGATGGCTTTAAATTGTCCCTGGGGTAGGTCCAGGTTTCCAAGATACCCAGCATACTAACCAAGGAGTTAAACTTGGTGACTCTTCACTACTGTTTGTGAATGTGCTGGATTCCTGTCCCTCAATAAACTCAAAGGGAAAAGCCATCTGACCACTTGATTATATTCCGTAGAGTTTGTGGGTAAAACTAACACACAGTAACAAGCTCTGCTGTGTCTAAACAAGAAGGAACATTAAGGCTTCACCTACCCACAACATAAATGTGATCACGGAAACTTGCAGCGTTGATGCATTTGGCTTCTACTGGCATGGGAGCTTTCAGGCTCCACGTGTTGGTCGCAGGGTCGTAGCACTGAGTCTTGTCCGTCGCCAGCTTCCCATTGGGTCCTCCTCCGATCACGTAGAGTTTCTTCTTGTAGCTCGCTGCTGCAAAGGAGCTTACATTGACCATGAGGGGAGCGGCCTGTGTGACCATAAAAACCCATTAGTAACCATTTTGATTTCAAGTAGTCAGACTGATGCCTACAGGGTGGGAGCCTGCTGAATTTTAAGTCAGATGGTCTTTTAAGATGATGATGAGGGCTCAGAAGATGATATTTCGAGGGATAAGGGAGAAGTATGTTTCAGCTTTTTCTTAAGACTGTAAATCCCTTAATAAAAATATGCTCTGTTCAAATACTGTTATTAAAATAACATTGTTAACAATTCAAAAGCTAGGAAATGTACAGAAATGTCTCAAATCTCCTTTACATACTTAGGTACATTGAAAAAACACAAGATGATCGTTCTACTTGCAGCTGTGATTGTTAAATTCCTCCACATGGCTTTCTGTCATCTAAAACTTAGGGTTTGTATCTGCCGTTATTATGCCTAATGTTATTATTTTCATGGATTAATTGGCTGCCTAATATTCTCCTCTTGTTGCTTGAAGTACAGTTAGAACTGTGGGGTTTTTCCATCCTATTTAGCTTGAAACCTGTACTTTCAACTTAAATGTATAACCCAAACTGTATATAATGCACAGGTTGCTACACACATTATATATATATTATGTATCAGAGCAGTTGTTTTCTGCCTGTGCCTGTGCTCTAGTTCATGTATAGTGTATTCTTATTTACTGATTTATGGACCACTCACTTTAAAAGCCAACTAAGAAAAGGAAAATTAGCATTAGATATCACACAGGCAATGATTGGCAGGAAATACTTAGGGTTTTTACAGATCAGAAATACTTAAAAGAATTGTACTAGAACCTGTCTGGTTCGGTTTTATGATTCAAAGCCCTAGCATTTTCTGATTAAAATGTTCCAAATGAGTAAAATGTTACGTGATGCAGTATCTTACCTCTGACCAGCAGTTATGAAAGGGATCATATGCTTCCATGCTGTTGATTCTCTGCATGCCATCGAACCCTCCAATGACATATACTTTGCCACCCAACACAGCCATTTTATGCCTCCATCGCCCAATATTTAGATACTCAATTTGTATCCATTTGTTGATGGAGGCGTTGTATTTCCAGACATCATGCTTGGTTTCTTTGCCACCTGCAGTGTACATGACACATGTAAATACAATAGCATAGCTTGTATTTACTCCAAATCTCCAATATGGTTAAATTTAAAAATGTTTTCTCACAAGAGAAAATAAATCATTAGCTCTTATTATTAGCTTCTTAGTGACCTACACCAATGGCCTGGCCCTGCTATACAAGAAGAAAAATTCTGCATTTAGTTTACTTAATAGTGAAGGAAACTGAACAATTTCTGCAGCCGAATATTTGGTAAAGGTAAATCACTGTTCTTCACTTTACCAGACCACAACCATTTTCATTTTAACACTGAGTGAAGGACCAGCCACACACAGCATGGTGATATGCAGGAGATTTTTGTGCACCACCAGGGCTTTGCAGAATGTTGGGAAATGACAAATGAACAAACGTGATTTAAATAAGGCAGCGGAGGATGCTGCCGTTGGTAGTGCCAAATCCCTCGAAGACAGGCCTGCGCTGGGGAACTGCCAGTTTGTGCAGGGTAGCTCCAGTCAGCTACCCTACTGGTTCACATCGAAAAACAAAAGACCTGACTCTGAACTCCTATCAACAGTAGCCCCGCGTGACATGGTAGAAGTTTTACTATTCAGCCTTGGGATCATATGGCTGGGATCTCATTTTTGTATCTCTCCTTCTGATCTCTTTCTCTACTGACTTGGATTTGCTTCAGATTTATAGATTGAAGGTCAGAATTGGACCCTGAAGACATTCTAGAGCTGTCTTGCAAGTGAATCTTTACTCATGCTAAAGGGAGTGTTTTAAATGCAATGCATTTTAATGCAGTGTTTTAAACAAGCACTGTTGTTTGCATGTAATTTTTGGTGTAACTGCAATACGAATGGATCTAGTTAAGCCTGAAACCACATTTACAGACCGAGTAGCTTATTCCGTCATCTGCAACCTGATTAAACATTTGCTTCACTGGTGAATATACTGAAAAGAGAATTCATATTCCATTGAGAAAGTGCCTGCCCTCATTGGTATTCTGTACTGCAGCCAGATCACTGCAAACTGATGGAGCTCATCTCTGGGCCAAATAGCAGATTGAATAGGAGATAATTAGCATGCTAGAAAGAGTCGTTTGTAATGCTTTTGTCTCAGTATTTTTCACATGTATGTGTTGAATTTTATTTGCACTCAAATAGCTGAAGTGGCTGAAGGGCCTGAATGCAGCTTTCATGGCTACAAAGGGGCTGAGAGACTGCAGGTGTTCCCTTTAACCTCCCTTGAAATTCTGCTTTTACATGAGCTTGTTCTTTCCTGCACAGGCTGAGACGCTGGTAGGAGCCTGAGCTGGACCAGGCGAGTGAATTTGCTGCACATCAGGGGGCAGGGAGAGATTTTTGAGAGGACTAGAGGTTTATTTTGTTTCTGTTCTTTCTGTAGACAACAGTTCTTTTGAATTTGAGGGAAAATTGTAGTAAAAGTAACAGAATGGTGAGTGATAATTCATGTCATTTTTAGTTACACCAGAAATGTAATGTTCCAGTCAAAGCATTGAAACTGTTCGGGGAAGGGTGATCTAAAAGTAGTCATAATCTCGGGCAAAAGGCTTTCCTATTCAGATAGGAAAGTTCAGATGCTAAAAGAACAGGGAAGATTCCAAACTGTACCAGGGTAGTGAGGAAAATATGCATGTGGGAGGGGAGATCAAGTTAGGAAAGATGGAAGTCAAGTTAGAAAAGAACCAAGTTATAGGAGCTAAAAGAAAGAAAATGAGTAGAAGGACACACAGGAGGAGGCAGATGCTTAATCAGGACCGAGGCAATAATAATTTGGTTTAGCTGGAAAGAAACTATTAATGACTTTGGTCCACTCGGCCCTTTTTTTGAGTGGAACAGTGTAAAGGAGATAGGAGAAAGGCTAAGAAGGAATGGAGAGGGTGAAAGACATAAAAGTAAGCAGAAAAGGAAGAAAGAGGACCTGTGAAAATGGCAGCAAGAGGAAAGGCAGCTCAGACTCAGCAGAGCAGGGGAGGTGTTAGCCTGGCCTGGAGGTAGCCTGGATAGAGCGTAAAATAAAAACAGAGAAGAGACACTGGAAAAGATGTCAGGAGTAAGAGGAAGCAAAAAGCCTGTGACCTTGAAAAAGAGGAAAGGGTAAGAGATTAAAGGCTGATGGAAAAGAGACCTCTCAACTCAAGAGTGTGAAGGTGTGAGGGATGTTCCCTAATCGGGATGTTTGACTTAGGATCCCCTCTACAGCTAACCTGTAACAGAGGGTCTGCTGACAGCATAAAAAGAAACTCCCTATGGTGGGCTGAAAGGAAAAAAAACTCCTTTATATGTAACTAGGGAAGAAATAATCTAATTCTTATCCTGGGATAAAAATTTAATAAACTTTAAATTGGAATGAGGTAATAAAAATGTGTGAATTCCCAAAAGAGGGAATGCAACAGAAGATATTTGAAAAAATGCAATGGACCACTCTTCATACTTAAACAAAGCGTTCACACTTTAGCCCTCCCTCCTCCTTTCTTCTCTCCTGTCTTAAGTGGGCATAGGATGCGGTGGATGATTTTGCAGGAAAAAGTGTCCTCCCCATGGAGGCACAGCTCTGTATCGGGGTCTGTAATGTGGCAGTGATTACAAGCTCGCTCTCACTTTTCCTTTGGAAAACAGAACAAGATCATCAAACTTGTTTTTGACAGGCCATCAAAACCAGCTGTCAAGCTGACTGGCAAGTTTGAGTTTAGCCTTTTTGGTTGTCAAAGTGAAAACTCTGTAGCTCCTGGATCAAACCCCTACGTGGAGCTCAGCTGTATTTGTGTGGGAAGCTAAATGTGCCTTCTGAAGCTCTCAGGATGAGGGCCTGCAAACGATATGTTCAGACCCACGCTGTGTGTCTGGAACATTGGGTTTCATCTGGCTTTGATGCACTGTTGAAGTGCTCCTGAAAGTGCCGTTCTCAGGTAGCAGCCAAACAGTTGGTGACAGTTCCCTGCAGGTTCTTGACTGATCTGTGCAGAATGAGTCAGATTCTGGCAGATTTTTGCTCACGCATGCGGAGCTGCAGATGGACTTATTATAAGAAGGTGCTGGAGCAATTATTCTTCATTTTATGTTTGGTAAACTGTTCTCAGAGTCCCTTCCATGACTGCTGGCCCTGAGTGTGCGCACACAAGCAGCCATACGTATAGATGAATATTGTTTGAAAAGGAATCCTATGCTAAAACCCTTTCCAGGGCCAGGCAACGTCCTCACACATCCAGCACTTCTCTGCAGCCGGTTCAGAGCCAAAGCGTTAGGAATACCTGTAGTGCTTAATTCTACTAAAGCTGCCTCAAGCATTCTTGTGAGAAAAGCTGGAAATAATGGTGAGAACCCTCCGCTCCCCTCTTCCACTCCCAATGTCTTGTTCCTTACCCGATATGTAGACTTCATTTTTTAGCGTAATGCATGCAAACTCCACCCATTTTTTATTCTCATTCTCCGTCTCCTGCTCTGTGATCGGTAATTTGGCTACTTCCAGGCGGCTTCGCCTCAAAGGATCCAGGCAAGTCACTTCTGCCACAAACTTCTCATCTTTTGTACAGCCCCCTATGATCATAAACACCTCAGACTGGAACTCATGCATCCTGGGCTTGGTTCTTTCTGTAATAATCTGAATGCAAGCAAGACAGAGTGAGTACACAGGGCACTTACACCTACAGCTACAGAAAGGTCTGGTGACTTTTTTTCTGATTACCTGTTTTGTAAATCTCAACTGGCTTACATCAGCTGAACCAATTATCAAATGCTCTCTAAGTTGAAAGCCTGGAGAGCACCCCAGAAGCATTCAGTAGAAGTTGCTGTATCCTTTTTCCAGCAGTATTTCTCCAACACTGGACTTAGTTGCTTTTGCCTGCCCGCTACGATGCTTTCAGATCCTCTTGGGAATTCACAGGGTGGCACCAAGAGCTATGAAGGTGAGCTCTAGTGACACGGCTGGGTGCGTGTGAGGCAGCTGAGGAGGACAGATTTTATTTGGGCTGACAGAGTGAGGGTAAGGTAGGAGGGCCCTGAGGTTTGTGTATGTCCTGGGGAGCTTGGAGAGAGCAAGACTGCAGTTAACGTGGCCAGAAAATAAGTGCTGTCATTATCTGTCCTGAAGAGATATGTTAAAGCATCAAAGCAACAGGAATTTTCTACTGTGGGGTGCTTTTATTGGTTTCTTTGTTTATAAGCCCTTATTTTACGCCAAGACCAGAAGACTTACTTAAAGCCAGCACCAGGCTCTGAAACGTGGCCAGCTCTAATTTACTGCCTGTTGGCTTAGTTTATTCACCAGGTCTTTGTCTCGGGGACACTGGAAAAAGTCACTTCCCGGGTAGATGTTCACCAGGAGCAAAGAATGCAGGGGGTGCTTGGAAACTTCTGCTCTGCCTGGAGGAAATGCTTACAAGCAAGTGGAAATGAGTGCATTAGTGTCCCAAGGGACACTGGCACTATGCTGAAGGATAGAAGGAATAACCTCCTTTAGCCCCCCCCCCCAGTTTTTCATACTGGAAGAAAGGCAGTGTAAAAGGTATGGGGAGCACATAAAGTTGTTCCTCTGCTTCTGCTGTATCAATTTGCAAACCCTCAAAATCTGCTGGTAGGGGTCTGCACTCCTCTGCAGCAATCTTAACATCTGGCGAGGACTGGATTGCAGTTGTTACCTTCCGTGAGCCCCAGAGAAGCAGTCTGTGGACCCACAGGCTAAATTCTATGGCAGCAAGCAGCTTGCTTACAGTTTTACTTCTCTTCCTAAACTACTTTTAATAGGTTTCTATAAATTGGCATAGTTTATCTGTATTAAAACCTGATTATTTACACAGACATAATTCTTGTATTTTCCCTAGGTTTAGCAAATTATTAGGCAATTTTTTTAAAAAGCATCTGTCCCAGAACTTGCCAGCTTTCAGAATTCTGCTTTTAACCTGTCAGTCACCATTGCTGGGCGTTAGCCCTGGGGAGAATAGCTGTCAGGGCTGCCTCTGACGGCTGCCCCTTTGAAGATGAGCGTAATGAGTGTTCAGCCCCGAGCAACACTCCCTTTATCTATCCCACATGGACCCGACAGGCTGCTGAGCGGGGCAAGGCTTCCTGGGGCAGTTCCCACCAGACTGGCCGGCACTGCCCGGGTCATCGTGTGCTGTCTTAGTCACCGGCACAAAGAGCCTTTAGTCTTTCCCCTCTGCCAGTGACACATCCACTGCGAACGATGGATCCACAACATTCTCCTGAGGCCTCCTGCCTCCCTCTGACCCTCCAAGGAGGCACACAAGTTTCCTCACCCGCTCACGTACCTTTGCTCCTGTTGTGAAATCTGACCTCGAGTTGCTCTCCCCTCTCCCCCACATTTTGGGCCAGGAGGTGTGATTGATACCTAACTGTCCAAAGAGGACCAGCAATTGAAGAACTGGAGATCTACCACAGCCTACCTTGAGCAGGCAGGACAGGACTCAACTGGATGTCAGGACGAGCCTGTCTCTTTGGGTGCAGGGACCTCTGCAAATGAGGAAGACAGGCAGACGTCTCCTCTGGGAAGAGACCGTCTTCTTCATGGGAGGTTGTTTCTTTCTGAAAGATTTCCCCCCAGAAGTAATGAATGGAGTTGTTGCATATTCAAATTTGAGAGTCATTACAGATTGTGGCAGAGTTTAGTGGGAAAATTATCCTTCCTTTCTTAGGCTTGAAATATTAGCTGAGGGCGAGGTGTCAGGAGTAACACCATGTGCCTTTTTACTGGGGAAGTCACCTGGGGGCTTTGTTTAGCTGCACAAGTGTGCGTATGAAGGGTGGAGCTCAGGCGTTCATATACAGGAAGCTGTACACTTTGTTTTAAAACAAGCTACCAAGAATTTCTAAGCTCTAAATGAAGCAGGATAACTGGTGGGGTTCACCTTGACTTTTGAGTAGCACCAGTTAGTGAAACTTCAGTGCAAATGCCTTTTTCTGCCTCGTGGTACTGCTCCTTCCGATGGAATTTTTGAGCAGAAGCATGAGACATTTAGAAAGAGCAGCAAATACCTTCCTTTTTTACTCACCTCATTGCCTGACAGATGGTACATTCTTGCTTCCTGGAGCAAAGGAAAAACATCTGGACACTGTCTAATGAGTTGATCAGCTTCAACAGTCTCTACGAAATACCAAGGGTCCAAGAGGGGCAGACGGACATTCTCCAGCACATATGGCAGGAGAGGAAACCTTTCCGACTCCTTGTAACGAACCCAGTTCATTACAGTTTCGAACACCTGTGCCTCTTCCGTGACGTAGAGGTCATCGCTCTTCAGCGTGCTGCAGAGAATGTCGGCCGGCAGCTCCAGGAACTCCTCGTAGTTCAGGACCTGGGTGAAGTTCTGGATAATGTAGTTCTGCACTTGCTGTTTCAGGCTGTGCAGGGAGTGGGCATCAGCCAGCCTCAGGATGCCAACACAGTTCTCTGGCTGGAGGGCTTCGGTGAGAAAACTAGCACAAGCATCTACCATACGAAGGAACTGTGGACAGAAAAAGCATGTTTAAGCACAGAGGGGTTACTTGTATGGCTGTATTGCTGATGAGCTGTGGAGCTTTTTGAATATTATTTTTGTCAAAAAAGTAAAGGGGTTTCTAACATCCCCCTTACCTCCGTAAGATCTCAAAGCACTAGCAAACTTGGAGTTGGAGTTACAAAGCACAGATAAGGTCCCCAGGCTTCAGATGTGCTTGCCCTACTTCATCTTGCACATCAGCTCAGATCAACTAGGAGGGAGCCTGGTTTTGGAGTGCAGGTGGCTCCATTGTCTGCATTTATGCTCCCAGCACCCAAACTCTGAAGGTGTCTGAGGCCATGCCAGGGTGGTGGAAAATGAGAGCTGGGGTCTGGGAGGCTTGGGCCAAAGCACGGCCTCCACAGAGGGTATGGGCATGTTCTCCTGTACTGGGGAACGTGGCAGGAAGAGAGTGACCATCAGCCAGTCGCTGAGTTGCCTGACAGCAACAGTGTCTGTTCTGGGGGAGGCCTTTGGAGTTTTTAGTGACCTTTGTTTTCCTTGTCTTCACCATTGGTTCAAAAAAACATAGACATGCATTTTACTCACAGAGTCTTCTTTATCAAAGAACTTCCCATGTTTGTGTTCAACCGGGCATCACAACTACTCTCATCATTTCCTTTGCACAAAAGCCCCACCTGAGGGTCCCAAATGTGCAGATGCTGGACCACAGATGTCTGTGGGGCACTGGCCATGAACTACAGTGTGAGCTGGGTTGCTGGTGATTATTCAGGAAATGGGAGCCAGTTTGGGATAGAACTGATAAGTTACATTGCTTCATCCTGGCCTTTCCGTCGCCTCTGTGATTTCAGATATGGATAGGGCATTCATATTTCGTGTTGGTTTTGCCCCTGCGCAGTGCAAACAGCAACACACAGAACGATGGGTCAGAACTGATGCTCTGCATTTCCGTCCACGCTTTTTGGGTCCTTTTTCCATCCAGCGTCAGCAAGCAAACCATTTTAACTCCTTCCGTCCCACTGGGGAAAGTTGCACAACAGTAATTTAGGGGTAAAAGAGGAAGTGAAAAATTTTTAAACACTGTAGTATGTAGATTTGTTTCAGTAATTAGGGTAGAATCTTCCAGACCCGGTAGTGTCGTGTTGACACATTTAGACTGTTTACCAAAGCTGAGCGATCACAGACGCTGCATACAGACTGCCTGGTTCCTGTTTTACATTTAGATGTGGTCAAGAGTTTAGAGAAATGCAACTGACTGATGAACAAGGGTACAAGAGGTCTCAGAATATTGTGCTGCCGTTGGGATATAAATATGTCAGCAGCACGATGCGGCACGGTGGCAGAGCTTGGTGGCGCCTCGGTGCCTGCCACGCTCACGTTGCCTGGGCTAGCACAAGGCTAACACTTTGAACTCGCCAGTGCATCTCCCTGAGGATCTGAGAGGACTTTGCCAACGCTGAGTAGTCCTCAGACCTGAGGCAGGGTAAGCATTAGCCCTTTAAAAGTTGGCAGTAATGAGATGCAAAAAAACCAAATCTGGGATTCACCAAGGTCACCCACTCATCAAGTCATCCGCAAGTCTGGGAACAGACCCCAAAATGATGTTCTCACCAGCCTACAGTCCAACCACTGTAGAGTGCTCTAATTATTTATACATGGCTTGTTAAGAGCGATACTCACGAGATGACACCAGAGGGTTTTCTCCCAGGCGGTGCACGCTGGTCTCACAGCCACGTAGACACCACTAATCACGCTGGGTAGCCGTGTTTGTGGCCAGACAAATGCGGAACTGCGAGGTGTGAGTGTGAGAAACGGTTCCCACCAAGGGCTTAACCAGAGAGGTTGGACCGCTTGAGAGCATATCATGGCAGGACTTTCCCTGGCTGCTCCTCCTCGTCTCTGTACTGCACCGTCTCCCCACGACTCCCTTCATTTAGAGACAAAACTCCCCCCAAAACTCCCCCAAACTCGCTGGGGGTGCTTCAGTCCCATGAGAGGAGGTGACTCAGGAGAGCACCCAGGAGGAAGACACCCCTCAGCCTCTGCTTCATCTGCTCTGATTATTCTTGCAGAGCTCTGAATTTTCTTCTTTCCCTTCTGCGAGTACCCCTCCTAATGCCACCTCAGGCATTTGAAAAGCCCTGTTCCCTGGGAACAGTTACTTCAATAACTGAGTTCTTCTACCAATACCCCTTTGAATCCAGGTTCTTACTTGCTAGAGACATCCCATGCGCTTACTTGGCCTCCACTTGGCCTTCTCTCTGAATAATAAAATTTATTCTCCCCATTGAGGGCCTTGCTTGTCCCAGCTTTGATTCAAGCGTAAGCGGTGCCAGCAGCCCTGCCTCCTGCTATAACCCCCAGAAAGTGAAGGGAATGGTGGTTGAAAGGGCTCTTATTCATGGTCCCTCTCCGTATGCAGCACGCTTCGGGGTCACATCCTGCACCCTGCAGCTGCGCTGCCCTCGGCCACCCGCTCTGCCCGTGGCTGCAGGGGCAGCATGTCCCAGCTCAGCAGTAACACCTGCCTCCCACGGGAGCCCCACGGCGGGCAGCCAGCTGGGTGGCGAAGGGGCACAGCGACCCTTGCAGGGTGGCTTTCTGAGGAGCTGGCAGCTTTCTGAGCCCGCGGACCGATCTTGGACCCGGAGCTGCCCAGAAGCCCTTCGTTAGCAAATCACGCCTTCTCGGCTGGCACTGCGCGGTGGCTGCAGCATAATTAGCACTGTCCTGCGACAGCCACCCTGGCCGCTCACGGCTAAGTGGCTACAGGATGGTCTTCAGATAATTGGCAAAGGATTTTCCTTATAGTGTCTTCTTCATGAAATGCAGATTAACGTACGGATGAGAGGTGCTTTGGGAGGCCGTAAGGCCATCAGGCTGGTGGTGCTTCAGCTGCGCCCTGCTTAGAGCAGTCAGAGTGAGGCAGCTGAGGGGCATCCTCCCCATGCAGCTGGCATTTCCCTGGCAGTGGTCACCACAGCCCTTCATGACAGTCCCGTTTCTCTTACATCTGCTCAGGAGCTTGCTTCCCTCCCACGAACTCTTTGCTTCCACCAAAGTAGCTGAGGTGGCCCCTCACCCAAGCCACGCTGAGGGAGTGGGGTAATAGCGAGGTTCCTGGCGGGGCAGGAGGCACGTAGACAGGTATGAAGGTTGTTGTTGAATTACTACAGGGGAAGCAGAGCTCTCTGCCACAGCCGTGAGAAGCAGCTGAGATCCTGGCCCTACCAAGAGATGAGAGGATGGGCTGCTGCACAGGCAGTGCGGGTGGTAGGGGCTGCTGGGCTGGCTCCAGGGTGGGCACCAGCCTCGTGAGCACGGCCAGCCCAGACAGAGAAGGTGACTACTGAACTCATGTTGCAACTGTGGAAAAAATTTGTCTGGGTCACTTCAGGGTGAGGCTTAGCTGTTCAGCAGCTCCCTGTTCCAAATCCTTCACCTGCTGCTCCCCGGGAGGAAATCTCTGTGCACAAAGCACACTGCGGCGGGGATTTCTGCTCTCTGAATAGCCCTGCCCCTCTCCCTGCTGTCAGTTTGGGCTGCATTTGGTCAAAACTCACTGGAAGGGAATAAGGGAAGGCATAATTATGTAAAAAGTCTTCAAAAATAGTTTCTAGAGAAAAGTGGAGTATCTATATTGGAATAACTAGAACTGTGCAAGTTACTTCTTTTTTGGTTCTTTGTCAAGTCTGAGAGATGGAAAAGAGGCACTGCCAAAAATTGTTGCTCGTCAGATAAAAAAGTGCTACTTGGAATTTGGTTTTCTCACATGTCATTAATTGGAAAGGAAAGAATTTCCCAAACAAAAATGTTACAATAAATTGCAGAATTAATCTTTTCAGCTGTTGATAAACTGAAACTAAATATTTGACTTTTTCAAGCATTTCTGTTTGTTCTTCCGCATAAATGGCAGAGACAGGCTGGCAGAACACTAGTAGTTACTAAATTGTTTTTACACAAAACACAGTTTTGGCCAAAAACCTCACCCTTGTATAATGTGAGGCTTTAAGCCTTATAAATCTTGATAGTATCCAAGACCATTGCAGTAAGATTGGGACCACTGCTTTTAGTAGAACATTCCTGGTTTTCTAGGTTTTTGTATTTTACTGTTCTTGCTGGTGGCACCCTCACGATTTTATCATTACTCTAACAGTGTTCAATAGTTTTCTTACAGCACCAGCCTTGGTGATCAAATTTATTCTTAACTTTAATGAAAAATAGGGAAGAGAAAGAAAAGACCATGTTTATGCTTTTGATGGTTTCAGAAAAAAAAAAGAAAAAGAAAAAAAAATTTGGAATGATCCTAAAGAAAAAAGGTTCAGGAGAAAATGAAAAAATCACAGAAAAGTGTCCTGAAAATGAACCAAAAGTAACCTTTGAGTGCTACCAGTTTGCAGTATTGGTCTGCTGAAAATGTCAGTCCTGCTGCAGACGACAGTAAAGCTGGACCACCTTTTCTGGGTTACCTGGGGGAGCACTTTGTGATAACTTTCCCTTCTCTCCCCACAGTAAGTACCAACCCCCATCACCCCAAAGCCCACAGATCCATTTCAGAGCAAAACCTCCCATGTAAGAGTCAAGAATCTCAAGTTCGTAATGAACCGTGATGATTATGGAGTCAGGCGTTTCTTGCCTTCCTTAATGAAAAGACTGGACACACACACACATTGGCACTTGGCAGGTTATGCTGGTTGCAATTTGTTAGCAATTTGCAGCTTGGTACCAGGGACTGCAATTTGGTAGACCTCACAGGTGATTTACAGGGCACGTGAATACCTCACGGACCAAAGGCTGAGTAATGCTGCTCAAGTCTGACTTCCCACAAGTCCCAGGTTATGACTAAAGCATCAAGAGTCCTACAAAGGAAGATGCTAACTTTGCCTGGTGAGCCTCCATCTCAAGGCAATGGAGAGGGAGAGATGAAGTTCGCTTCCTGAGAAGGCTCCAGGGGGACCTCATAGCATCCTTCCAGTATCTGAAGGGGGCTTACAAGAAAGCTGGAGAGGGACATTTTACAAGGGGATGTAGTGATAGGACAAGGAGTAATAGGTTTAAACTGAAAGAGGGCAGATTTAGATTAGATATCAGGAAGAAATCTTTCACTATGAGGGTGGTGAGACCTTGGCCCAGGCTGCCCAGAGAAGCTGTGGATGCCCCATCCCTGGAGGTGTCCAAGGCCAGGCTGGATGGGGCTTTGAGCAACCTGGTCTAGCAGGAGATGTCCCTGCCCATGGCAGGGGGGTTGGAACTCGATGATCTTTAAGGTCCAACCCAAGACCCAGCCACTGCCCACTAACTCTTTTGGGCTGGAAGACATCTGGCATCCAAAGGCTAACCTGAACCTTGGGGAGCCCTGCCCCAGCATCACAACTGCAGCCTGGCAGGTGGCACATGGGACCAGAGCCCAGCTGTTTACCTCTTTGCACAGCAGCATTCCAGTACATGTCTGCAAGAGACAATTTTTACTGCAGTATAAGTAAATATGAAGCTAAATGCTTCTAGAACCCATGAAATCAAAGAAGTTTGCAGTGTGTTAACCAGAGTACAACATGGTGTTGCCAGAGCAAGACTGGATCAGTGCATTTGAATTATCTGTACCTGAAAAAGGCTGGCGGCTTCCAAGACTTTCTGTACGTTTTGCTTTGTGATGAGCATCTTGCTGGTGTAGGTGTAGTCCAAGAGTATGTTCATGGTTTCTGCGTCAACTCCTTTAAGTATGATCTTCTCTTCATATTTCTCTCTTAAATCATTGCAGAACATGGCCCTGAAAAGAAAGACATTTATCTTTTACTGCGTTCCAGCCAGGATGAGGCATTCTGAATACATTTGGTTATATAGAGTTCAACACAGAATCCTCCAATTGCTTCATATTTTATGCAAGTAGTCCTGTAGCAAAGTAACAAGGAAAATCCTTTTGTTGCTTTCATACTTCTTTACTCATGAATTTGATGGGCATACACACACGCTGGATACCCCAGAGCTGGACTCTGCAGTAGATCTGGAGCTCCATGGCAGCAAAAGGCTGCTGGGACTTTCCCTGAGTAGTGCTCTGTGCCTGGACTGATGCTGCAGAGCAGTTGTGATGTCTCACCTGCTAGCCAGACTCTTACTCTTTCTGTTTCTCATACAGGCTCAGCTCATTAAGCCCAAACCTCCAAGCCGCTGACATTCTCCATACTTTGTTAGCACTTAGCACGTGTACTTTATAAACCTTGTAAACCTTGTCAAGGTCAATACCCCTGTGGTTTGGAGCTGCAGAACGCTGCTTAGACTGAACCCTGCGGGCCAGACCAGATCCACATGTCTGATAACCTCACCTCTAAGCTTCTCAACATATCTTTGACCCCATTAATACCAGGGATGGGCCACGAGGGAATGGCTTATGGATTTGCTTCCAGTGAAGAAGCTATCTTTTCCTCTGCTAAGTTTTGGGAACTTCTGGTGGAATTGTAGAGCTGGTACCTCTTGGCTGGAGAAGTACATGAGTAGTCATGAACTGGAACTACTGTTAGCCAGAAAGTGCAGTGTTTTCATGCATGTTGATACCACCTCACCTTTGGTGGATAATACTGCATTTGTAAGGTGACTGCCACACACAGCTTTGGCACTAGTCAGGTATTTCATGTGGGATATAAATCAGTAATTTCTCTAGGAGCTTTTTTAATCCGCTTTGCATTGTGATAGCTGCAAGGCAAATACATGCATCTTCATCTGCATTTTCAATTAATAGTTTTAAGTATTTCTTCCAATGCTTTTGCTTTTATTTAGAAGTTTGATCAGTCCGTCTTGTTCACTGCATTCAGAGAGCAAGATTTCACATCATTTGGAGTCTTGCTCAACAAATTAGAAGTACATGAGTCCACTTGTAACTGCGTTGGTGAAAAACACGTGCAAATCTAAAGTGTAATTAGAAATGCTCTTTACCCTGCATACCAAACCCTTCTTTATTAGTCATGTACAATGTTGACAGGACAGTGCAACCTGGGAAGTGGCTAGAGATCCAAAGTCCTAGGCCATCCTTTTCTTGTAAAAGCAGTGCCAGAATAAAGCTGTCTGATTGACACATCTTACTGGAACAAAGATATTAACAGTTTTTATTGCAAAGAGCTTAAGCATGGTGAATGGCAAATGTTTGGAAGATGCCAGCTACTCATTGCTCTAAGACCTACCTGTTCCTTGCCTCAGCAGAGATTTTATAGGAAGAGAGAGATGATATTATCTCAATAAAATAAAACCAGCCTTTTGGATAAGCAGCAGCAGGAGACTTGGGCAGAGAAGTTACTTGTCAGAAAAGGTATTCAGCCAAAATTCTCATTTTCCCTTTACTCATCTTGGCTCGTTAGAGGTTTTTGATTCACTGCTCTGCTCCATGGTCTGGTTTCTGCTGCCGTTGAAATCAGAATATTTGAAAGGCATTAAGACAAAATGCTCCTTAACTTCAGTGAGCGCGACAGTGGGATCCTCCTTAGCTTCTCTCCCTTTGGGTGGTGTCTAATGTTATATGCCTGGGGCATGCAGGCAGGTGGCCCACTGGCCCATGCTCAGTGCCCACTTCTCCCTGGGAATGGGGTTTCAACGTGGAGAGGGAGGTTTGTACAAAACAGCTGTTTCAATTGCACGGGATTGATAGGTGCCGAATGCTGCCTCTGAATGAGAAATAGGCTGTTGTAGGATGCAGGTGTTGTCTGCTCTTGTTCCTTTTATCTCTTAAACTGGTGACTCCAGCCTTGTATTTAACCATCCCTGTCGGGGAGGTGAGAGCTCTCACTTTCGTCACTCAAAGCCGAGGGTTTGATGGAGTTTGATTGAGTTGAAGATACCCAGCGTTACACCATTGCACAGCTCTCAGAAACCAGCCTTGGGATTCTGGTGGAGGTTTTGCACAGGGATCTTGTCAAAGTGCTTTCACCAATCTCTCTCCTAATCTGTGCAATTGCTTTAGAGCTGCCATCCACTCCCCATCTCTTAGGGAACAGATTCATGTAGCATGGCTGCAACATGGAGAAACCACACATAATCCCACCAGCACTCCTCTCTAGAAGGTGACAGGGGTGAATAGGGCCACACTGTCCTAGAGAGCTGACTCCTGTAGGGGCCTTCCTTCTCCTCAGATGGAGTGGACTTCATCTCTACCCTGTGTGCCTACCAGAGGGAAGACCACTGAGGGCTGATCAGGCTGAGCTTCTCTGCTGGGGATTAAAATGCTGCTTCTGAACCTCTGGGTTTGCCTGTACTTACCCAGAGAGGTGTGTGATTATTTTCTCTGGGGCTCTAAATCCTTCAGATGTGACTACTAATTTCATTGTCTGTTTCACTGGTTCCTGTCCGTGTGTAATTCTGAAGTAAGCCTTTGACCCAACGTTTACTCTAAGAAATGCACATCTGAAGTGAGGGGCCCAGGGCAAAATTTTGATACCTAAAAATGGGTAAATTCAGAAAAAACAGGGAGAAATCTCAATGAAATAAATGAAGGGTGGCAGTCTGTGAAGTACTTTTTAAGCACCCATCCACACTGGAGTGCCTGTGCTTGAAATTATGAACCTGACTTCAGACCACCATGCTGGAGTTTGAGGATGCTCTGGAAAATATTGTTTCAACCTCTCCCAGCCCCATTCTTCCACTACCTTGGGCAGTGTAGGAGTAAAGAACTACTGCTTGGCTTGTATCGTCTCTTCTCTTCTCTTCTTCTCTTCTCTTCTCTTCTCT
>JAOXJK010000051.1:24742277-24756640 GCA_025774025.1 Xenus cinereus | reverse complement strand
TCTCTTCTCTTCTCTTCTCTCCTCTCCTCTCCTCTCCTCTCCTCTCCTCTCCTCTCCTCTCCTCTCCTCTCCTCTCCCTTGTTACCTTTACCTGGGTTAAATGGAGAGTTAAGTCCATTTTGTGTATAGATGCAGGACGTGTCTGAAGTTCTAATCTATCTGCTCTCAGGCAGTGCTGGAGGAAGGACTAGAAGCTGTTAACGTTGTTTAACCACGTTTAAGTCAGCTGCTGCAGATTGCTTGCATTACGGCGCCCGGCGCTCAGGAAGGGGGTTGTGTAATTGCTGTTGCAGGGCAATGAAGCCCATGACTCACGGGGTCCCTTGTACTTTGCTGCTGTGCACGGGTGCTAGAGGCCCCGTAACAGCATGGAACGTACTCACAGGAATAGTGTGATTTAAGAATTTCTTTCTTCCTTGGGTTCATGCAGCTTCTTGTGAATTATGGCAAGATGAAAATAGTCGCCTTGTGAGTAGTTAGAACTAGTGAAGCTCAGTTCCCTGCAGACTTGTGTCCTCCTTTCCCCCTTCACGGTAACCTCAGCTTCCCCTTCCCAAGCCCTCCATTCTCTCTGGTTATTCCTCTCACACATTTCTGTGTGAAACAACGCACTGCGTGTGTTGGCTGGCCAGGACGTGCTGGTTACTCAGCTGAGCACCATGGGGTCCCAGTCCTGGCATCTCTCCTCTGCTGAGCTACTGATTTCCATCAAACTTGTGGGAACTTCAGTTTTGAGATTTCCACCCTCTGCCAAACTTGATTGAAACTAACCCAAAGAGTTGTGACAGGAGGCACTGACAGACAGGCAGACAGCGTGATGTGATAAATCTCAACTCCGTGGGAAGCCAGGCCAAACACAAGCGCCCAGGGTTGTAGACCCCACGCATGTGTGCAGTTGCTTTGGGATGAAATGACCTTCAGCCAGGTATCACCCCTTTCCTTCCCAGGGGCAGGCTGCAGCTCAGGGCTCAGTGGAAAACCAGCCAACAGTAATTATCAGAAAATTGTCTTGCCTGGTTTTAACCGTTGAGGTCCCTTCCGATTGCAGCACCTTTCCGCACAGCAGAAGAGGAATTGCTGTTTTTTAAAGTATCGTTGTGGTAATTCTTATCTTAATTTGAGCATCTTCTGTCCTTCTGCACACGATGCTGTTAAGAAAAGTCTGGGCATCTCTGATTTTATTTGTACATTTTCACATGTGTGATCTATATAGTCTATCAGTGGAAATAATACCTATCTCCATATATTCACAGACACAATGTCCTACAAGATGGTAAAAGCAGAACTGTTCTCCCAGGCACTGCCAGCAAAGCTTACTAGACTCCACTAAAATTAGCTGTCTGCTCATGTCACAAGTGGTCATAAGTTCTTTTTTCTCATGTTTCTCTGTAGCTATTCAGTCATCTGACCACTTTAGCAGTAAAAAACGAAAGACAAAAAATGCCAGCCATGCAAATGTGATTGTCTAAATGATAACGGAAAATCTGTGTTAAAACTGATACTGAGTTCCTCTGTGTGTCTAAAATTTGTCCTTGCTGGCCAGTAGTCTCAGATAGACTATCTATTGTAGTACTGAAAGAATGAAAAATTCGAGAGGACCAGAAGGAGGGGGTGAAATGGTAAAATTGCTTTCAAGCAGATATTTGCCATTCCAATTGATTTTCAGTAACCCTAGGAAAGATGGAAAATTCCTTCTCTTTCCTCCTCAACAATTTTATGCAATATATATTTTTACCACAGAACAGTAATGGGAAAAATGATCAAATACTACAAACCCACTCCTATCTCAATAAAAATGCCGTGTGATCTGCATGAATATTCCTCTTTGCCTGTATCCCATGGGGTGACAGATACTTGGTTAAAACAAAATTTTCTCAACCACTTGTCTGCCAACCGTTCTCTGTTTCTTTGCATGCCTCCAGCGGACTTGCTGAGTGCTGGTATCAGAACTCCGGCAAATCCACAACTTGGCACCTGCCTTATTTAAGTCTCCAACTTTAAAAAAAATGAGCTGAAAGGTGTCAGGAATTACAGACTCACTGCGAATTTGCAGAGTTTAGCAGCCGCTTTACACTCCTTGGAGATCTACAGTTCAAGGCTAAGAAGCAAAGTAAGTTTCTTGGTTTTGTTTCTTACATGCCTTACCTGAAATAATTGCTTGCTGCAGCAAGGACCACTCGGTGACAGGAGAATTCCCTGCTATCCACGCACAGGATGACATCCGTAAGGGAGTTTTCAAGCCGAAGGTTCTCCAGGCCATTCTGGAGCACCAGAGAGAGTCCCGTATCATCAAACTTGACCTTTTCACCACTCGAGACTTCCACCAGGTCCCCCATTTTCATCGAACACTCATTGTCCAAAGAGATCTCGGGCTCTTCAGAGCTCTTCTCCAGCGTGTCCCCCATTTTCTGGCCAGCACCATCTCATTCTGTTGGCACTTCAATCTAAAAATTGCTCCTAAGCTTCAGACGAGTCACACTGCAGAAGTTGGGCGGATTTCCTGTCCAGAGGTCTCTGTTATCTATAGCTGTCACACACACATAACAGGAAGCCTTGCACTTTCTCATCCTGTTAACACAAACAAAGGGTGGTTTTTTTCAGTGAATTTCAGGCAGTATCAACGTGTTTAGAAAGGACTTAAGATGCCTCTGGATGTGAGAAGATTACAAGTGACAGGGAAGGCCTGCTTCCCACCCTCAAACCAGCCCTTTGCTGTTATCCAGATCTGCTGGTTGTAGTGATAGGTGCACCATATGGCTACCGAGTCACTCCCACCAGACTGGGCTGCTAAGGGGAAGAGGGTATTATTTTAAATACCTTTTTTCAGGTATGTGAATATCAGTCAAAGAGCTGGTTTTGGTTTTTGGTTTTGGTCTTGTTTTTTAATAATATGCTCACATATTCAGAAACCCCACCAAGTGGCTGTTTCTGTCTCTCATGACATGTTAGCTGACAAACATTGGATGGCTTTTCTTTAAGGCTAAATCATTGTAACTCTCTCCAGGACATGGAGCAGCACCAAAGATCTCGCAGCTGATGGTCTTCACGCCACACTGCTGGGCACTCTGCTGTCCCCTCATGTCCATGCAGCCAGTGCCATGCCCCCCAGCTCTGGCTAATAGTGGAAGCTAGGGAGCAGTGTATGCGTGCTCATCCCCACCATCCCCACTGCTGGAGGTAGCTTGAGTCACATCTACATCTAACTTGCAGTCCCCGAGATAAACACTGATGGTGGTGGGACTGTGGGCCAGTGGTGGGGACGCTGCCAGGCAGCGGTGGGGCTGACCCTCCAGCATGACAGGAGCACGCAGAGCACAGGGCTGAGCCTTTCACTGTCACCTAGGACTGAATTGGATCTACTTGGACCTCGCCTAGATGAGAAGCTGACCCAAGCTGACTGAGATAATCAGCCACGCAGCCTATCGAAAGTAACACAGTAAATCCCCTGGCTTGCTGAGGGGTTAGAAAATCACCCCCCCTCTTCCTCCCCCTGCCCCGAGAGGAATGCAGGACTAACCTCTAACCTTGGTAGCTTGAGTGCTACCCAACCGACCTTGCCTTGTGATACTTACTTCTAGGAATCCTCATTTGGCCAATCCTCATGTTTTTATTGTGTGTTTGGTTTCCTCTTTTGTCCCCAGCTTGTGCAGCTGAACTCGCAGTGTGAAGGGAGGCTTGGCTTAGAAGAGGGAGGTGAAAGCGGCGTTCAGAGCGAGCCAGATTCAGAGGGTTCTTGTACAGGATAGGATGGTCAAGAGGAAGGAAAGCAAAAAAACCCCCTTCTGATTTCCCCTACCTCCTTGTAATGGGCTTTTCTTCATTCTGTGTAGTCTGTGCAGCGCTTTGGCTTTTTCCTTTCCCAACTGATGTTAATATGTTCCTGCTGCCTTTTGTGCTAACTTTTGGTAATGAATACTTCCTTTTATAAAGCCAGCCCCATCTTTCCACCAAGAACTCCTCCAAGAATACAATCAGAAAATGAAGGAGACCCCTCAAAAATATCAGGTGTGCTTTTAAAATCACAATATTTTAACCCTATCTTGGGTTAGGTTTTCTTTGTTTATCGTCATGACTTGTGACCTTAGGGAATTCATCTTATCAGGCTTTTCTCTGATGGTAAGAAGCTTCATATTTTCTTTATCTTTTTAAGTGAAAGTTGAGATTCAGCAGCGATGACTTGATTCCAGTTGCTGAAGCTTTAAACAAAGCATTAATAGTTGTGAAAGCTGAAGTAAGATTGTATTGGCCATGAGTGCTGGGAATGGAAACCCTGCAGTAACTAGGCTGGCTGATAGCTGTGGTATTGTCACCTGGCTACCCATTAACTGCACTCTAGAAAGGACCTTAGTAGCTCAAACAAGTGTTGCCTAGTAGTAGCAGCAATCACTGTCTGCCATCTGTCTCCTCCTGTGCCATTGCCAACCCATGTGATGTATTTTTAACTCTTAAAACTCTTTTTTTGCCAAGCACCTCCCCTTTTTTCTGCTTCCATTGGCCTGTTTTTACAGGGCTGCCTATATATTTGCAGAATCCCTTGCTCAGGGATTAATCCGCAAATGTAGCAGCCAGTTTCATTATTTGGACAAGCACCAGGGCAGCGCTGAAGTGAGGTTGTGTCTTTGCAAGTGTAAGGGAACAAACCCAACATCAGGGAGATGCTTGCCTGAGCTGCTCCATCGCCCGAGACTGCAGCAGCAACACGTTCATTAATCCTGGGGCAAATCCGGGCTGTTACTTTATGGTAGCAGCTTCCAAATACATTCTTCTTTTTGGCCTTTAGAAACTTGTTCTGGCTGCACTCCTGCTGTTGTCATTAAAGAATTACCTGCTAGCTAAATGAACCACTTAATCTGGCAAGAGCTGAAGGCTTGTCTGTTCATGAAGTGTTTGTCTATTGTCTTTAGCTAACACATACTGAATTCACCTCTGTTGATTCTGGACCAGCTTGAGATAACTGGCCGGAACTACTGGCTAAATAATGTATATTCACCGCTTCTGACACATGGTAAGTTTACAGAGCTATGTAACATCACAGGCTGCTGCTGGCACGTATGTATACCTGCTCTGTACGTGTTTGGCGAGCTGAGTTCAGAGACTGCCTTGCATCCTGCCCTGACCTCCTTACCTCTGCATCCTCTGTTACCCATTGACCATGCTCCCTGCTTAAACGCTGATCTGGAGCCAACACCAGACCATTTTCAAATGTTTGTTCCTGAAACCAGCATCTCACCACTGTGGCATTTCAGTGCTGTAAAGCTTGGCCATCCCCAGTAAATCTGCACAGACTGGGCAGGGGTCCTGGTCCCTATCTTGGAGAGTGGAAGGTTCAGGCAGTCCCTGGGAAAAGCCATGGACATGGGACCGTGATTAAGAGGAGGCCCAGAAGAAATCACACCTGGGACACCCACCAACAATGGATTGAGGGCAAGAGCTGAGTCATTCTTAAAGCAAAGGGAGAAATATAGAAACCTATTTCTGACAGTTCTTGTTACTCATTTTGCCTTCCCACGGTCCTTGTACTTCAGCTAACAGAGCCTGTGCTGGTTTTGGCTGGGATAGAGTTAATTTCTTCACAGTAGCTGGTATGGGGCTATGTTTTGGATTTGCGCTGCAATATTGATAATACAGAGATATTTTAGCTATTGCTGAGCAGCACTTACACAGAGTTAAGGCCTTTTCTGCTCCTCACACCGCTCCTCCAGTGAGCAGGCTGGGGATGTACAAGAAGCTGGGAGGAGACACAGCTGATCCCAGCTGACCAAAGGCATATTCCACTCCATAGGGCATCATGCTCAGTATATAAAGCTGGGGGAAGAAGGAGGAAGGGGGAAATGTTCAGAGTTTTGGTGTCTGTCTTCTCAAGTAACCATTACGCGTGACGGAGCCCTGCTTTCCTGGGGATGGCCAAACACCTGCCTGACAATGGGAAGCAGTGAATGAATTGTTTTGCTTTGCTTGCATGTGCAGCTTTTGCTTTACTTATTAAACTCTCTTTATCTCAGCCCACGAGTTTTCTCACTTGTAGTCTTCTGATTCTCTCCCCCATCCCACCAGAGGGGAGTGGGCGAGCAGCGTGGTGTTTAGTGGTTGGCTGGGGCTAAACCACAACAGAGCCCTTATGAACCCAGCGAGTCTGAGAGGGACCAGGAAAGAAAGATGGGAACATGTGGCTGCCTCAAGGAAGAGGCCAGATGAAGACTGGCAGGAGGTTTACCAGACTGAGAAAGAAGATGCTGAGCCAGCCTGGTATTCCGCTGGGATCTGTAAACTTCCTACTCTAGGTAATGAGCAGATTGCTGAACTTGCAGATGGCAACGGCTACGTATTTCTGACCTGGAAGGGAACTCTCCTGCCAGTGTTGTGTCACTGCAGAGCTCCCACAAAATACGTCCTTGCTGTTTGCCTTCTTCCTCTTACTCCAGACCATGTCCATTTCACGACCACCAGCGTTGCTCCAGGTATGTGTGATCGATGACCAAGTGGCTGCTGTTGTCTATTCCACCTTATACTTCCGCCGATGCTACAAAAATGATCACCAGAGCTGCCGAGGAGCAAGCTGATGACTTGCAAAGCTGAAGCTGCCCAGCAATATATTGACAGCTACATCTTCAGACTCAACACACTTCCTGATGGTTGTGGGAGGGAGCATTCTTTCATCTGAGGTGGCCTGTTTAGAGGTTCTAGCCTCCAACAGGAGGACATGACAGCAGAAGAGAAATCTTGGGAAGTTTTTGAGTTCTACCTGAAGTCCCACCACTGCAATCACTTCCACCGTGCAACCCGAGAAATACTTCAGAAAAAGCCTCACAATGCAGAGGACCCTGCTGGGGGACACACAGCCGACTCTAATGCAGGGACGGTTCCTTTGTGTGGAAGCAGAGAT
Organism: Xenus cinereus; assembly: GCA_025774025.1. NCBI lineage: Eukaryota > Metazoa > Chordata > Aves > Charadriiformes > Scolopacidae > Xenus > Xenus cinereus. The sequence goes on along the minus strand of JAOXJK010000051.1, from coordinate 24,749,757 downwards.
GGAGACTGCAGCTGGACAGCTGGACACACATAGCAGGGCTCATCTAACCATGATCTATTTTCTAGTGCAGTGCAAAGTAAGACAGCTGAGGCCTGAGATAATCTTGCCAACATTGGAAAGTTGCTGGACATTTTGTCTGTGTTTTCAGCACATTGGGATAATGTTCACCAGCTTAAAATAGCATGTTCTTATTTTAGCTATGGGGAAACAAATGTGATTTTTGTTTTTGAAAATACATTGAGAATTTGTGGATAAGATTTTCTATAAACTGCAAGTTGGCATCTTTGTTTCATCACAGTTGTAGTCCCTCTTCTCAACCAACACCAACCTTCCATTTCAAAGCTTACTCTTTGAGCCTTCCCCCTCTGGGCAGCTGCAGTTGTTCAAAGTCAGCAAACAACCATGATTTTGTGAGGCTGGCCTGTCTCATCCCCTCACTCTTGATAAGCATCTGCTATTTTGAGAGTATCACAATGTTACTCTGCTAGTGTGGCATTTATTATCTCCCCAACTTTTGCTCCCAGACTGTTTTTGCTTGTATTTAAAGTCACTGGGATATTTCTAGAATAACTGCTGCTTCCATGTATCGTTTTCTTAGGGGCAGTGGGATAGTCAGGCATTGTGCTAACAATCCAGATGAGTGACTCTAAACCGTGCTTTCACCTTGTATAAAAGAGAGGTCCCAGCTGACCAAACTGTAAATGCCAGATTATTTGGGTTCAGAATTCGAAGTCTGGTTGTTTTCCTAATAATTTTACTCCTGTGTGTGTTACTGGCTATAGAGGTCAGTAAGCCTTAACCCTGACCTCTGGATGGGCCAACTGAGCTTGAGAAATCTTTGATCCCCTGCTCATAGGCTTTTGAGGGAGTGGTGGAGGAAGACTACTATTTAAATAAGTGTTTATTCTATTTGAAGGAGCTGGATTGCAGTCTGGGGGTGCAGTATGGTCACTCCCAAAGCTGCAGGCAGAACAAGCTGAGACATCACTTGGCACTATATTTTAAGACCTTATAGCCCAAGATGAGATGCACCCAAATGAAACTGGAAGGACTGAAGCCTAGGGATGGGGCTGAAGGTCAGACTCATAAGAAATGCAGTAGGTGCAGGCTATGGTAGCTGATGAGCACTGTAACCAGTCTTCCCCATTCAGGATAGTTTTTTCCTTCTTCCTGGAAGAAGGATGTTCTTTCCTCCACACCTTACACTACTACAGGTTTTTCATGAGAACAGACAAGTGCTTCCTCTTTTCTCCCCTCAAGATAATGAGGTTTTGGAAAAAAAAAAATTAGCAACAATTATTTCCATTCCCTGTTGTATGCAAACAGGGAAAGAAATGTGATTCTTAAAGTTATTTTCTACTAGGCCCCATTTTCTTGTAACTTAGTCCTGAATTGCTCTCTAAAAGATATTGCCAGTGTTACTCACAAAGAGGTTTTGTCATCAGCATCAGACTCCCTCCTGCTTCAGTTTATGTAAGTAAGAAGATGCTTGGGTCACTTGTCTCGTGCTGACAGCTGTGCCACCCATTTGAATTTAAAAGCATCTTCTCTGTATTATTAGTTAATGGCTGTTTATGTGCAAATAATTCTTCCTCTAAGTAAATTACATACCTTTGATCTCCATAAGTGGACACAAGGAACTAGGCCCATGCTAGAAGTAGAGGCTTGTTGTCCTCAACGATATTTTGATCATGTGTTCTTCATGCATCTCCATCTTCTGCTGCAGCCAGGCTCTGGCGTTCAGCTTCCCAAAGTAAGAAACGCAGCCTCAGTAAGAAGTAGCAGCACTATGTTTCAGGCACTTGTCCCACGGCTCAATAAAACATGACCACCAAAGTAGCCTTGAAATGAAGGAGAGCTGGTCTGCTTGGCAAGAGCTGGGAAATGGAGGAAACTGCCATTTATAGTGAATTAAGTGGAGGTCTGTGTTTTTAGCGCAGGCTTGATGTTAATGAATGGCAGGGACATCGGATGTACTGAAACTTCAGTTCTTGGGTCTATTCATAGAATATTCTAAGTGGGCCTGTGAAATGCTGACAGCGTAACCCAAACCATGGGAAATAAGCCTAGTCTCAGATCTTATTAAAGTCTAAAGCGATGCTGACTTCTATTTCTCATTAAGGCATGTTGATCTCAGCCAGTTCTGTGCACACATACCTAACTGATGAGTTCACGCTCTGAGTGACGCTCCAGAGCTGTGACCAAATTTTGCTTTGGTGTTTAGACTGCCCGAAGCTTAGAAATGCTGGCCCCAGAATCAGTGTGGTCTTTGGGTCCCCGGTGATGGGCTTTTGCTAGTTTGCAACACGGATTTCCTTCTCGAGTTGTAAAGACTCTCAACCTGTTACTTGGGAAGAAAACAAGAGGAGAAGCCAATGCAATGGTCTGTGGGCTCTGTGGGCACAGAAAACAGTAGCCTGGCCTCCACACCATTTGCTGACTAGCCTCAGGCTCCTTGGTTTCCTTCTCTACAGGACTAAGTCTATCAGAATAGAAACCCACATGGACCAAATGAAATAATACCCCAAAAGAAAATGTTCAAGTGAAGCTCAATCCAAAGAGGCTGAAGCCAAATGAGATTTCTGCCCCCACATACGGTAAGAGGGGAAGGGAGCAGGACACATTACAAGAGGGAGTTGACATTTTGTGTGGTGCACACAGCAGGTCACAGAGTCAGTCATTTCGTTTGACCACCCCACGAGATGGTTCCTGCTGCTGGCTGATGTGGGGTCGTTTACTACCTTGTCTAATTATCCGAAAAATAAGGATGCCTTTGGCAAATATTTCTCTCTTGGAACATGAGTTTTTCACTGGGAACCCAAAATTTATGTAAGTAATTCTTGTGTCTCCTTCTCTGATATAATGAAGGGCAGAACCAGTCGGCTCCCTGGCAGCCATCTGCTGAAGGTTCAGCCTTGCTCTCTCTGGGGGAAAGAAGCAAACTGGAAAGAAACAGAACTTTACATATGTTCAATAAATAAATACATAACTATTGGTCGAAGTGAAATTTGACTTAATACACCTCCACACACGTGCTCTCTGGTATGAAGCCAGTAGATATGTCTGTCTCATTTTCAATGTATCTTTATCCTCCTCTGGAGCTATTTTGTTTAGTTCACAGCTAATCTTTAAACTTTCGGTTTGATGGGGGGAAGAATGGGGAACATCTGATGAACCTGAACATTAGTTTAAAAAAATCTGATTATGGTCCTCAGCTCGTTCCACATCATTGCTACAGCAGCTGAAGTTCCTGCAAGTTTTAAAATACTGTTTAAAAATGGAGCTTTTGCAATTTTTCAGCAGCCTGTCTTAATTGTCTCTTTTGCAAGAAATTTAAACTTGTGTGAAACTGGTCTTTAGGCAGCGTCGTTAGACAGCTTTTAAGACAATTCGACATTAGTTACATGCAGGAAAGGTCTTTAACCTTAACTCTGTCTGGTGTGAGCCAGGGAGCTGAGGAATGGGAATGAGCCCCACTTCGCAGCTTCCAGCTACCTGCAGCCTGTGGAGGAATTAAATTAGCAGATGGTTAGATAAGTATTGTTCGCAGAACGGGTGGGAAAATATTCGTCTGAGCGGAGATTATGCTGTAGAAATGTACATTTTCCTACTTATTACCCATAGTAAAAATCATTGCTGCATTTTGCGTAACTGAATGATGAATGACCTAAAGTTAGAAACGGTGCAGGTGAGTTATTAATACCCTTATGCAAATAAAGATACTGCACAAATTGTAATGATTTGAAATATGAAAAAGAGGAAGTGCCGAAAAAGCCGTAGTATTTCCTGATGGGGAAAGGAGATTATCTGAATATGCTTTAACTGCCCCAGCACGGACTTGAAGGTGTTTTGCTGCTAGGAGCCTGCTCAGTGGTGAGGTTGGTTTTTAAGGTGATCAGAGTAACCTTAAGCTTAACACAGCCCTACCTTTCTGTCCGTGAATACAGCAGATTCCTAGCAGCCGTAGCCAGAAGAGAACATTATGCTTTTCTAGCCCAAGCCCTCCTTCTCCCGTGGGGTGTGGGCCAAGGCAGTCCCACAGGCTGTCAGAACCCGTGCCCCAGGCTCTGCTCTCCGTGGGCTCCCGGGGGGCCAGGGCTCCAGCCCGCTCTCCAGGCTGGTCCCCCCTCCGTCTCCGGCACCGTGTGGTTGTGTTGAGCGTGCCGGGGATGCTCCAAGAGCGCGGGGCGAGATGTGCTCGTGCAAGCTCGCAGGCTCCAGCTCACTCGCGGTATTGACATACCCCGAGAGCCTAAAGCGTGGCCGCTGCAGACCTTGGCAGGAGCGAGGAGGCCGGGGAGGTGCCGTGCAAACTCCCGGTTAGCTGTCGGCTCCGGGGCCGTGCAATCCATCAGGGAAGCTGTCTGGAATGTAGGGCATTGGGACAGCTGCACCGGGCCTGGCGAGGAGCTCAGCGACGCTGGGAGTTTGGAAAGGGTGACAGATAGTTGTGCTGGCTGGTACCAGGGCCAGGAGGTGGAGCCCGGCCGGAGGGCTGAGGCGCTCAGTCTTACCGGGAGTCGGGCTGGGAGTCGCGGTGCATCTGACTACGTGTGAAATTTTGGAGGGGTGACATTGGAGAAAGAAGGGGCCAAAGTCATCTTAGACTTGAGAAAGCAGGTAACTTTTTAAAGTTTGTCATTTCTAATCTTAGATTCTTAACTTTAGAAATGCTACTTTAATTTTTCTGCCAGTTGATACTGGTTCAAAACAATATAATTTTCCAGTGAAAAAGAGAGTGGAGAATTTTCATATTCCGGTGCAATTTCCCTTTCCATGATATCTGCCCCAGGGAAAGACAGAAGAGCTTCAGAATTTCATACTCTTGTTAATGTGCTTCTGTGTTAGAAAAAAACTGGGCATTATTAAGTTTATTCCACCTTAGGAACAAAATATAAATAACATACCTATAACAAGCACCTACAGAAATGAGACATGTATTTGCCTTTTTATTGCTTCCTGCCTATAGTAATGACCTGTTCCTCATTTCAGTTCTCCTCCCCTTTTAATATTACAAAATATTGACTGCTATATATCAAAATGTTAATATAAAAGCCTAAGAAAGCCTACCATAGCATATGTAATAGTTCCATTTTTTCTTCAAGATTCAGTCCCATATTGATGTATGCCAGAAAAGTCTAGTAGCTGGTCGTGACGTAACAAAACTATCTTCTATTTATTATCAGAAACTCATCAACTAACCAATCTTATTTTTACAATGGTTTCTGTCTAATGATACTGCTTATGAGTAGATGGGTGAGGAAGGCTTAAGATCAAAGAGTAAACCGCAGATTTCACAATGTTTTCTTGGCAAAACAACGTGTTGATTTAGCTACTGCACTGCAATCTGCAAACCTTCATTAAGTGCGTTTTTTCCTGGGATTAATTTGGCTACCATTTCTTTTCCTGTCTTCGTATGACAAATCTTTATCCAGGACCCGTGATTTGAAGTCGCTTTAGTCTGGTTTAGCATTTTAATAGAGCTGAGCGCTTTCCTTAGAGAAGCACGCAACTCCGCGACTCTCTTCCATGGGAGTATTTCAGGTCCACAAACAGTCCCATTTTAGGCATCAGAGCAGGTGCTCAAAAGCTTGTTTACGAAGGAGGGGGTGGTGATCTGGGCTGGGATTTTGGGTGCTGCTCCAAAGCAGCTGCATCCACACGGCAGCTGTTCCCGCATCCCTCCCCATCCATCCGTGCCCAAGGCAGCCACCCCTGTCAGACAAGGCCGCGGCGTTCAAGATGGGAACACCAGGCTGGTGAGTCCCACCAGTGATTTCTGGATAGCAGGGGGCTTTTTTCTGTGCTGCTCTGCTGGGTGCAGGAAGCCTGGGATTTGAGGACAAACTTGCCAATTGTCCTTCTGGCATCCCACGGTTGCTCCATCTTTTCAGAGCCAAGTCCTGTCTGTCAGGTTGGGAAGAAGTTCCTCCACACCACAGTGCCAAGAACAGTAACAGAAACAGCTGCACGTGTCTTAGAAGGCAGGTGCTGGGCCATTCAGCACATCTGGCTGCAAGCAGAGGAGAAAGAAATCATGGAGATGAACTAACTGTTCCTGGGTTAACCTTGCCTGATGAGGCTTTGTGGATGGCCACAGTGAAAGACAAAATTACAAGATGGCAAAAGTCATCTAGAGGTTTGCCCAAGCACCAGCCCAGAAGCACGGCAGACCAGTGTGAGGACCTCCTCAGCGGGCACGATGGCTGGTGGTGCAGCTGGGAGCTTGCTGTCCCACAGTCACTATTAGGGGTAGCGAGGGTATTAGTCCAAGCTCACCAATTTGTAATATTAGGATCTGTTCCTCAGCCTACTGCCGGAGGGGTGTGTACCACACCAGAAATAGCTGGTGGGGTGGATCTGCAAGCATGGAGGTCACTGGTAGCTTTGCATGTCTGAGATTCCCAAACTGGGGATAGTGCCAAGCACATGCCAGTTCCAAATCATGTTTATTTGGAACCTGCCTTCTTTTCTGCTCCCCTGTCTTTTCACGGTCACTTGGGTCGGAGAAAGGATTTAACTTGTGGAACGCCTGAAGGTCTCGGAGATGAAGAGGTGCAACGCTCCTGCTTATTAACTGGCCCTGGCATTGGCAAACGGTTTGAGGAGAGAGCTATTAAGCGTGGCTGAAGGGCAGAGCTGGCGTTGTGCAGCAGGGTGCTCTGTGGCAGCACGGCGTCACGGCCGGCGGTGCAGGGATGTGAGAAAAAAATACTCCTGTAAGAAAACACTTAATGCGAACGACCGTGGGGCTGTGGTTGAGTTGAGGTTACGGGGCTGGGTGGGAACACTGCGATAACGCCACATCAGCTCGGAAAACTGTTTTTGCAGGAACCTGCCTTACTCTTTCGCTGGGTTAGTGACTGCACGTGTCGTCTGTTTGCTGTTCTGGAGAACAACTCCCTTCTAGTCTCCGCCTGCGTGGCCAACAAGAGCTCAAACAACCTTTAATTTTTTGCTTCTTGTTTCTCCCTGAAGAGAAGAACCAGACAAACCCCAGCAGACTCTGTCCCTGTCTCACCTGGTTGGGCATGTTTTCGTGGTGTCTCGATACTGCAAGTGCTGTTAAAAAAAGAAGAGAGTGCAGTGTTTATAGCAGCAGTGATGCAATGCTCATTCTTCTCAGCTCTGCAATTCCATTCCCATAGTTGTCTCCCAGGCTTGGGAGATGGGAGATACCGGGCGGAAAAATTTCGTTCTGCACAGGAGCACTATTGGCGTGGGCCTTGTTTTGAGGTGCTCACAGTGGTGAAAGGCTACTGGGGTGAGTGGGAAGGGAGGGGATTTGCCTGGGCCAGGAACACGGGCTCGTCAGGTGAGGACCGGAGTGTACAGGGGGATGTGCAATACTAATCATAGAATCATAGAGTGGTTAGAGATGGAAGGGACCTTAAAGATCATCAAGTTCCAACCCCTCTGCCATGGGCAGGGACACCTCCCACCAGACCAGGTTGCTCAAAGCCCCATCCAGCCTGGCCTT
>JAOXJK010000051.1:24712666-24737140 GCA_025774025.1 Xenus cinereus | reverse complement strand
ATCTTAACAGTTAACAGTTGTGTACTAAATTATATATGATTGTAGAGATCTGATATCTCTTTTTCATTTGTCTTCCCTGGCGCGCGGGGGGGGCAGTGCGGTGCGGCGGGCCTGGCGCGGAGGGAAGGGGCGGGCTCCGCCGCGGGCAGGCAGGCCCCGGGGGCGGCCCGCCGGGGTTATAGCCTCGGCGGCGAGGTTTTGCGGCTGTTTGCCGTGCTTGGTTCGGAGGAGTCCCTCCCTCGGCCGGGGACCGCGTCCGCTTCCCCCCGGGCGCTGCCATTTTGTGCCGCTGTGGCGGTGAACGGCCGGAGAGCGGCCCCCCCTCCCCGCGCACCGGCCTCCCCCGCAACCCGGTTGTTTTTCTGGGCTGGTTGGGTTGTTTGCGTGACGCTTTGTTCCCGAATACAGCAAAAAGGGGCGGGAAGAAGCGTGGAACGTTGGGGATTTGCCGGCCGCTGCCCCCGGGGCGGGAGTACCGGCGGGGCCCGTACTCGGCTCCACAGATCGGTCCGGTTCTCGCCTCGCCACGGGCTGGGAATTGCTGTCCCTGTAGGTACCGGGGGTCTCGGTGGGTTGTGATACCGGCCTGGCTGCCGCCGGGATCTTTGATCGCTGCAGTGTGTGTGTGGTGGTGGCTGAGCCCCCTGGAAGTCCCTGAAGCTCGTAGTCACGTACCACAGTCTGTTTTTTAAGCAAAGCCTGGGCACGTGTGAAGTGATAGTGAAACCAGGGGGAAGAGCAGTGGCTTTTTCACAGTCTCTTCCCCACGGACTCATGAGAGAATCCAGTGGTTTTTTCCCCCCCTCCAGCGGGTGTGTGCCCTTTGAGGTGACCTCGCTTCAGGAAGGTTATCTAAAGACTCCTGCGCAGGGTGCAGGCGCTCCTTTTTGCTGCTTGTTTTTGTTTTGTTTGATTTAATAACCGTCAGTCTCATGTCAAAATCAGTTCCTGTTTTTGCTGGGTGATTTTTGAAGGCACTTAGGGCTTGCTTTGTGTGTCACTGGCTTGATTGCTATTGATTTTTGGTATTCAGAGTATATTTTTTTAAATCAAAATAGTGTCATATATTTAAAAAACTTCTGCAGTGCAACTAACTCTTTACTGTGTCGCTTTGAATTCTTGTTTACTAGTTAGTATTCTCACAGACTTCATCTTAAAAGCATTCACATCCTCAATTTCTATTGTGACCCAAGACAAATTAATTTTTTTAAGTCCTTTAAAATCGACAATGCTTTAGTCTTTTTTTAACATCCCGAAGAAGGAAAAATAAATGATGTGTTTGTTTTTCGGTGGAGGGAAAGCTTATGCTGCCTTTTTTTTTGTTTTTCCTTCTCTCTACCTTTAAGATAAAAGCCCTTTAGCTCCGGAGCGGAGGGTTGTTGGTGTCTGTGCTCTGGTGGTGAGGATGTCCGAGACGAAGCACATCTGCGGATCGTGTTATCCCAAATCACAAAGGAAATAACTCGGGGTTGGCTAATTCTGGTTACAGTTCCCATGCTTCAGGATGACAATACTATTTATTTTGTTAATTGTGGCTGCGTTACCTTGGGGTGCTGTCGCTGATGCCGTGCCGGGCGATGGTAGACGTGGCTCGGCGGCGGGCTCGGGCCACCAGGGCCGTGCCAGCGGTGTCCCTGTGCTGGGCGGCCGCGGGGCTGTCCCCGGGGCGGCCGCCTGTTCCCAGCGCCTCCTTTTCTCCCTTCGCAGGTGGTCACCGGTCCGGCCGCGCCAGGCCAGCGCTGAGGTGACACGGCGGTGGGCACGCAGGGTGGACGCCACCTCCGCTGACAGCAACAGAAGCCCAGCTCAGCTTCAGGTACTGCCCGAAACTGCAGCCTGCGGGTGAGCTCTGACGGCCGGGCTGGGGCACACCTGATGACTAGGTGTTAGCCACGGCCTCGCCCCGACCCTGCTGGTGTGGTGGTTCCTCTGGTGTCTGTCTGACAGTTCCGCTAACGGACCAAAGGAGCCCTGTGACACGGAAGAGAGAAAACCAGCTGTGCCAGAAGGTTGCTGGCTGCTGCCGGAGCTGTGGGTAAAGGGAGAGGGGTAAAATCCACGAGGAAGGAGTTTAGTGCAATGTAAAAATCGTTTGCCTGGGAGGGTTTACTGACAGAAGGTGTCGGGGCAAACATAGACCTCGTTTACCAGCCTTTTTATTGGGCCTCAGATTATTTCTGAGGAACATCTTGTGTAGACGAGTCTACAGACAACATAGGTTAAGGAAATAGAGAAACCTGATCATCGGGTAAACCCAGAGATTAATTTAGACATGTGCACGTGCACGGTAACACACATGTCATAGCTGTGTCTGTGTTTGTAAACTGTTTTTAAAACCTGTTAATACAAAACGTGGTTTGTTTTTCCTTCCTGGTTTTTTGAGTGGGTAGACCCAGATTTGCTTAAGGTCTGTCCTTGCTGACCCGTGCTCAGGCAAGCAATCCAATGCATTTTGTATTTTTTTGATACAATAATTTCCGATAGTTGGTTGTGGGGGAAAAATTCCGTTTGTTTTTCTTTTGCTTCGTTTAAACTTTCTGAAGATACCTCAAACTTAAATTCTCTGAATAACTAGTGCCTTATAATGCAGAGTCTGTAGGTATCTCTTAAGTACCTTTATATACACAAAAGGTGCACACGCATTTATTCCTCTTGTTTCCCTCCCGTGTGCACCAAGCAGCTCAGCTCCAGGCAGGATTCCTCTCTGCCTTTCCAGTTTTGGGGCTGAAACGCGAGACTGGCAGCTGAAGTGGGACCTTTTTAAAACTGCCAGAGGAAGATTTGGAAGAAGGGCATTTCTGTGTCTGATTGATAGAGCTGAACGTGAGATTGTGTTACTGATGGTCTTGTAAAATTAGTTTGCTTAAGCAAACCTACAGAAGGAATTAACTGGATAGAAAGTGAAGTATAGTATATGCAAAAGCGGTAATTTCTGCAATGGAGTGTAATTCCTTTTCCTTTCCATTCTTTTCTTTGTGAATTTGCAGTATTTATTCCCTTGATTAGTTCTTGCTTCATGGTTTTAATTTTTTTTTTAGTCTCCCATTTCTTTAAACCATGGGGACATTAAAAAAAAAAAAAAATCACTCGCTGACCACTAATTTTGTGTTGTTCCAAGTATAAAGATGTTTCTTCCTGCAGTGAGCAGTCTTAACCCAGAGCCCGTATTTCCATCTATTAGTGATTGCATGATAGGGTTTCTTCTTAAGTCTTCTCACATAATGAGAAAGATTTAATCTTGATGTTGCTTTTTTACTTAGTTTCTGTGTTTTGCTCTTTCGTGCAATACGCCAGGGTCTTGTTTCTGATTTCAGGCTTCCTTTGCTTTGGAAAAGCTCCAATAGCTGTAGTGAAATTCTCCTGATTTAAATCTGTGACACTGGAATCAAGCCTCTAGCGTTTATATTTATGTTTTCATTGTTACATTTCCCTTTTCTGCTGCTGATGCTTCATTTCTGCCCACTTTCTCACGCTGAGTAGCGTGGAATTAATTGCAGATGAAGTTCAGTGTAAGGGTTAGGGTGTTTGCAGCGGAGCTGGTGAGGTGGTGGTGGTTGTTGTTGTTGGTTTTGTTTTTTATCTGGCCTGCGTCATTACAGGGTAAAATTGTTGTGAAATATGTTGGCTGGAATATCAGCTACAGATTAGACTGTCCATTTCTGCCTCATTAAAACCTCTCTGAAGCAATCGGTTATTAGATAGGCTCATTGCAACAGTGTTTTTTAGGCATCAAAGTAGACAACTGATCCTATTTTAATTCAAATGAAAATGAAGTATTTTGTAGGGTAAATGAGCCATACCAAGAAAGTACCTTGTAAATATGTGTAAAAAGTTTTATATGGAAAATATATAACAATATATTTTTCCATATAAATGTTTCAACCTCTTTTCTTAAGGAGGAAATGTACAGCACGCATTCTTTTCTTGCTCTATGTTAAGATGGTGCCTTTTAAAGGTGCTGTTGTCGTGATTTAGCCCCAGCCAGCAACGTAAAGAGCCTGTTTAAAGAAAAGCCTGTTCATTGTGTTCTATATTAAGCGATGATGCAGCCAGACTTGGATTGGGTAATTGCAGCTCTGAAGATGGGAGCATGTCAGGAAATGAAATTGCTGTGAGGAGCTGACGTTTACTGACTAAGTGGGGAATGAGGGGAAACCGAACAGAACTTCTTGGAAGCATGACAAGAATTTCCATATACATTTAGAATGATACCTCTGTCAGACCCAAGAGGGCGTTTTGCCCAGCCTCTTGCTGCCTCAGTGTATCGTGGTGGACGTTCATCCAGTTGATTTTAAAGCTCAGGAGTGGAAAAAACCCCTGTTGCTGCCAGACTGGTCGATCACGTTGTCTCCAATAGGCACTACTATCTGCAAAATCAGCTGCGTTTTCTTTACCAGCAGACTTGAGTCTTGACATATGCTAATGTTTGACTACTTGATTTTTGTGACTTCAGTGCTCTGATAACGTGTGTGTTTGTGAGCTGAGGGGGACGTTATACACTGTGTATTTGAAACTGGAAAGTGTTTGAGCAAAAGTTTTTGCTAATAAAGATTTGCCTGTAGTACTTTGGAAAACAGAAAATATCCCTGTCCTCAGGTGAGTTGCCCTTGGTTCTTATTTTCACAAACAAATGTAGTTCTTCCTACGTTCTGTTTTGTGCACTAGCAGTTTCCATTCATTTTTAATTGAATCTTAGATTATCAGTGAACTAATTTTCAGATGTTACTAATGAACAGGTAAAAACTTACGGCCAAGGTTATTCATAGAGATAACTGAATGTTAGTAAACATTAGTATTATAAGACTTCATTATGATAGACTTTATAATGAAAATGGAGTGATTTCTCAGCAGAATTTTTTGAAAATGTCAGTCTTTTTTCCTCCCTTTTTGACTAGTGCTGTTATAATAGCACTCGGAGGCTCCGGCTGAAATGAGGATTACACTGAAAAATGAGAAAAGCCTGAGCTCGGGATCTTTATCCAGGAAATCTTTGGCTTCTGTCAGTCGGGTGGTTTGCTGGAGCCAAGATCTCAGGTCTTTTTTTATCTTGAACGCTAACGCAATGCCAGTGGTGCTGGGACATTCAGATCTTGCCCTCCCTGACACCTGTTCTATGAGTATATTTTGTATTTAACGTGTAGCAGATAATGCTGTGTTGTCCTGCGCGAGGTGCACAGTTATTTGCCCTGTAATACTGTGTCACCTCTAGTAAAGGTCAAAAAATTGTACCAATTCTCAGAGTGACCAAACAAGTAGCTTGTTGCGATGAAGTTAAGAATATACCAGACTGAATACTGAAGTGTTTTAATTTTTCAGACCATAGCACTGCGAAGGAGAAACTCCGCAAACTTTTCTCAATGACTCTATAGCCATCTGATGTAACAATGGTACTAATACTGGGACGCAGACTGAATAGAGAGGATAGCGGGATACGAGATTCCCCTGCAACCAAGCGGAAAGTTTTTGAAATGGACCCAAAATCGTTGTCAGGCCCTGAGTTTTTTGACTTCTCCTCGGGATCATCCCACGCTGAAAGCATTCTCCAGATCTTCAATGAATTTCGAGACAGCCGGTTGTTCACGGATGTCATTATCTGCGTGGAAGGAAGGGAGTTTCCCTGCCATCGTGCCGTTCTCTCGGCCTGCAGCAGCTACTTCAGAGCCATGTTTTGCAACGATCACAGAGAGAGCAGAGAGATGTTAGTGGAGATCAATGGCATTCTTGCTGAAGCTATGGATTGCTTCTTACAGTACGTATACACTGGCAAGGTGAAAATCACTACGGAGAACGTGCAGTATCTCTTTGAAACATCGAGTCTCTTTCAGATTAGCGTTCTGCGCGACGCCTGTGCCAAGTTCCTGGAAGAACAGCTGGATCCTTGCAACTGCCTGGGAATCCAGCGCTTTGCAGATACGCACTCACTCAAGACACTGTTCACCAAGTGCAGGAATTTTGCGCTGCAGACATTTGAGGACGTGTCCCAGCACGAAGAGTTCCTCGAACTGGGGAAGGATGAGCTTATTGATTACATTTGCAGCGATGAACTGGTCATCAGCAAGGAAGAGATGGTGTTTGAAGCTGTCATGCGCTGGGTGTACCGGGCAGTCGAGTTGCGAAGACCAGTGTTACATGAACTTCTGACGCACGTCAGGCTCCCCTTGTTACACCCAAACTACTTTGTTCAGACTGTGGAAGTGGACCAGCTGATTCAGAATTCCCCGGAGTGCTATCAGCTGCTGCATGAAGCCAGGCGATACCACATCCTTGGGAATGAGATGATGTCTCCCAGAACTAGGCCACGCAGGTGAGGAAACTTCCCCTTTCCTCCCCCTCTTATTTCTGTAGGAGACGGACATAGTGGATGTGCAGGTGTTTGACATATATGTGCCCAGAAAAAAATCTCTTGATGATTATTTTATTTTGCATTCCGGAGCTGCTAGTTACGCTTCTGTACTTCCCCACAACACGTGAAGCTCACACATGTCTTGAAAATGTACGTAAGTGAGTCTTTTTGCACAAATCATTTCATTGCTATAAATAAACGACTGTTCAGGTAAGTGAAGTTGTATTAACTTGCAAGTAAAACGTTTTCTAAAGGTTTATGCTTGCTAGATGAGATCTTAAGTTATTTCATACAATAGCAGTGTCTTGAACTCGCAGTGCTATAGGAAGTAAACTGTTCCACTTCCCAACCTTCTTTCTTTTCATAATAAAGCCATGTGAGCATACAGCACACTATAAAGGATGGGGATGGGGATATATATTCAGAGTAACTTGCTTACTACATCACAAATACTTTACAGTTGGAGTGGTACATGGATTTGTAATAGACAGCAGACAGCAGAACAACAGTTTCTTAACTGTAAAGAAACTAAATCTTGCGTTTTTAAAGAATTACAAAACAGTTCCTTATTTCATGCTTATTCTATGACATTTTAATAATTCAGATTTGCTGCCGCTTAATAATGCGTTACACAAATAGCTGACTGAAGTTGCAAGAAGAAATGAGGAAGAGTCCATTTAGTGGCATTTATGAGCAATGGTGGTTACGATGGTTTTTTTCCTGGAAAATATTTTCCCAGTAAAAGCCTTACCTGCACATGATAGTTGACATGATAGTTCATTGTTAGCTCCAGATGATTTAAGCTGCAGTTATAAAATCATGTGTTATATTGAGGTGATGCAACGACCTGGTCTGGACAAACATACTGTGTTAGGAGCTACTCCTCTTTGTTTACTCTTAGTCATATGTGGTTGTTTTACAGTGACTCTGCTGGGAACCTTCCTTTTTTTTGGCATGTGTTAAAAGCTTGCTTATGGGGGGGTGGGGAATACTTGGCAAGCGTTTGGCTTTCCAGTCTTCAATCCTGCCGTGAGAGAAGAAATTCTTCTTAAACTCATTGCAGCCCTACCGTTGGGTTTTCTAAGCTGTTCGCTGCCATGGAAGGTCTTTGGAAACATTTGGATCGTGGCAATTTGGAAACTGGTGCAATGGTAGTTTCTGTGGCATTTCATGGCCCGAGGGAGGGCCCGTGGGAATTCAGACCAAAGACCCCTTGTTTCATGAGCCGTTGAAGGGGGGCTGTGTCTTACGGTATTTGGTGTGGTGTTTTTCTTCTACGTTTGACTCTACTTGATAAAGAAAGCAAATACACTTAGAGCGAACAGTTTTGTCAAAGCGCATGAAGCGTGTGTAGTTGCCAGCGCAGGTGGGCTCAGTGCGGAGTTCCGGTCTGTAAGCGAAGGATCTTGCCTGACGCGGGTGATTGCCGGAGCCGGGGGGACGGTGCTGGTTTGGGATTTTGTGGGTTTTGTTGGTTTTACTGCTGAGCTTATTAAAGTGCACTGTGAATTCCAGTGGGCAGGAAGAAGAGAAGTAATTTACAAAGAGAAAAACTGGCCGGCCTCCCAGCAGGAATTTTTTCCCCTTTTCTATATTACATTCATGGAATAGTTCTTTGTCGTTTGTTTCTGTTGCCTGTTTGTTTCTGTTGCCTATAGCAAAAAGAGATTGTGTTTTAAAACCGTTGCCAGGTCCCCCTTCCCCCATGTCATCACACCTTTTCTGGGCATTTCTTGGGGGTCTGGGGAGAAGAGGACACTGGAGAGCTCTCTTCCTTCTTTCTTGCCTTCCTCCAATTTCTTTTTTATATAAACTGTTTCTAAAAGGAGACAGGCCGCAGGATCAGAAATTCCCACGCCAGTGTATTTACTGAAACTTCTGGAAATTAATTGTGATTCCATGTATGGTATGTATGCACCTACCCCTTGTTTTTTAAAAAAAAGAACAGCGTGGATTGCAATTTTGCAGTTGATTACTATTTTTTTTCCCTTTTTGAAGCCAGTGAAGAGTTAATTTAAGTAAATAAAAGTTTAAAACATGGCATAACAGTTGTCTGCTTGCTCTTTGTGTTGCATGCTACTAGGCATCCTTACACATGCAGAAGGGCTTTTTGAAAGAGCTTTTCAGTTACATATTTGCAATGACATAGTGACATCTTGAGGCTGTCTCTCATGCTCCTTTTAAGTCTCTCTTGTCCCCTGCTGGTTGTGTTGCACAGAAATCTCAAAGGCGAGATCAAGCAGTGAGCAACAGTACGTTTCCACACACAAACCAAAACAGGCTCTTCCTACTGTATATTTTGAATTATTTTCAGATTTTTATATACTTGTGAATTCTTCAATCGCACAGTTCCTGTTAAGCTGTCTGATACGTGAGTGTCCTCTTTAGTTAGAAGTTACTACATTTATACCTTTAAACACATCCTTTTTGGTTGCCTTTAGAAAGCTTTAATGCAGTCCCTTACTTTTACCACAAGGAGATGAGTTTTTATTTAAATATTCATTTCTGTCTTTTATCCCATTTGCTACCCAAAAGTGAATTAGCAGGGAAAAAAAATAGTGATTTACCACAATCCTGGTAATTTGTTTTCCAAACTTAAAATGTTTTTGAATGTAATCTGCTTGAACTACTAAAAATTCTTCTCTCCAGCTGAGGCCGTGCTGGCTGGTGATCTCCCCCTGTCTAGAGGCCTGTGTGTAACTCGGGACACCCTGGAAACCTGCTCTTGGGAACGCACGGGATTAGGAGATACTCAGTTGTCAATTGTCTTCTACTCCCCCTATTTTGTGCACTTTTTCCTGATGAGAGTCTGTCTCCTGGAAGCCTTTTTTAGCTCACCTCTTCACCCTTTCTTCTGAGGGCTACAAGGAGGACTTTCTGTACTGGTGGTTGAGATCACAGCTTTTTCTAATCTCCATTCAAATACATCCTTAGTTCTTTTCTGGAATTAGCCTTTGCCTGTATGTTCTTTTTGTGTATTCCCACGTTTTTAATGTTTTTTTTTTTTTTAAATGATGTGCCCTCCATCATTTGCAAAAAATCTTTTGCAACTATCCTTAAAACCTATACAGCACAAGACTACTTCAAGAAAATGTAACAGAGAAAATGTTTCTTAACTAAGGAAAGGGTATGGTTATAAGGTACTAAAATGTTTGGGAAATGTTTGGTTCTCTGTGGATTTGAAATACTGTACTGAATTAATATTTCCTTCAAAGAGCAAAACTCCATCATAGCAATTCATAAAGAGCTCTCTCCAATTAAGGACTTTTGGTTCATTTAGTTACAAAATAAAGATTGGTAATCTGGTACAGTAAGCTTTGCAGTAAGTGGAGGCCTTTATTCTAATCTAGAAAGTAATCAACAGACAAACCTCTTCTGTACGAAGCGTAAGCTGATGTGTTTGGGCTGGCTTCTAAGGCAAATGATGAGATGAGTATCTTGCTTTTAAGGAAATTCCGGGTAATGCTTTGCTGGCACAGGAACTTCCCCTCTCTTATCCTTTGAGAGATTCTTTTCAGAGTTGTTCCTCAAAAAAGCAAAAACCAGTAACAGTAAATACACATAGAAACCAGGAAAGAGCATGACTTCAGAGCCGAGGAGCTGAGGAGAGTGTTTCATCTGCCTAGTTCAGGTGCGTACATACACTTCCTCACATACACATCCTCATCATACAACCTTACAGTAAGTTAGCATTTAGCATTGCCTATTTAAAAATACTCTGAGTAGAAATATATATGGTATATTATAGAAGGGCCAACTAGTTTTATTCCCAGTGTTGCAAAATGGGGAAAACGTCATCAGGATTTATAAGTTGATATGTGCATAAGTTCATGTGTTAGGAAATTTGGGTACAGATCACGCAACTTTTATCTCAAGTGCAGTCATAAGTTGCTTGTTTGTTTTTTTTTTTGAGAGGACTGCAGTACTCAGTAATGGTATGAACAAGATGCCAGATCATATCAGGATTGAAGTTAAAACAAAACAAAAAGGCTTACCAAAAATAAAATCAATCTTGCATTCGGTTTTAATTAATAGACAGCAGTCCTTGAAACAACTGTATCAGTGCAAAATCCTTTAATCTGAAAATGCTCTGAAAAGATTTTGAAAAATGCTTACAAGAAATAGTAAATTTGAGAGGAGGAATAAAAGTTGATCATGAGTTGATTTGCACGTTGAAGATGGTTGGTTCGTTCTGTACGTTCAAATGTGGATTAACATATAATGATTCTTGTTATTGCTGTGAATGTAGGATATGTATAATGCGGATCCGTTCTACGTAGTATAGTAGACACTTAAGGAGAATGAAAGCATGGAATAGGATTTCAAGGCTTATTTGTGTACGTTGCAGACTCTCTAATGCTTAATTTTTTCACACTGAGTTTATGTCTTTGGTTTAGGCTTGAATTTTTATTTCAGTGTTCCTGAATGTTCCCTCCTATCACTGCACTGGTTTTTCACTTTCTTAACTGTGCATTTGCTCTAAGGTCTCTTTCTTTTCCCTATTTTGTTGAGTATATGCCTTCAGCTTTTTTTTTTTTTTCAGGAAATAACCTAAAACATTTTAAACTTCTTGAATATTTAAGCAATGTAAAGTACTATGAATTTTGTATAATTGGGTGGGTGGGTACTGGTTTTGGTGTGAGACGGGTTGCTCATCTCATTGTCTCAGGCCATGCTTGAGCTCTGTTTCTGATACCTCTACGTACACAGGCAAAGGAAAAATATTATTAGAGTAAGGGGTTTTTGTATTTTATAATTACTTGATTTTTACATAGAACGTTGTGCAGGGTGACTCCAGCACTTACACAGAACACCTGTTGCTGTGGTAACCTGCTCTGTAGCAAGACAGCTGGAAACCGTGAAAACCTCTTAACTGTGCTAAATGACTTTCTTCTTTTTTATTTTTTCTTTGCTGTAGAAGTTAATGCTAAATAGTCAGATCTCCAGTTTCCACACACTTCTGAAAGCAATGTTGTTTGGCCGCTGTGTACTGATAAATATCTTCTACATCTTAGTTTTCTGTGTTCATGTTTTTTAGATCAACTGGTTATTCTGAGGTGATAGTTGTTGTTGGAGGCTGTGAACGCGTTGGAGGGTTTAATTTGCCATATACTGAGTGCTACGATCCTGTAACAGGAGAGTGGAAGTCACTGGCCAAACTTCCAGAATTTACCAAGTCTGAGTATGCAGTGTGTGCTCTACGGAATGATATTCTTGTTTCAGGTGAATAATCCTAAAAAATTTAAGATACTTTTCTTTTCTTTGTTGTTGTTTTTTTTTTTTAATTTGGTTGGTTGATTGTTAATTTTTTAAGTAGTGTGACAGATCTTTGTACTGTGAACTTCCAGAAGCTCAACCAAAAGTCACTTTCTGATGTAAACGGTCAATGCCAGCCCCAAGCCAATCTTATTGTAGGCAAAAGTGTTTTCTGGGATTTTTGTTTGGTAGTAATTGGCACTTTTTAACAGCTGATTCCAGGATATCAATTGTATTTAAAGAGACGAACTTACGCTCGTTAAGTACGCTGCTTTAAAATATAGTAGTGGCCTATTTGCAGGAACAGTTGGAAAAATTACAAGCAAAAAAATCCCACGCAGTCTTTTCCCAGCAGCATTTTCTCTGCTATAAAACATGCCGTGTGCTGGTTTAAAAACATCAGTTGCCTAGGAGCACTGCAGCGCTGGTACGTTGCTGGTGACTCGTTCCTGTCGTATGGCTGCCTGAACTCCAGAAGAAAAATAGTTAAAGCTGCTTCTTCTTGTGGGAATGGAAAATGGAAACAAATTCCTTTTAGCACCTGAGCTGGGGGATCCGTTTCTATCAGCCTTTTACAGTGAAATGCACAATAGTTTAGGGTTTTAAAAATTTCTCATTTGGTTTTTTAGCAAGTGTTAGTGAGGGTTGTTGCCACGAGGCACATAAATGGTTAAGATTTCAAGTGTCTCATCCAGCCAGTGACACTAAGGAAATCTGAAGAGCACGGGCAAAAGCCATTAAATGCATTCCAGCCTCAAGAAATAATCTAATGCGATCTCAGCATGTTACTGGGAAAGGCACACATAAGGAAAATAACTTAGTGTATGTTTTCGTGTTTGAAATCCACTGAAATTGACTTGTTCAGTCTAACATATAAATATAAATAGATCTTTATTTCACCTAAAAAGGATATAGTTTTCATTGCCCACTGTAGAGAGGCATGTTAATAGTTAACATTTCTCATTCAGTAATGAATTTATTCAAATTGGCATATTTTTCTTTTTAAAGGTGGAAGAATCAATAGCCGGGATGTTTGGATTTATAACTCTCAACTTAACATTTGGATCAGAGTTGCCTCCTTAAATAAAGGCAGATGGCGTCATAAAATGGCTGTTCTTCTGGGTAAAGTAAGAGAAATATTATTTTTTTTATAGTGGGGATGTTTGCTGTATATAAGAAAATGGGCGAAAACATATGTACGCATTTAGTGTTACTTCATATTTCCTATCCATTTAAAAAATACATATTTTCAAATGAATATTTTAAACAATTAGGCTTTTTTATGAAAACCATGTTATCCCTTGGTTATTTATTTTTTTGTGGGTTCTTTTGTCATTGAAGTGTCTTATCCCCAAGAAGCAGGTTTTTTGGGAGACAAAGGAGCATCTGGATTTGACGGTGTTTCAAACGTGCTGTCAAAAGTTTAACAGTTACTAACAGAAACTGGTACTGTTCTCAATGTCAGCTCTGTGCTTTTTTTTCCACTTACTCTCTTATATTGAAATTAACCAAATATATGCTGTGGAGAAATGGGAGGTTTTGCCATACTTCTGAAAGCATATATGCCTTAATATAAAAACAGTAATTGGGATCAACTGCCTGTGGGGATTCCATTAACAAAAGTTAGGGAAGATGTGTGTGTGGCATCCCTTGGAGGGAGTAACTTCTTGGAGATGAGACTTGAAGCTGGAGCAAGCAGAGGGAAGAAGGTAGACACAAATAATAACGAGCTCTGCTGCTTAAACACAAGAGAAGCAACAGGAAAGCAAAGTTTAAAAACTGAGAGGAAGAAATACTTTTGTAAGCAAGTAGGGAAAAAGTAAAGCACAGAAAAGCAAAGGTAAATTCAGACTTTTGCTGCTGCTGTTGCTGACTGTAATCTGTCAAAAGAGAAATGCAGAGAAGTGCCTTTTTTAACAAATGCCATTCAAATAGGAAGTTTCTGTCTTAGTATTAGTAATTCATGCTTTGGACAAGTGTGTGCAGTGTCATTCCACATGTGACTGAATGGAACTCTCCAGAGAGTCTCTACCTATTATTTTTAGACCATATGCTTCTATTCCTATGTATAAATTAAAAATTTGAGGAAAGTATCCCTTCACAATCCTAGCAAATCGTGATTCTTGCAGCTTTCAATTAATTTCATTTCCTATTTAAATGTGATAATTACTATAAAAACAAAATGATGATAGTTTTCACCACTCTGTGTAGGTCTATGTTGTTGGAGGATATGATGGGCAGAACCGTCTCAGCAGTGTAGAGTGTTACGACTCATTTTCCAATCGATGGACAGAGGTGGCTCCCCTTAAAGAAGCTGTGAGCTCCCCAGCAGTCACCAGCTGTGTTGGCAAACTGTTTGTGATCGGTGGTGGTCCTGATGACAACACGTGTTCTGACAAGGTCAGTTAATTGTATTTGATTGCATCTTCTATCCACGCTAAACAGTATTGCTGGTTTACAAACAGATCATACAGACAGCTGTTTTAACTGGTTTGCTGAATGGAGTATGGAATTAGGATAATACAAAAACATACAGAGTAGAAAATGTTAACTCAAGAACATACCGTCGCTGTGGTCTTTCCTATGGCTGCTGTCACTGGCTCCACAGGTTCTGTGAATACTTACACCTGAGTGGCAGGAAAACAGTGTTGAATGTAGTGCATATATAGACATTATTGATATGGGGCCCTATATTTATATTGACTTCACTCACTTGGTGAGATATTGCCCACCAGGTGTTGCTTCTTTGGCTCTCCTTGTATAACCTGTGTGGGCGTGCCCGGTTATTATTTCAATCAGGCCTTTAATCTGAAATGCACGTATTTGTTTTCAGGTTCAGTCTTACGACCCAGATACTAACTCTTGGTTGCTCCGTGCAACTATCCCTATCGCAAAAAGATGTATTACGGCTGTGTCTCTAAACAATCTGATCTACGTTGCCGGTGGGCTTACCAAAGCAATATACTGCTATGATCCAGTTGAGGACTACTGGATGCACGTACAGAATACATTCAGCAGACAGGTAATTAACACTAAATGGCCTGTAGACATCCAAAAAGTATTTTTTTTTACATTAGTATCTTGGCGTGCAATGAGTATACGCTTGTTTAACCCTGTTAAAATTGCATCTCTGGTTCTGTTCTTGATTTGCTTCTTCATCTATATAATTCTAAACCTCACAGGAGAGGAAGTTTCTAAACCAGTAGCTTTTCAGCTGGGTGTCAGTGTTAGCCAGTCCAGTCTTTGTGTTTGAGAGCAGTTACTATTGGAGAAGAGTGTAACAGTATAACGGATCTTGTTTTAATTGTCTAGAAATTGATCTCTGTCAAGTTCTGCTATGTGTTTAAATTTAGACTTAAGACAGTAATTTCCTTAGAATTGATTAAAGCCTTTCAGTGTAACAAAAAATATTGAAAGCTTTTTTTACAGTGTGAAAAAACCCCACAGTATGTGTCTGACTTCAGCAGTGAGAGCTGTATCACTTCAACATATGGAGCACTGAGCAGAATTTTAAAATGTGTCCCCTTGGTAGTAAAGTGTGTGTGTGTATATCAGTTAATTTTCTGTATATTTTTAAAACATCAGAGATATTCTCTGTGGTATCTACCTTAACAGCAATTTAGTTCTTCTTTCTCCTGGCCTTCCCTCTATTTTGATCTGTGTTCTCTACTTGATTGAGTAGTTGTTCCCTGCTTCTAAGGAAGAAATAAAATCCTCTCTCTCTTTTTTTTTTTTTTCACATAAGACATAATGCTATCTTTTTCTTATGCACTCTTTTCTTAGTCACGGCTTTTTTTCTCTCCTCTGTTTACATCCCTCTTAATTATCTGTTACTCCTCTAAGGTGCTGCTCCTTGTTCCTGTTTTTTACGTTAATAGTACCTACTGTGGTCCCTCTTCTGAAACCCTTTGTTCTCTCTTCCTTTCCTTTTCTGAGATGTTTAAGTGGTAAGTACAGTGTTCAGCTGCATTCCCTATCTGAGCTACGTGCAGTGGAGGCTTAGATCTGAAACGCTCTTTCCTGTCGGATTGTGCTGCTGATTTCCCCAAATATTGTGCTTTCTTCATTGGCCCTTTCAGGAGGGAATAGTATAGACTGGTCTGTTTACAAACGGTAGTCACAGTGCTGTCCTTCTGCACTGGGGTAGACGTGCAAGAACTGAGGTCTTGGTTTTTAAATAATCACGTATTCCTTTGTGTATTTTGAAACAGGAGAATTGTGGCATGTCTGTGTGTAATGGAAAAATCTATATCCTTGGTGGAAGACGAGAAAACGGTGAAGCCACAGACACTATTCTTTGTTATGACCCTGCAACGGGCATTATCACAGGAGTAGCAGCCATGCCCAGGCCAGTATCATATCACGGCTGTGTGACCATTCATAGATATAATGAAAAAGGCTTTAAACTGTAATTTTTTTTCTCGAAAAAAAGAAGATGGCATGAATGAATCCGTGGTCTGCTGCAAGACAGGCTTTTTAAAGATTCCTGAAGTGGGAAAATGCCCTTTCCCTACCTACGTGTCGTATGAAAATTGTATCCTGTGCCTTTAGAAAAAAGGGTTAATTTAACTTACAAAGCAAGTAAAAACAAATCTATCCAGTAACCAGAGTTCAGTTTTATCTGCTGTGGGCCCTGATTCGAGAGCAGTTGTACTAGTATTCAGAAAGTTTGCCTTGTGTGTGATCAGTAAATAAAATCTTGGAAGCCTTGTGGGGAAAGTGCCTTCACAAGCATTTGTGCCTGTGTCCTAAGAACTGATATCTGCAAGGTGTTCCGATTCTGCTAATTGATAATTTAAATAGGCAGGTAAATTCCAAAGAATCATCAAGAATAATTACCTACAAATTAAAAAAGCTTATGTAATTATAATCTATATGCACAGCATTCTTACAAGCAGATTACTTGGTTTACAAGCAGACTTTGCCAGATCATGCATGGTTTGGAATTAAAAAAAGAAAACAAACAAAACAAGCTATATAGGACAGATATTAGAATCTTTGAGGAATGCTTTTTCTGAAGGAGAAACTGTTTTTTAGTGAGCCATTGCAACATTTTGAAGTGATGATCGTGTACCTTAACACTATGGACCTTATTCATAGTGTTGCTAAATGTTCACGGGAAGTACAAGGCTCCATAACACGGAAAACTAGTGACCACTGGGGCGTAGGCATGCATCTGTGAAGCAAATTTCGAATCCCAGTTCTTAACTTTTTGAATAGTATGGCTGAATTCTGAAAGTTATTGGGTTTGCTCTTTGCTCACAGCAAAGTCTCTCTAAACTATTGGAGGAATAAAGGATGATGAACTCTGGATTCTCCTGCTTTTCTGAATTGCATTACTTAAATTACCTGGTGATAGAGGTGGGGACTCGAGTTGTGCCCTATAGCTTGTAAATTGGTCTTTTGGATGGCTCAGCTGCAGAGATGGCAGAGCACCCACCAAGTATTTCTTGGCCTTTCTTCAGACAATCACTCTAGCACAGTTAAACTACTGTATAAGCTGCTTGGCCACAGATAAAGGAGTTCTGGGAAGGTCTCTCCTCTCACCAGAAAAATATCTGTGGACCTGTCCACGTAGCCATAAGAGCTAACTCCCACAGAACATGTTTTGGCTAATTTTGAAGCCTAGGAAGCGCCTGTATTTTGACTACCCCACCCTTTTTCTTTTTTTTTTTTTTAAGTCCTTCCTAGATTTCTGTACTAGGTTGCTTTATTTCCAGTACACAGTTTCATAGTTGAGGCACAAGTTGATAAAAACCGAAATAGCACTTGAGAGTTGGAAAATGAATAGGACTGTCTGTGTACCAATTTCCTATTAATCACCAAAAACCTCAGGAACTGCCTTTCAAAGGAGTTCTGAGGACAGCAGCCAGTAGGGAAGTTGGTCAGTGCCAGGGTAGGGGAAAAAAACCAAAAATCATAAGACCCCTGCAGAGACATCCCTGGCCTCAGGGCTCTGGACTCTGTGCTTGCTCAGGAGGGTGAACACAAGCACCATCTCTGGAACGTCGTTTGTTCCACTGGACTTTCTTCATCTGTTTTCCCAGAGTATTTCTTCATGAGATGGAAATTCTGACCCTCAGTGAAACTCTGCCAAACTGGGAGTCATCATTTTCAGTAACATATGGTCATGACTTTTAAAGAGCACTGGGAGCTGCACTTTGTGATGCATTAACTTGTAACCTCAGGAAAGGACACAAATTTCAGTTTCTGGCTGAATACCAAACACTGCTTTGTATATGTTAAGAATACTCATAAAATGCAAATCTTGGCGTATCAGTGATGTAATTAGGAAGTCAATCCCTGAGCATGTACATTCACATTGCCCTAAAAAGAAAGTCCCTTGCTAGTGTAAGACAAAAGAATCAGATGAATTAATCCTTTTCTAAGTTTCTTGTGTTTCTGCTTGCCAAGTGTTACTTGGAAAAGGTAATTTCAGTACCTGTGAATAAGGTCCATTGATAGCAATGGTAATTGCCCAGTAACTGTTATTGTATACTAACACTGTATATAACTTGTGCCATCATTGTAAATGAAAATGTAAAAAAAAAAAAAAAATAATATAGGAGCACTTCATTAGAGATGCAATTTGAAAAATACTATCCTTTCCTTTGATTTCCTTCTTGTTTGTGTTAAGACTTGTAACGTTGATTGTCATACTAAACTGTTCTTAAACGTTCTTTATTCTGTAGGTGTAGAACAATGTCATCCATGTATGAGGATCTCTTAATCTGTGTTTATAATACTGCACTACTCTGTAAATAACAAGATAATTGCTTTCTATGGTTTTGAAGATTCATTTTATAGCTCAGTTGTCTTTTCTTAACCATTTATGTACTGTTACTGTTACCTATTATTTTGAAAATGACAGTGTTTAATGAACCAGTAAATGCAGAAATGTAGATGTAGAAGAAAACTTCTGCTTACAATTCCTGAGAACCTGTATTCAGTGCTGAACCGTTATATGCATAGAGCATTGCTAAAATGGCAGTTACTCAGGCAGTGATTTCCTTCAAATAAGCAGTGAATTATTATTTTTTTTTGCTTGTTAACTCTGTAAATAATTTGCACTTACAGCCTGCTCTTTTAGAATAATTATTTTTAGATGTACTAGAAATGAACAATTCAACTTCGGTTTAATGAAAACTATTTTTCTAGAAGGATGCATTAACTTGGAAGTCTCATTCCTGAGCCACCTGTTCTCCAATGCATTTCACTTGGCTAGAGATGAATTCAAAGATTTAAACTCTCACTATTATGCATATCTACCTGCTTGCAGTTTATGGGCTTGAGCAGCAAGTTGGGAAAGGGGGGGTGTCTCAGCTAGGAGAGAAAATTATTGATGTCGTCCAGTATAATCAAAAGATTTCCATCATAAATGGTAATAGGTTTGGTAGCTCCGAGGTAGAGACACCTGCACAAAGATGTAACTGCATCTAACCACACATGGGAAGAGGGCCCAAGTATCTCCACGGTCATACCAAAAAAAAATAATTCTAAGAGTTGTCTAATATTTCACTCTGCTAAACCGATACTTATTTTTGAAGTACTTCACTCTTAAAAAGAAGTGAGAGTAAATGTTTTGCTTTTCCATTTTGATGTCCGCTTCATGAGTTACATCCTTCTGTTCTTAGCAATGTGATGTTAATTGAAAAGAAAGTCGATGCTTTCTTGGAGCCTGGCTTCAAGAAGGTTCTGAGTAAGTAACTTGAGTACTGCATTATAGTGCAGCCTGTAGCCTTCTGCTTTCACAGTACCATGCATTCCCTCGTTTTACAGCCATCAAGCATGTAACGTTGCCTGGTGATTGTGTAGTTTTACCTGTAGGCTCCATTGTTGGTAATGGTTAGGTAGGTGGAACTTGTGGGCTCTCTTCCATTTGTACCATCAGGTGGTTCACTTTATACTACATGCCTGGTAGCTGCTTGGAGGATTAGGTGCTGTGCTCTCAGCTCGAGCACCGAGGGTCCAGAGTGCTACTGTTTATTTTTTTTGTTTGTTTTAATTAGCAGCAATGCAGTTCTCATCGAAGACTGCTTTTGTTTCTACTCTCTGAAGCACAGATATCTTTAATGCAGATTATGTTGGATATGGACCCTTATGATAATTTACTCAGGCTTTTTAAATGGTATTTTTAACACTGCACAATTTTGAGTTAGGCTGATGATGTAGGAAGAGGAGGTGCTCACCTTGACAGAGGTTCACAGAGGAAGCTTTGGTCACTTGTGTTTGAGAGCTCCAGCTTCTTCCTCAAAATAGTTGAGTTCACCACGTTATCTTAGATAATTACTCAGTTTATCCTGCTTTTGTTTTATTCGAGTTACAAGGACAGAACAAGAAGCGGGTGACTTCTTGTCACTGTGAACTTCAGGTTTCCCTCCTGCCCCAGGCACGGTGCTGTGCTGGAGCTGTCGCTCTCGGCGGGTAGGCAGAGCCAGGAACTTAGTCCAGCTCCAGAGAGACGAGAGAGAAAACTCAGTGGGGGTGAGAAATGGCAGGAGGAAAGGCAGCGCGTTTGGGGTGTGTGCCTTTGGCCGGGCTTGCTGAAACCAAGACACCCTGGATGCTCCTAAGTTTGCAATTTCAGATGCTGGAACTCAGGTGGTAAAAATATTTCACGTTTGTCAACTCACTGAACTCAGCTGGAGCAATAAAGATGCGTATAAGGTCACGGTCTTCTAGTGGCAATCTTCAAGAAAGCCAAAGGTTAATTTTTCCTAATTGCCCAACTGGGCAAGTATACATAGGGCTTTTTTTTTTTTTTTTTTACCACTGGAAATGGCAAAAGCCAATTCAAGAGCATTAAGAAACTCACACAACTTGATCACTGTGAGGCAAAACGAATGTTTTCATGTGAATGTAGACTCGTGCACTCAAGAAAGTACACGTTAAAGGTTTACTGTGCCTAGTTAAAAAAAAATCTGAGCAATAGATGTTCAGAAAAGGAATCTACAAGGTAAGAAGAGGTTTTCAAGCAGAAATTTGCTGTCTGGTTGGAGGCCAAGCAGTGATTTATTTATTTTTTTCTAATGTCTAGCACACAGGTTTCCTCAGTGTTGAATTATTTCAGGTGGCATTAATAAAAATGGATTTTGCTGTCAGTTTATCATGATTGTGTCAGTGCCACAAGTGTTGCAATAAAACGGTAAGCAGCCTCCTACCAACTCCAAACCAGGCGTGTGAACCACCTGTTCTCTGCACACTGGCCTCGCAGCAGCCGTCTGCCATAACTCATGTTACACATAAAGTCATGTTACTTCAAGTATATAGCCCTGATAACGTTGCTGTCTAAGAACTCTTATTTGCAGGAAAGGTGGTGGTTTTTTTTCTTTAACTCTAGTGCTCCAGTCTATGGTCTTGTGTTTATGTGTGTACATCTGTGCGTGTGAATAATTCTGTGATCATTTTCTGATGAGGCTGTTATAAGTAATGCACATTAAAAGCTCCTGTGTACAGTATGTTGATAATGTAATTATGGCTTACTCTGTATTATTAGTTCCAAAGAAAATAATGCGTGTTAATTTTGAAAATACCTGTGCCTTGAATTCATCTATATTTTTATCTATTATGATAAAGAGCTTAGATTACTTCTCCCGGTTTAGCTTTATTAGGATCGGTCTTACTGTCCGGACTGTTGATGTCCTTCTAAGAGAAATAAATCTTGCCATTCATTAACTAGAATAGTTAAGCCTCTTGTTTAGAATATACCTAGGATGCTTCCATTATTACAGCGCTATGGCAGATTTAACCTGGGAAAATCAATATTTGTTTTTTCCTATTTTTTGTTTCGCCCTCAGTGATAAAGGATTTGAGGTTTAGTCTTCGACTTCCTGTCCTTAACCTGTACAGTTTCTCGTTTTAGTCGGTAGCCTCTACGGTATTTCTGAACACTCTGACTTGTCAGTCATGAACCTCTTGTTCAATACACGCAATACGAAGCAATAATATGGTGCAGCATGGCAATAAGCAAAATCAAGAGACTTGAATGTAATGTACCATTACTAATTTCATCCGTGTAAATGCTGGACTTAGGAGTCATTCTCCTTCTGGTGCACCTGTAGCAATTTGGAGTCAGCTTAATAGGAGCTACTTGGCCATGGAAAGAGTGTTTACCTCCTGGACTGTTACTTAAATGATATTTTATCTTTACCTGAAATCATGTTTTGATTTTCCTTTTTTGCTGAGAAAGACAGCAGCTCGTGTTTTTCCTTGCCAGTTCCTTTATCTACTGAAACGTAAAGGGTGTAGTTCCTCGAAGAGCTGATCTTGTCTTCAAGAACAACCTGGTGTAGCACAAATGACATTTGAACAAAAACCAGTGCAGACCGCTCGCTGTGTGTCAGAGTCAATGTAACGTTATCTCACATATAACATTAAGGTCTTCAGATTGTGCTGACAGTAGTAAAGTGATTTTGTAACGTAGCGCAATTGCAATAACACCTGTTATATTTAAATATATATTTCTCGCATAATTCTTTGAAAGTTTTTTAAAGTTCAGTGTACCTAATAAACATTTGCCTTTTGAATAGTTCACTGTGTTTTATTTCGGTTAGGAGAAGTTCCAGGGTGGGGCTCAGTGATGAAAGGAGGAAACTCCTTCCTGTTTTTTTCTGGGCCATTTAACTTGCGGGATTCTGCCCCTTTACAGAATCCCTCTATATCCGTCCATCGATCCCTTCTTCTGTCTCCCAGTCTAGGTGTTTTCCCTGCTCATCTTTCTGTCTTTTTCATGGAACTTACTCTTGACATGAACAAAGGAGGCTGTGCAGAAGAGTAAACTTAGAGAGAAAACTGGAAAAATGATAAAGCAGAGGGCTGGGATGCAAAATGCTGTTTAGTCCTGGGTATTGCAATGGGAAAAGGATGTGAAGGGACCTGGAGGACAAAACCAGCATGGGAAATCAGGAAAAGGTAACATAATGCTAGGAAGGCGACTGGAAACAATACAGGTCGGGCAGAATCCTATAGAAGGTTTACTCTAAAATTAGCTACTTGGCCACCTCGAGGTCCCACTGGCAGATGGCAGGATAAGGGCTGAGATGGGGTGGTACTACTACACTTGAACTGATATGAAGAAAGTATTTGGTTTAATGTTCCTGGTTTTTTACAGATTACATCCATCTTTCATGTATTTTCTAGTGGAATAGTAGCTGTACTCCTGCCTTCCCCATAACATGTATTCTGGATCTCAGGCTCACAATTTGCCCTTCACGTAATCCCTAGTCTTGCCTTCTTCCTAAACACATTTATTTTAGATACTGTAGCAATCAAGAACAGCTTCCATAGCTTTCCCCTGCAGCTCACTGAAACCTAATCTGCATCACAAGTCTGTTCTCTCTGCGGTGTATTCAGATGTGGGATGTTCTGGGTATGCCAAAATAAAGCCCAAGGCACTGCAACCCTGATGTTCAATATACTCTGTGTCTCTCTGACACGATGAAATAAGTATAAAGAAAGAGAACCTCTTTATAGAAATGATGCCAGACGTTGGCATTTTAATATCACTTACTTAAACAGACATGATAATACTGCTGCATTTTTCCCCTACAGCTCTGAGCTGCAGAAAAGTGAAGTAGCTGCATAAGTTTCAATAGTTTTTAACTTAGCCCCATAGAGATGACAGAGCCTATATGTTGTAATATTAAGATACACAGTGGTTTTCAAATACCTTCTAACGTTAAATAAAACTTGGCAAGCCAACAGTGCAGTTACACAGTGTGCCCAGGCTCGTTTACAGCGACCGAGAGGCTCTTGCTGAGGTGCCAAAAGTACGTTACGACTAAGTTCAATGCTTGCAGACGTTCACTTTTTGTGAAAGAAGTAACATTGCTTGAAAGGGAATCCACAGACTGCAAAGCAATGGGACTATTTTGAGATATTTTAAGTATTAAAAATAGTCAAGTGGCGGCAATATTTTAACAACGGCCTCTTCCCGTTAAGCAGGAGAAAGGAAGAAAATAAAATTGAACTACATTATGTACTTACTTTTCCTGATGAGCATGATAAAAATTCAAGTATAGGAACAGTCTCAACTCAATTTGTCATAGTTCACATTTGTTGCTTGGTAAGAAGTCAGAAAACCATTGTAGTGGTGGCTCTGAAATCAGAAAAAAAGAAGACTTTAAGGGCTAAATCTTGAACATTCAGCATAGGATTGCTAATTAGCAGCTTTATAAATAGGATGGCAAATACATGTATGAGCAGGACATTAATTTATGCTGGTTAGCAGCTCACTGCGCGAGCCACGGGACTACCACAGACCAAAGCACTACTTGCCATTAGCCGTACCGGACAGGTGTTACAACCTGGCCAAAACCGACTACCAACTGTGGTACTAACTGCACTAATTTGGACAGTTTTAGCCCTGACTTGAGAGACCATGAGATACGGTGAGTGGGAAGTGCGGCATGAGGTGTTTTTGAAGCCTGTCTGTGAGGAGAGCAAAAGGCTTGTGCACCCAACAGGTAATTACGGGCAGCCCTGTGAGGGGACACCAAGCCTTTGCGGTCCCACACCTCAGACGGGCCGTGCCTCGTGTCCTGGGGTTTTTCCTAATTATCCTCCCTCAGTGACCGCTATAGAAGATATCTTCTTCAAATTTTACTATTAAAGTTGCTTCAGACAATCAACTGGGATTAGGCCAATTCATGAACAGAGCTAAACCCAAACATTACGGGGTCGCCAATCTCGGTTTTTTTTCTGGTGTCGAGGGTTAGTTAGTGCCCACAAACGGCTCGTTACCTCCGCACGCAGCGCCGGAGAGCGGCGCGACCGCCACAGCCGCGGCCAGCACCGTTCGGCCGCCCCTCCCTCAGCGTCCTCCCGCGCTCCCTGCGCCTTCCCTCAGGGCTGGCGGTGAGGGCCCGCCCCCCGCC
>JAOXJK010000051.1:24686279-24712298 GCA_025774025.1 Xenus cinereus | reverse complement strand
GGGAGGGGAGCGGCACGTGGGCCCGGGCGCGCGGGCGCTGCCCCGCCCACCCACCGGCTTCACCTTAGGGCGGCGGGTCCCGCCGGAGGGGAGAGGCGGCCCCTGCCCGGGGGACACACAGCGGCGGTGTTACCCCGCGGTGGGGAAGCCGGGCAGCCCCGCAGGGCCTCGGAGTCTCCGCAGGAATGTGAGGTGCGGGTCGAGGGAGCCAGGCTGAGCGATCCCTTCCCCGGAGGTGGCAGTGCCTGTGCCGAGGGAAACCCGGCTCTCTCGAAGCCACCCCTCAGGCCACAGCCGGGTGTCTTCATGCACCCCGGCGGCCTCCCCTCAAACCCTAGCTGGGTGTCCTCTCTGATCCCGGCAGCCACCCCTCAGACCACAGCCGTGTGTCCCCCCAGACCCTGGCGGCCACCCCTCAGGCCACAGCTGGGTGTCCTCCCAGATCGGTGGGGTGCAGGGGACTCTTCACCTCAGCAGGCAGTGGTTTGCCATGGTGCCACCGCCATAGTTGTGCACACGTGGGCTGTGGTGAGCTTCCGAGATCAAGAGGCAGTTGAAGCTCCTGGACCATACAGAGTGGGACCAGTGTCCTGTGTTGCCGCTGTGGGTTAATTGGTAGCAACTGGGGAAGGAGGTGTCCCAGCTCTTTCTAGGCTTCCCCTTGGTGGGAGGTTGAAGCCTGCCCGGGAGGTAGCTGGGGTGATGTTAATGCTTTTATTTTTCCTCTTGGTGAACTAGCGGAGAGAACATGTCTGGGATCAAGAGAGTGATCGCGGAGAAGGACCCTGACTATGAGGACATCACCATCACACATCCCAACAAGCGTCACAAAGCAGCTGAACAGTCAGGTAGGAGCTGTCTGATCCAAGGGGATCTCACAGGTAGAGTTAGAAATTCTAGGGATGTGCATGCTATCTGCAGACAGACTAGAAAGGGACCAGGGTAGGAGCAAAGGAGTCAAGGGCAGAACTGAGCAAGGGAGCTAGCGATACCTCTGTATAGCCAAGCGAAGATATGACCGTCGTACATGGAGACATTCCTACCTGCTGGCTGAACTGGGCTTCTGTAATGGCAGCAGTAAAGCATGGGGTTTTAGACTATGGCGCATGATGGCAGCAAGAGTATGAGCTCTTCAGGGCCCCAGCCCTCTGCTTTGGTTCCTGTTGCTTGCCGAAGTGTTTGGCAGTGCATCTTCCCAGCAGTTACCCACACTGAGATGTGCTCCTACCTATGCACTTGTTTTGCAGTTGGAGTCTGCTTCCAGAAAGATTGACAGTTTGCTCACATTTTTGGAGGATACAGGTCACGGTACAGCATGGGGGCGGGAGGGAGGAAATCCATGACCCTGCAGTAGACTGGTTCCTGGAAGAAGACAGGTGCTTGCATGACTACGCAGATAAAGTGAAATGGAGCAGTGTAGAAGGGTTAAGTCAGGGAGAAGCAAGGGGCTTTTAAACATGCAAGGGAGGAGGAGCAGCTGCTCGACTGAAGGAAAGGTGGATAAAGAAGTGTAGCGAAGAGAGTAGCTGGATGAGTAGGTTTGCGTTTGGCATGCTCGGATATGCTTGCTTTGGGAACCAGCCTGTTGGCAGGGTGCCTGGGACAGGTTGCAGTCGTCTCTGGGCAAATGAGAGTACAGCTTCTTGCCCCTGGGACAGGGAGTCGACTAGTGATTTTTGGCATGGCACATCTAGTGAGGATCAGGATGGGAGGAGCTGACAAACAGGGAGATGAGAAAAACAAAGCTGGCTGTGGGATCTGTAGAAGATCCAGGAACAGAGTAGGATGCCGGAGCTGCCAGTTGGAGGGGGATGGATGATGGCTTTGCGGGTGATATTTGGGAGGACAGCAAACAGCTGGACACGTCTGAGGAGGCTGAACTCTGGGCAGGTCCTCTCCGTGAGGTCGGTTAGGGGCCCTGACAGCAGAGCTGGCCGTGGCAGAAAAGCGTCACCACTCCCAGCTGCCTGCCCTGCCTGGCTGCCAGAAGTCACAGCCCTCTGTCGTGGAGTGTCCTGAGGACTGCAGACAGGTTTTTAATCCGCTTCTGATGCAACTTTTCAGAAAGTCTTCATAGTTAGCAGGCAAAGTCTCAGGGCCTTGAAAAACTGTCCTTGCCAAAGTGAACTTTCTGTTTAGGTGATGCCTCCAAATTGGCTTCTTCCTCTTATGGAAGATCTCCAACTTCTGATAAGTATACAAATTTCACTAACACGATGTTAATTAGGGACTGTGGTTGAAGCTAAGCTGGGAAAAAGTATGAAAATAAAGTGTTCTTAAAAGCCTCTGTGATATAACCACAAATCCTAAAGTGCTTTAATTGTCGTAATGCTGGTGTTACATGGCATCAGTCTTGGGAAGAGATGCGGTTGTCCCTGTCTGAACTGCACATGTCATACCTTATTCTGTTTAGGTTTATTTTAAGTGTAGCCTTAGATGTGCATTTCCGAGGCACAGTATTCATGGTTCAAGGAAAATTATATCCCTCTGGTTTTTAATTTTGCATTACTCATACAGATTCGACCATAATTCTATTTTAAGGTAGGCTTGAACTATTTCTGCTCCTAGAATATATATATGCATATCTGGAAATAAGTAAATATATTTAGGATGCCCCTGTTCCAAGTGGAAGCATCAGTTGCCTTATTTCTATTGTCGATACCTGATCAGACAGTAAAATTATGTGTGCCCACTGGAACATACCAGCAGTTTTGACTCGCTTTTGATTTCTTCGGTCTTTCTCTTGGGACATTAGCAACCTCTTCAAACAGATACGTACCCTTTAGGCAAACAAATGCTTCCTCTGAAGCTCAGAACAAAGTCTTGGTGCTATTGCCTCCTATTCCACATAGAAACAATGTTGTAAGAGTGTTTTTCAGAGAAACACAGGGTGTTTCTCTGATCTGCTTTGTACTGTGGTCACTGTTTCTGTCTCGGGCTGGAGCATCTTTTCCAGGCTTGCTTCTAGAAATACAATTCCTGCTTTTCCAACTTTTTGCTTAGAACTTGATAAAAACAGATGTAGTTTGAACCCCCTCATAAAATGGAGATGGCTTAAAGGAAGAGCAGTATTTCAAGCCTATGGTAGATGTAGAGCAAAAAGAATTGTTCTTCTTATGTTTATACATGCTCTAGAAGAACACAATAAGATGCCAATTTAGTTCTTAGCCACTAATTTGCAGTAGGGTATTAGCACAGTTTGAAATACTAAACTACATGCTTTCCACTAAGGTCAATAAACTCCTGCTGAAAGGCTAAAATTTTTTGACTGCTGTGCTGGAGGAGGATTTTGCAAGAGGTAGACCAGCTTTTGATAGCGTAGTTTCTTTTGTGGGTAATAAAAGGCTTGTAAAGCACTCCAGAGCAGGCTGCACTTCATGCCAGTGCTAAACATATGAAGTATTAGTTTGCCTTATTATTGCTGCATGATGTGGTGTAAATTTCCTGGATATGAAACGGGCCAAAGAGAGCAGAAAAATGTACGTAGTGTTCCAGCAGACTCCTGCGCAATCGCAGCAGTAACTACACTTGGCCGTAGCACATTTGAGCTTTCCTTCTACTGTTTACAGCTTTACTGAGACAGAAGTAAACAGACCGGTCCTGTTCTCCCCATCTTCTGTTATTTGTCATCTCGGACCTAAAAAGGAAAAAATAGCCCTCCACGTAAAGCAGCTTTTAAAGATACATGTGGTTTTTGTTAAGACAAATTACTTTCTTTTGCAGAAGAATTATTTTGTTTGCTGAACTTATTATCCCTTCACTTTTCACTCCATGATGATTTCTGATCTTTATTTTTTCAAATGGAGGCTCAAAAATAGGAATATAAATACTTCCTTCTTTATTTTCCATGTGTGGCCTTGGATAGCTCGAGATGTTGCTGTGCAGAAGATCGAGACAATTATAAAAGAACAGTTTGCTGTCGAAATGAAGAGTAAAGAACATGAAATTGAAGTTATAGATCAGGTACAAAGGTTTTGTTCTTAAAAATACATTAGATTGTGGTGTATCAGAGATTGCTGCAGTGTTTATCTATTATTAATATATATTATCTCTTCTTTTTGTAGCGCCTGATTGAAGCAAGAAGGATGATGGATAAGCTACGTGCCTGTATTGTGGCTAACTATTATGCATCTGCTGGTCTCCTTAAAGCTGGAGAGGTAAAAATTACTTTGGGAATTATAGGACTTCAGGGAATATTTGCGAAGGAAGATGTGTAGTTCACTGGCTATTCAGCTGATGTTTGGGTTTGAGATGCGGTTTTCTGAAATGGTGGAATATGAACTGCAAATGGGGTGGCAGGGGGAGAGGAGACCTCTGTCACTGATCTCTGTCACTGACCCCTGGGCCTCGGGTACTTGGCAAAGATGAGTCTTCAGTGAGCGGTTGAGAAGTCGTTCAGCAGCACTCAGTTCTGGTTTCTGAAATACTCTGTGGTTTTTTTTTCATCAGTTCTTGCATGAGAGCATCTTGTTTCTCACACGCTGCACAGTTTGTATTTGCAAAGCCCTGAAAAGTGGGGAACATGTTTTCCCATTTCACAGGAGGAGAAGGGAAGCAGATGCATTTTGAAACTTCTCAGGGTAAAAATAAAAATCAAGATGACTTGAGTCTCAGGCAGTGCCATGATGACACTCCCTTTACTCTGGTAGCCAGTCTGTTAATGGTTTGGTGAGCAGACTGATGGCAGCAGTAGAGCAGGAGGTAAATCAAGGAGATATCACAGCAAGATTAAAAATTCACAAGGAGATTAAAAAAAAATAAAAAATCCATACCCTACTAGTTAAACCCTGTTTCTGAGCACTCTGTCCTTAATGGGCTGGTGATCACAGGGTGTGCTTGACTCATGCAGACTCCCGATTGACCTGCAGTTCACAACCAGTTTAGGTATTTTAGTTACCATCTGTTCATTTCAGGGAGTTGGTCCAACTCCAGTAAAGAGCTGATTTTTTTGAAAACTGTAGATGGATACTCTAAACCTGGGCTTCATTCTAGTACCATGAGGCTTTATCTTCCACTCAATGGCTCTCACTGCTACTGCTGTTTTCCTGATGTGATTTCCAGAAGGCTTGGAGGGGGGTAAAAACAAAGAAATCCAGCTTGATTTTTTTTTTTTTTTTTTCCCTCACTGAACTGGAGTTGAGCAACTGGAGTTGAGAAAGGTTATGGTAGTATCGTGAGGCTTGGAGATCCCTTCTCCCCCCTTGGTTTTTGTGTAGGCAGCTGAAGAATTTTGTCTATTGTCATCATGTGTCAGCAAGAGCTTGTACTGTCCTCTGTTCTTTACTTGTTCTGCCATGCAGGGTGTTTGGTTTTTTCCTTGCCGATTTTCCCACTTGCCAGAAATACTAACTTTTGTCATTGTTTCAAAGTGTTCACAAAACTTACTGGTGTGACCTTGCTTTGTTTAGCTTTCCCAAACTCTTTATGAGCTTATGTCTAGCATAGCTGTATCTTTGATTACTTTTTTTTTTCCCCTAAAAGTTCCTAATTTGCATGTAAGCTAAATCAGTTCTCTTTTTATTTTGAAGTTGTTATTGGTTTCTGTTTTCTTTGTTATCTGTTCTTAATCTGTGGTTAATATCTTTTTGACTCATCTGGCAGCAAATGCTTGTCTTGTTTCTGCTTCTAGTCGAATGGGAATCATTGTAGTTTAGTTCAGAACTTCTAGGAAGATCATTTGCAAATTCCTAACTTGTTCTTATAAACAGTTTTTCAACCTACTGCTGCTGGGGTTTGATTCCGTATGATTAGTTTATTACATTTTCCTACAAATTAGTGGACAAGCTGTCAGTCAGTTTACTTGACTAGAGGTAGGGGCAAAAATAAAAAAAAAAAGGGTTCTTGCTGGTGGTTTGTTTTGTTTTGGGGGTTTTTTTGGTCATGTTGTATGTGTGTCCCCATCATTGGATATATGGATATAACTCTCTTGAGTGCTCTTGAGTGGGTAATTGAGAATTGGTAATTGCTTTGCTCACACACCTAAGAGGCAATTGGAAAGAAAGCTCTCAAATGAAGCTCTGAAGTCCAAGGTGGATCAGTGTTTAAATCCACGGCTGCTACCAGCTCTCAAGGGCAGTTCTGCTGCTCTGTAGTGGTGCTGGTGTCTGTCCCCATGTCATCCCCTCCATCATGTTGGCAGAATTCTGGATCAGGGAATTTGTGTGGATTAAAAATAGCCCCACAGAGGAAAAGAAACAACCTAATCAAACAAATAAAACCAAGAAAAAAAGCCCCAAAAATACAAATCCCGTATTAGTTTCTTGATTTGTTTTTCTTTGTGATCTGCCCCCTCCCCATGAATAATTGTGCCAGCCTGGCTGATCCGGGTGGTTTGGGCAGGGAAGAAGGGCATCTTTCAGCTGACACTGCCTGCAAGAAAGGCTGTCAGTGCAGCTCAAGTGTGAGTGTGTGGCTTCAGGAGCTGGAGTGGGGTATCTGTGGGCGCTCTGCTGCTGGCAGGGGGGTGTTTCTGCTGCCTTCAGTTGATTCATCATCAGACCAAGGTGAAAGGGAGGACTGATGGCTGGGAGGAGAAGTGGCTAAGGGACACTTTCTTTGAGTGATGGGTGTTTTCCTTGCTATGTCTGAGGTTAAAAGCAAACACAGTGAAAAATATATTGGGCCTTTGTCACAGAAATGAAAAATAAAATTTAAACACACTCCCACACGCACATGCCCCTTCTCCCCCTGGCAGGTTTAGAAGGATCTAAGATTAGCTCTAAGATGTCCATTTTGAGGAAAGTTTGCAAACATGCCTAAGCACATTGTTCTTTAGGGAGCTTTGGGAGCAGACAGGGTGCTAATAAGTGCAGCTTCCCTCGTAGGCTCTGGCAAGGCTGCCAGGCAGTATCAAAACTAAAAAGCCTGATGTATTTACGTACCCTGCTTGCCCTCAGGAATCGGGCAGCTGTGGTCTTTCATATGATAGAAGACAGTAGGTGGCTGCACGGGAAGGGAAGCTGGTAGTTCAAAGGCACAGTAGGCTGCAGTTATCCTTTCCAAAACCAGGTGGGTTTCTGAGATCAAAAGGTCTAAAGGAACAGATTAAATTCAGGGTCCTGTTTCTGTAGAACCGTTGTAAGCTTTTGTCTTCTGCAGCATATGTTTTTACTACAAGGCAGCTGATTAAATATTTGCTCTTTCTTCATATGTTGACTTTTTACGCTGCTTCTTGTGCAGCTTTGTTTTTATCTGGGCTGCAGTGAAATAGTGACAGATCTGCTCGACCTCTTTGTTGCAGGGGACCAGGTCATGTGATGCGACAATTCTTAATCACCCTTCAATCAAGAAATTCTTGGAATCACCCTCCAGATCCTCGTCTCCAGCTAACCAGGGCTCAGACACTCCATCTGCCAACCACTCCGAGACTGACTCGCTCTCTCAGCACAATGACTTTCTCCTGGACAAAGACAATGGGAACTTGGACGCAGACGAGCGTCTGACAAACAGCCTGGACCAGAGACAGAGCAGAAATACTGGCCGGGTAAAGTAAAACTCGAGTGGTGGTCAAGTTGTTGGAGGTGTGTGCTCTGTCTGGACTCAGTGCTGGCGCCAGGAGCTCTTCATGTTTTCACCCACCTTGCTGAAGATCTGTTTCTTACCCTCTCCAACTGCTTGCTCCCACTCTCTCAGCCTGGCTTTGCTGGAAGGCTATCTGAAGTGCATGTAACTTGGGTAACTCCTCTTAACTCAGTCTTGCCCAGCAGAGAGGTCAGCCAGGCAGCAGTGGTAGCGTTGGTGTTGGCACAACTATCTGCCATTCTCTCGGCTGGTAGCTTCTGGGGCAGGAGGTGTTTCACAGCTTGAGTAAAAGGTTTTGCTGTGCAGGTGGAAGTCAGGTCAGGAAGGGTAGAGCCTGGAGAGAAGAACAAGATATGTCATTTCCAGCAGTGTTTTTAAGAAGTAATGCTGCTGCTTGGCCCTGGGTGTCTATGGGGACTGCATTGCTTAGAGTGGTTGAACCACTGGAGCTTGGGGTTTGGCCTCCTCAGCAGCCTTGTGCAGAAAACATAGTGACACTGGTGGATTAGCTCACCCTGTGAGTGTGAGCTGGTAGAGCCTTGGGTGCATAGTTTGAGTTGCTTTTCTCTTGGTGGTGCTGCTTGCTGTTGTGCTAATACCGCTTTTGCTTAACTGAACCAGACCGAGCCAGATTAAAAGTACCTTCTTTCGTTGTTCCCCCATACTGTTTTCTGGGTTATTTTTGACCTGGATCCATTCCCTTCATGGCTTGCAGTGCAGCTGCAGAAATGCTTCACCTGTCAGCTGCAGTTAGCTCCACTGGGGATGCTCTCTCACTGGCTGCAGGTGAAATGTGCCTTAGCAGGTGAGATGAAACTCTTCGGTTTCATTTCAGTTCCTTTAAGGTGTCAGGCCTGCCAGAGGAGTACAGCCTCTAACCTAAACCAGGGCTGGATATATCTCATTGCATATGACTGCATTCTGCAGCTGAACAAGTTGCAGTAATACATGGCAGAAAGAGCAATGATTCTGCCTCTGCTGAGCAGCACGACGCCCTTGATAACAGGGCTACAGCTTGCTGAAACCCTGCCTAGTGTCTGTAGGAGAAGGCAGATACACAATATATAATGTGGACTCACCTATATCGTAAACCACCAGACCAATATAACTTGTTTCTGCATTTGGGGTGTTGACGGAGCAGTTGTATTGCTTGGTTGTAGCGTGTTGGTATGTTTTCGACCAACGCGGCCTGTGGCCACGAGGTGGCTGAGGGAGCAATGAGGAGCAGGACTCATCCCAGCCTTTTGTGGCTCTTTGCTGCAGTTCGGGGCATCACTGACTCAATGGAGGAGGTGTAGCAGTTCCTAGTGAATCCACTGCTCCCCACGCTGACCCTTGAGCATGCAGTGGAGTACCCTCCAAGAAGCTTCGGCACCAGCTCTGTTGCTCACGAGATGGTGGCATTCTCTGGACAGCTGCTTTATCCAAGAGAGTCACAGAAAAGCTTCTCATTCCCATGCAAACAGCAGTGTAGCCTGCGTTGGCACTGTGGGCAGTCATGTCATCGTTTTACCAGGGAAACCTGGCCAATGCTTAAAAGCTGATGTTGCGTAGGCTGGGTTTATTATGCCAAAGTATTGAAGTGGATTTGTAGGCTTATGTAGATGTCAGTGACGTGGAATGGCTGACTACTCTCCCTGTTGAGTTGGAGCTGATGTCTTGTCTCAAGCCCAACCTCAATTCTTCACAGTGAAGCAATGCTGGAGTCTCCCTCAAAGCAGCAGAGGCTGGGAATGAGAAAGGTTTAGATTTTCAGAAGCCACTTGTGGGACATTTAGCTTTGCTTCTGATTAGTGACCAACACGATGCCACTCTAGCAGTGCTTGGATTTTTTTTCAGCTAGTGCAGTGGCAATGCTTTTGAAACCCAAGCTGAACTCATGGCTCAGATCCAAGTTATGTCGCATAATGTACACTCAGTTAAGCCATGCAGCATACACTTGGCTAGGTAGTATATCACTGTTGCGTGCCTGAGTTACTTAAACATGCCTAGATAGCAATTTAAGTATTTTTAGGGATGATTCAATATTGGTCTCTCATTTAACTGTGCAGGTTTGCTTTTTTTAAACAACACCTTACTTTTCTAGTGCCAAACAAAATGATGTTTAAGAGGAATGTTTGGTTTTTTGTTTGCCTTTTTTTTTTCTTCCCCTACCCTCAGGACAGTTCGGGTGTTTCAAGCTCTCAAAAACCAGGACAACGAAATGCCGGACTGTCAAATGATGAAACTTCACGGCTTTATGTGAAGAAAACAATTGTGGTTGGCAACGTCTCCAAGTTAGTATCCACAGTCTGAGGGATGGTCCTTTGTTT
Source organism: Xenus cinereus (assembly GCA_025774025.1). Classification (NCBI taxonomy): domain Eukaryota; kingdom Metazoa; phylum Chordata; class Aves; order Charadriiformes; family Scolopacidae; genus Xenus; species Xenus cinereus. The sequence goes on along the minus strand of JAOXJK010000051.1, from coordinate 24,702,465 downwards.
CAGGATTAAATGGAATAGGAGGTTAAAATTAGGAGCTAAATAAAATTGCTAGGCTGCTTACGTATATATATATATGTGTGTGTGTGTGGGTCTATATATGTATATACAGGTTTTAAGATGTGTTTCTCCTCAAGGGGAGTCTTTCTGTCAGCCTTTTCTGACCAGTTAGAAATCCCAAGGTTTTCCATGAAAATTTGGAATAGCAAGTTGTCCTAAAGGTTAATTCTTTGTGTCCTTGGGGACAATGTAGCTTTTTAAACAAAAAAAAAACCCAACAGCCCAAGATCCCAAACCACCAGAGTGAGGAAAATTGTGAAAGTCCAGCATAATCTGAAGAAATTAGTTTGTACAGTTTTTATTTATAATTTTTTTCCCCAAAAAAATTTAAGACAGGTAAATATACATAATTTTGAACTTTGAGTAACTTAGTGAATTAAAGGTGTTAATTTTAGGAAACTATGGACAAGTTCAGGTTTTAATTTTCCACCCTTATACCACTCAAGTCAGTCTTTTCCTCTTGGACAGAAAGTAGCAAACATTTGTTGATGAGACTTAAGGTGTTAGAATTGTGTCTTGAAAATCTGCCTACGTCTGAACCCAGAACCAAATATTGAGTATGAAGTTTCTTAAAAATTGTTATTTTTTATACTTATGGAGTTGCTGATGTTGCGTTCTGATGCAATTTTGCTTCCTGGTATCTCGGAATAAGATGGCAAAAGGGATTTGATAGTGGTAAAATGTTAAAATTAAGTCTTCCTAATTAAGAGCCAAGTGTTTAAATGGATTAAATTCATATGGCAGTTGTGCGCTAAAATAGAGGAAATGTGTTAGAAGCATAGATGCAGATTATGGGACCTGTTTCTGTTTCTGGATGAACTGTCAGAGTAAGGAATAACAAGCAGAATGTTACAAGGAGAAGGTTCACGCAGGAATTTTACCATCCCATTTTTTTTTTGTCTAATCTTTCCTGAAATACTTTTGTGCTTTTTATCTATTTGGGATTTTTATCTTGTGTTTGTTTTTTGAATTTCTTTGCCAGGTACATTCCCCCTGACAAGAGAGAAGAAAATGATCAGTCGACCCATAAGTGGATGGTGTATGTCCGAGGATCTCGGAGAGAACCCAGCATAAATCATTTTGTCAAGAAAGTTTGGTTCTTCCTCCATCCCAGTTACAAACCTAATGACCTGGTAGAAGTGAGGTAATAAGGAATTATTCCAGTCACTATTCCAGTCTTTATGCTTTCCAGGCTTACTGTGCCAAGTTTCTCAGAAAGTCAGCAGCTTCTTTTCCTGGTTTAGTATTCCATGTTTGTCTTTAACCTCTGGCTTGGTTTGACTTACTCTGAAATAATAGTATAAATAAATGAGTTTTTATGTAGGAAATGCACCAAACAGGGTTTTTTTTTTTTGGAATTTCCTACTGAGCAAAAGCATTCAATTGTTGCATTTCATGCTAGAGGAGCCTCAGAAAGCTGTTTTGCCCATAGTTTTAGTGATATGTGTGCATTTGGGTCAGGAATTATATCCTTCTCCCAAATATTTCTCCAGTGGAGTTGGCTTCATCCTTCAGGGAGTTTCCCATCTGTGTAATGGTGCTGGTGCTACAGACACAGGGCAGCTTCCCTGTCCTCTCCCCAACGTGTATCCAAAGCTGTGACCCTAAAGAGATGAGCAGTGTCGGTTCCCTGTTGACCACTGCAGGGAAATGCCCTGTCAGTCTTTCCTTCTTGCTCCATTGGACATGACTGGGGGAGAAGATGCCTTCAAACTATGTTGTGCCTTCCCAAAGAAATTATTCTGCACAAGATGTTCATCTGCCTCATGGAGGAGGGTGGGGAGACTCCCAGGTACAGAATGGCAACTTAATTCTGGCAAAATTAAACTATTGAAGGGCAACTCCAGAAAGACTTACCTGAGAAAAGAAGTGTTGGTAAGGCTAGGTAATGTTTCTGAGAAGGCAACCACAAGCAGAATGAAAGCAAACTCCTTTGTATTTCTTGTATTAATGTACTAAATTGCACTTGATTGCTGTCTTTATGTGCCTTTCTCAGTTTCTAGTATCTGATGTCTTGCACTACTTGTCTTCTGTTTTGATCCCATCTGGTTAATAGATTTCTTGTTGCACAGTCCCAGTGATGGTAGTGAACATTAATGTTTTGGACTAAAAATAGCCTTTAAACCTGGTGTGTTTTGTTTCCTTGAGAAACTGCATTTGGGGTTTACAATAAAAACAAGCTGAAATACAAAGTAACAGGAGATGTTAGAGATAAATAGGCCCTTCTTTTTCAGCTTGGAGAATGACAGTGGTTGAGTTAGCTTTTCCTTGTCTGTATGTTGTTCTCTTGGTGTTATATGAAGCATGTACCTTCTTGCTGCTAGACAGGGAATAGCAGAAAGTGATTGCAAAATGTTGCGTTGAAAATTCACCTTGCAGCTCTGTCCTGGGAGCTGACTTGGGGTTTTTTGAAAGAAGTATTTTTCATTTGGCATGACATAGCCTTCTTTTTTTTTTTTTTTTTTGGTCTAAGATTCTTGTTTCCCATGTTCTCTCATCCAACAATGTTTTACCATTTTCTTCCCTGTCCCCTTATGCAAAATGAAAGTGTGTTTTCAGCTGTCCAAAGCCATAAAATTCTCATTTCTGTGACTGCATTCTCTCTGTGGTGAATAGCAGGCCTGAAGATAGCTTTAGCGGTCAGCTAGAAAAGCAGTCTTTGGCTTTCTGAAAAAAAAAAAGGTAGGTGAAAGCTGTACCACTTCTGCATCTAAAATGTGAATCACCGTTTGTTTGCAGAGAACCTCCGTTTCACCTTACCAGGAGAGGCTGGGGAGAATTTCCTGTGAGAGTCCAGATACACTTCAAGGATAGCCAGAACAAGAGGATTGATATCATACACAATTTGAAGGTATTTGAACAAAATATTTGAGAGAGAGGCAATTAAACGAGATCTCCTGCAAGAGGCTCCGCTTGTGTGTGTGGGTGCTTCTGCCTGTCTCTGTTGTGTGTATTTCCTGCTGGTCATTTGCATGTGAATAGTTGAGCTGGAGAATCAAAAAAGATCCAGGAAAGCTTCTTGCCTTGGCTGTGTTGGAGTTGATGCAGTAGCCGAGGAACCCAGCCTTGCAGAAGCTGGAACTGATTCTGCTCAGAGCAGCAAAGCATTTACCTGTTGTTCCTCTGCTGTTTTAAATTTTAACGTGCTCTCCCTGGCTTTAACTTGACAGGATGCTGCAGGGGTATCTTTCTGTTGGTAAAGTGATTGCTCTATCTGTTCTCTTCCTTCACCGCTTGTACGTAATGGCTAGGGATTAGCTCTGTTGGTAGAGTGGGCTGGGAGGCGCTGAGATTCCCCATTTGTTCCTTCTTCCTTTTGAAGAAAGTCTTCCTCTTCAACTCATTCACCTGTCCTGCAACGCTCCATAGGATTTATAGTATGCAGCCCTCCTGAAAAACTAGGCCATTGCTTTTGCTTCCCTTTTAATCAGCAGTCCCTAGCGTTAGTGGAATTAAGTCCTGAGCTGGTTTAGTTTCCTGTTTCTTTGAGCAACATGATTAGTTTTATTTAAAATCTGCCTGCGTTAATGAATTTCCTGCTAATATAGATACCTTATTGCAACCCCAAATATAGACGGTAGAGAAGGTCGGAAATGTTCCCCTGGAGCATTTAATGCAGATGATGAGTAAAATATATTTGGAGGCATATAACTTGGGGAGAAATTGGTAACAGTACGGTGGACATGGTGCAGCAAAGGAAGCCCAGCCTAGAGAAGAAAACTGAACCAGTCCATGGCACACAAGAACTCACATCGGCAAATCTTTGCTGTTTGTGTGGTGAACCTGTGGCTGCTGTGAGGTGATGTGAGCGAGCTGAGCGCTCCTCTGTGGATGGAAGCCTGTCTGGCCCCAAGGTCTGGGCACCAGGAGCCTGCCAAACCCAGCTTTGCTCTATAGATACCTTAACAGACACCTCTTCATCAGCTGATACTCCGTGTGAACAGTTATTTAAGGGAGATTATAGTGCAAACGTAGGTTTTGTGCTGGTTAATTGAAATCTCAGGAATAAAAGATGACACTCCTTGAAGATCTCGTAGATTGAAATAAGAATTGCCCTATCGCTGGAAATATTCAAGGTCAGGTTGGACGGGGCTCTGAGCAACCTGATCTAGTTGAAGATGTCCTTGCTTATTGCAGGGAGGGTGGACTAGATGACCTTTGAAGGTCCCTTCCAATCCAAACCATTCCGTGATTCTGTCTCTCCAACAGTGTCATTTTCTTCAGCTTCTTTGCTCCTTTCTACTTCAGTGTGGGGTTTGGGTGGCTTTTTTGCAGAAGAGAGGTTACTAAACAGAGCACATGGATTTCTAACCCTGTGCCCTCAAAATATTTGTTGCACTGCTGCTCAACTAACATACTTTCAACCCCTTTCAAACAAATTGTAATGTAAACTCTAGCTAATATATGGCTTTGCCCTGGTTAATATAAATATATTGTATTGTTTTACCCAGTTGGACAGGACCTACACAGGCCTGCAGACACTTGGCGCAGAAACGGTGAGTCAGCGGGTCATGGGATGGATGTTGTATTTTGATTCACTTAAGGATGTTTAAAAAGAAAAAGATAAATGGGACTAAGCACAGAGTCAAACCCATTGCATTTCACAATTTCTGGAATGTAGATTTTGCTCTCTTGTTAAATGAAATGATTACGACACCTTGTCGCTATTCATGACAACAGTCACTTTTTCCTCTTTCTAGTTCACAGGAGACTGTTTCCAGCTCTTCTTTCATGAAGAACTTAAGTTGTACTACAGTTTTAATTTTATTTCTTTGTGGACCTTCTGGTGCCAAATGTCTTGATTTGCATTCTGATGTGCTGCAGATCTCATGCATAAAGAATTTAAATTAAAGGGATCAGCCAACTATCCTGCTGAAATTTTGCAGTATATTAAGTACTTTTAAGTTTCCGCCACTGTCAAGATTCAGTATCTTCATGGAAAATGAACTCTTAAAACTTAAAAGAAAATAAATGAATGAATAACTCATAGTTTGCTATATCCCTAGAGGGTTTTTTTATATTATTTGCCCCTTGTACTGTAGTGAATGGAAATTTTTATGGTGCAATTGCATTATTTCAGCTTTTCAGTCTGTGGAGAAAACATTAATGTGAGATGTCTACTGTGATTAAAGAACATTTTTGAAGAGTAGATAATGTGGTGTGCTTCTCAAGGCCTTATAAAAAAATGAGAGAGAAGGCAAGCCGCAGTTTTGTGCCAGTCCCCAGGGGAGTATGCAGTCCTTTCCTTGGTGGGGTGCTTGGAGCTGGGCTCTTACTCCTTACAGCATTCACTTCAGATTTCCCACGTGGACTGCGAGATGTGCTATTTTACTACGGTGGGTAAATGCTGGAAGGCGTTTGTCTTAGCTCAGGTGCTGCTGGACCTCTGGGAAGTCTCCCTGAAATGAGTGGGAGTTTTATGCAGAGGTGGGGGGAGGAGAGGGAGAGGTTTCCAGGCATTAAAATAAAAACAAAGGGCGTAGTTGTTTTCACTTTTTATATCTTTACCCAGCTACCAAATACTAACATCATCCTTTCGCCTGTTTCTGGAAGGTAGTGGATGTGGAGCTACATAGGCATTCCCTTGGCGAGGAGTATCTCTTCTCCCAGTCTTCGGAGTCTGACCTTTCCGACGTTCCTACATCTTTACCAGTGCCGTTGAGTATCCCAGCACCAGTCAAAGCTTCTTCACCAATTAAACAGTTGCGGGAATCCAGCCCAGATGCTTCTGTGGACAAAGGTAAAGCAAATGGGTATTGGTGAAATTTGAGTTCTTGGAACCTCTGCTCTTCTGGATACCTCCTCTTAATTGCTCTTTTGGGTTAAAGGTTGCCAGTGCCACCTGCTCCTTGCTCACTCACCTCAGAAGATTATTTCCTCAATGTTCACTGAAATGCAACTTGGAAAATGTTACAGTTTATTTGTTCGGGTTTTTTTTAAATCTGGAGTTTGTGAGTGGGCTCTGTTTTGCTAAAAGTAGTCAATATGGAACTTTATGCAGTAGATGTAGTTGGAAAAAAGGTTGTTGAATCGCACTTGTAGTTTTGTTCCTGGCAGACTGTTTTCAGAGGATTTGTTAGGTTCCTGAATGTTTTGGAGACTGTGTATAGATTTAAGGAATTGTTCTAGTGGTGTGTTCAATTATATAAGTTGGTGTTTAACGTGATGTGACTGTGGGGAAAAAAAATGACTACATAACTGTGGTGTTGAAAATAGGAAGTGAAAAAGACGTAGTGTACGTTTGTCTGAGAGATGGCATCTGTGTGTGTCACGGTCTCTTTCTCACCTTCCCACGTACGATCGGGAAATGCAGCGCCCTTCTCAATGGGGCAGAGTTGATGCCTCATTTCAATTGTCTGAAACGAGCTCGTGCTGGCCACTTGGGCACACTGTTACGATTTTTAGTTTGCATGAAGTAGTAAAAACTGTGCCTTTGTTAGCATTTAGCTTTTTTTTCTGAGATACATGGTGTCAAGGCTTACGTGACAGACCTTCGTTAATTGGGCCGAGAAACAAGGGTGTCTTTTATGGTTTGAATGTTTTAGTGTGAGAAACTTGCTGGAAACAGCAACTTTTGTATTTCAAAATACAGTCGTGTGCAACATGGTTCTATGCCTTTCTTGATTTTTTTCCTGACACTCCTGTGTTCAAGGCAGGGCTTTAAGCCGATGTCTTGCATGGTGCGCTTTCTGGCGGGCGCCGTAATGCCACTGGCAGTGTCCTGGCTTAGTGAGAAGAGTGTCCACTGTTTAAGTGCAGTGTTTTCTCATGGCCAAAAAAGGAGAAACGCAGCCAAATTTTAAATACACAGACTTTTGTTCAAACAGGAAGATACACGGCACCTTTAGGTGAGCAGTGCTACAGCCAACAGGAAGGAAATAAACCTGCCTCTTTCTTACAGTGACAGGCAGTGGCTTCTCTGCTCAGCTCCAGGTTAGTTGATCTCCTTCTAGATAAAGGTGGATTCCTTAACTCAGGTCAAAAGGCAGTAGGTGGTCTCCTTGGGCTCTTACCCCAAAAAATGCACTGCAAGATTCTCTGCAAAGGAGATCCAGCCTTAGTCCTGTGGAGCCCTAATCGAGGACATGAAACTACCAGCAGCTTTTGGTTAATGGAAAAGTCGTTCCAAGAAAATGTGTAAGAAGTGGCTGATCACTTGCCGCAGCTGAACGGGCTGTGTGTGGTAGCATTTTATTCTTCTATTCAGAGACAAATCCAACAGGCTTGTACAGGAGGAACCCTCTACTACCCTTTCTCCCCATTCAGTGCTGCCCACCACTTGCTTGTCCTTCCTTCCTTCCTTCCTTCAAGAGCGTGTTTGTCATACCCCAGTTTTGTTTGTGTAGGGAAGCACAGTAAGGAATTAGATGTCTCAGCCTAAGAACTATTTCTCTTCTTTTCCCTTTTTAATCAGGATTCCCTGGGAATGCTGAAACCGAAAGACATGCCACGTTTTATTCCCTGCCATCTTCGATAGAACGGACTCCCACCAAGTTAGCCACACAGAAAGTTACCTTTGGCTCTCATGGAAATTCAGCCTTTCAACCCATTGCAGCTAGCTGTAAAATAGTGCCTCAAGGTCAGAGTCCAAGCCCTGCAGAGTCTCCAGGAAAATCCTTCCAGCCTATCACCATGAGTTGCAAGATTGTATCAGGTGAATGTTAGTATACCTATCCCAGTGCTTCACCCTGGAAAACAAGAGAGTGAACCAGTTGGACTTGTTTTTCATCCTTCCCCTGATTTCCTGCCAATGTGTGAACATCAGGCAGTAGGAAACTCTAGGATGAGGAGCTAAACACACTTCTTAATGCTCAAGGAAAAAAATAAAAGTGTGAAATGCTTCGCATCAGTTCAAAAGCAGCACGAGAGCTGTTCTCTCCCTGCTCTTGAATGCTTTCAAGTATGAAAATGATAGTCTTTAACTGGACTACTGCCCACAGAAAGGCCCAGGCAAGGACACATCTTCCATGTGCAGTATTTGTGTGTGGGAAGAAGCCATTCTTCTCCCTCCAGCTTCAGACAGCTGGGATGGATTAAGATGATTTTTTTTTTTCTGATTATCGGGCAAATAATTAAGGTCAACTTTGTAGACTCAAATGGTCCCTCTTGTGATATCCCCTTGGATGGAAAAGCTTTGGTCTTCCTCTTTGAAAAGTCCACCCTCTGTTGGATTAAATTGTCAGCTGACCGCAGTGAGCAATGTGATACTCTTTTGATAGCTTCCGAACAAAATATGGTCAAGGTGCTGTTTACTCATTTCACTTACTTTCACTGCCTGGGCATGATGCCATCCACTGGATGATGTTTTGCATCAGAAAGTTTTAATGTGCAGCTCACCATGTCACATGTTGTGAAGCTGAAAGATGACCTGTTACAGCCCTTCATTTTCTGGTATTCAGGGTGGAGAGGATGAAGCACCAGATATCAGTTTGTGCGATTTCTGATGATCTGCTCCCAAACAGTTTTCCTCAAGTTTGTCTGGTTTGTTGTTTGGTTTGGTTTTTTTTTTTAAATTAAATTTCAATATTTTTTTCCTTGACATCTTAAAACTCTACTCAGGCTGATTTACATTTGAACCTATGCCAAGTGCTTTCTTCTTTCTTAATAAGCTCTTCTCTTGATCTTCTTTCCCAAGGCTTCCCAGAAAGCAAGAATTACAGGGGCCATCCTATCTTTCTTAAAATCCTTGGACTATTCTCTGTTTATCTTTACTATTTAATGTTTCCCTGCTAAATGCTTTTCTAAGGTTCTGCTGTCAGCTGAGAAGTGTCACCCCTCTCAGATTTCAAAAGCAGTTTATAAAACATGGGGATTTTATTTGATCAGCATGTATGTTCCATTTTAATTGTCAATCACTGTCAAGAAAGCAGATTAACAGGCAGTTGAAGCTTAGTGTGCTTGCTGCCACCTCTTCTCTCTGATCACTTCCTTGCCTGTCCTTTTCTCTGCCTTTCTTGTTTACTCCTGATGCAGCTTTCTTCTCTAGTTTTTCTCTCTCCTGGTCCTCTTACCCAGAAGTTGCACATTTTACAGTTTGCTTTCAAGGGCTTCTGCTGTAGTGAGAGCAATGAAGAGACAAGAGTGGCCATGCCTGTCTTATGGCTGTTGTATCACACAGCCTTTTTACATGAACTGCTTAGTTCCTGGCTCTGGATGCCTGTATGGTGGGCTCCACAAGGGAAAGAGAGCACCTATCAATGAGCTCAGCTCTCTTTCTTCATCCCGTTGGATGGACTGGTCTTGGCAGCGAGAATGATTAGGTAACGTCCCTCAGGATTCAGGAATGCACCAAATGGCTTCTCAAGGTCTCTTTGAATCCTGCTTGTCCTGGTAGGCAGAGAGTATCCAGGGTAGGTATAAGCCATAGTGCTTTACGTGCCTTTTCCTTTCCTTCTGTCTCCTCTTTCCTTCTTCAAGTCCTGTGATCTCTCTCAGGCTGGGAATTGCATCCTCAAAAAAATGTTCCTTCTCTAAACCATTGAAGTAAGTACTACTATTGCTGTATTTTTATGTTCTTACAACACTTACAAGATAGAAGCATTGGACTTTTTTTCTTAAGGTTCTCCAATATCGACCCCTAGTCCATCTCCGCTACCTCGTACCCCAACCTCCACTCCGGTGCACATGAAGCAAGGCTCTGCTAGTTCAGTCATTAATAATCCGTACATTATTGTGGACAAGCCTGGACAGATGGTTGGAGCTGCAGCTACCAGCACAGGTGTGTAGCGTGATCACAGAAGGCAGTGGCTTAGTCTTACCTATTCAAGTTTATTCTCCCTTTAAAATTAGTAGTATAATAACAGTTTGTGAAGATGGAGAAGTACTCGCAAAGAAAGAGGGAGGTATTGTTGGTTTGCGCAGCTGGCCGATGTAGCACGGTTAAGCTTATCATAGTTAACTTAAAGTTATCTCATAACTTCCTTTGGGAAACAGCACATAGTGTAAGGCAAATTGAATTCACAGATACCTCTTCAAAGAGAGCCCGTTCTTTGCAGGCACAAAGGGAAGGGGAGAAAGTAATGTAGACTGTGGTGCACAGAGAGTTAAATAGAAACAGTGCACAGGTGTCTGTCTGGGTGAGGACTGTGTTGTGGACACGGGCAAAAAGCACGGAGAGGCTGCAGCGACTTACAGATCAGTCTGAAGTCCCAGTGTGCGGTCCTCTAAACGTGTTGAAATGCTTGAGTAGACCAGGGTTACCAGGAGAACAGCCATGCTAGTTTCTGCTGCTGGTGCTCTCAACTTCTAGCTGGTCTGATTCCAGCTGATTTGGATTCCTCTAACTGGATTCCCTTGGTGCTTCAGTGGTGACATAAGCCTGGGGTCAGGGTGGGAGGAGGACTGAACTGCAGATGGGTGATGGGTATGGGAGTCAGCTGGTTATCTTTGTGCTGGGGCTGAAGGAAAAGTCACTCGAAAGTCATTTATTTGTTGTGATTTGTGGCCAAGGACTGCTATCTATTTAAAAACGCTTAATTGTGTATGTGTGTGCTTGCCAGCATCTCAGAAGGATACTCTGAGCCATGTGGTCAACTGCAGCATCCATCTAACTACAAAGTGTTCGCTGGGCATGGTTGGAAGGTGCAAAAATTCTTTTAATAGTGGCTCCTTCTCTTATGTGAAGGAATGCAACTGTCCTGTTCATTTTAGCTTCATCACAGAGGGAATTGGTAGGGGGAGCATAGTCGGAGCTGATTTTACTTTTTTTTTTTAAAGTATGTTTTGGGGCTTTCTTGGTAACACTGAGGCTGTTTCACCAGTAGGGTGGGGTTTTTTTATTTGGTTGGGGATTTTGTCTTTTTTCTTCCCTGTTTTTTCTTCCTTACCTCCAGCTTGACTGTCTGCTCTGCATGTGTGGCTTATCACGGTTTGGGTAACTTTCACGTTCTCCTAGTAGAGATTTGTACATGGAGGATAGAATCTGTAGATGCACCAGATGGTTTGGACATAGGAGTCTTAAGGCCACTAAAGGTGCAGTTTCCTACCACGTTAGTGTGATGTAAGTACAGACTGGCCTGGAAGAAACTGCCTCCTGCCTCTTCCTCCCCTGCACTCCTGCCGCTTCCCCTGCATCCTGCATGAGTCAGACCAGATCAGTGGCAGAGCAGAAAATTAATACCATCCCCTCCCCAAATCAAACTTTGTCATCACCAGATTCGTGAGGGAGCAAGAGAGAGAATGCAGAACTGACTTTTTGGCAACAGCAGCCAGGCTGGATTAGAGTGTGATGTGATATTATAGACAAAGTCACAGATCATATTTAAAAAGAGGGGTGAGATCTGAAACTTCATGCTCTGTGAAAACCAGCCTTCCCAAACCCCGTCATTGTGAGAAACAGCTTCTCGTTTACTTTTATATTAAAGTGCGGATTGTAGTACAACTGCATGAGAGACTATTACTGTGTTTTCATGTGTGTAATCCATGGCTTTGGCATCTCTCAAGCAAATGGAACTAACAAACCAAACCAACAGCAGTAACAAAGCTGCTGCTGAGCAACAGTGTTGTTTACATGCTCTGGTAATGGCAGGGAAGTTCACCCCCATCTGTCTCAGGGGTTCAGGAGAGTGCTGTGGCACACGTCTCTGTATGGTGATTTTGCAAGAGCTGTCTTCTGCAGATTTCATTCCCTATTTCTGTTTCTTCCTTTTCCCTCCCTCACTTGGTCCCTTCCTCTCCACTTTGTTTCCCTCCTTTTCTAACCTTCCTTTTCCATCCCACTCCATCCTTCTCCAGGCCTTCCCCATGCCAGGATCTGAGGCTAGTGTAGGTTCAGAGGGCTTCTGGGCAGTGGAGGGTGTTACATCTGCGGCAGCAAATTCTGATGTCAGCTCATTTACTGTCCTAATTTCACATATTCACACCACCAGCAGACATGCTCAGCTGCCCAGGAAGGTGTCTGACCATTTGTTTGCAAGAAACGGAGCTGAGTGTAGCTGAGTGGAGAGTACCTTCTCCAGGGCATGCATTCTGCAGGTGGAAATTCAGCAGTGGATTTGTTTTGCGCCCATGCCATCTCCCACCAAAGTGCCTCATGGAGAATACAAAGTCAAAATGCAGTGTTTCTTTATAGAAGAGGTTTCATGTGTTGAGTGGCACCGCTCCCCATCCCTCACCCGACATCTGCTTTATTTCCTGATACGCAGGGAGCCCAACCAGCAAACTGACCAGTGCTTGTCAGGCCTCTCACGGAACTGGATCTCCTGTATCAAAGACCCACGGGAGCAGTTTTGTTACCTCAACTGTCAAGGTAATGTTCTCATTAGGTGCGTACTTTCCATTTAAAATCCAGCTTCCTGTTAAGTAGGGCTTTTTAGTATTATCAATTCTGCATTTTGGGTAAGTTCTTCTGGTTGTCATTTCATAAGAAGGTTTACTGTGTCTAACAGATGGAGCCATATGAGAACATGGTGGTTATACAAGATGATAGTGTCACTTCATGCGGCTCTAATTAGATTTGCCTACACCTCTGTTAAAGGCTCTGCTCTTACACTTTTCTACAAGGAAATCCATGGAGGGCATAGCTCTTACAGTGTCTTATCTCTCAAAAAAGCTGTTCTGTAGCTGACTTTGATCTTCTTCACTTTGTTAGTGACAGTATGTGATTAAACCAGAGGTGTTTGTCTCAAAACCTTCACTCTGTTCATTACTTTTCTGCAGCAGCTGTTCCTAGCAGCCTGAAAATAGCTCATTTAGTGGCTTTATAACTGCCTGCATTTAGAAAAATGTTTGTGTAAACAGTGGAGTAACCAAATGTGTAAACAAACAGTGATGAATAGGGTTCATGCTTCTGATCTGCAAAGCCCAAAAGGTAACAAGCTGAACGGTCTCGCATAAAATCTCTTCCACGTCTTGTACGAGAAAAGATATTTCTGGCAGGCAAGTAGCATCAGTGAAGCTCTTCTGAAAGCAGCTGGTGGGTGTGCTGCTGAGAACAGGAGCGTTTCCCTGTCTCCAAGTCACAAGAATATTAATTCTGGATGGGGTGAGGGGCGAAAGGTTTGCCAGTCAGCCTGCAGAGAGTAAATCACTTTACATTTGGAACTGAAATGCTTCCTACGTCTGCTTGGGAAAAAGCATTGAAGATTGCTGTCTGAACTAATTAGTTTGGAGTGGCATTTTAAGTGTCAGGTGTGCAGCTATTCAGCTTTTAAAAGCTTGTCTGCTTAACTTAACTGCACTTAGCTGCATTGAAAATCATTCATTAGTCTTTATTTTTCAGTGGTTTGGCACTGTTCTTTCTGAAAGGTTTTAACTGAGTCAAAGTAGGCACGTCATTAGTAGCAGTTGAATTCTGTACTTCCGAGGCAAAGTTAAAAAATGAGTATATTTTAAAAAATACAAAAATCAGAGCTCTGTAAACAGAAATGTATTTTGATTTATGACCCTATGCCTTCCGGTTGGTGAAAAGGCTGTAATTTTAGTTTCTTTAAAGAGGAGGGTGATGTTACAGTGTGATGTTACAGATTGTGCTTAACTCGCCATTTCTCATGACTGAGTGCTAGTTTTCTCTGTATTGTCTTTTTTTTTAATTACTCAAGGCTGTGTTTCTTCAGTCACTTTAAAATGTCTTATATGCATGCTGCTGTTCAGAGGACTGGTTATGCCTCTAGCCTTCTCTTCTCACCTTCCCCCTATTTACTACCAGCCATGTAGCGATGTGGTGAACCAGAGCAGACAACTGATCTGGTTGAAAACTAACCTGGTTTTGGCCATTTGTGTCAGTACAAGGAAGATGGCAGGAGTATTAGGTTAGAGTCTGAGGTCTTGCTTTCTGGTCGTGACCCAACCCAAAGATAGGCCAAGTAATTGTGAAACCATGTGATCACGTTGATTGTAAAAGAGTGTAGTTAAAATAATTAAACAAAACATAAATTTAACAAACTTCCTCAAATGAATTTCACTTCTCTACCAGCCTGAGATCCAGGAATGCCAGGTGCACAATTTTGCAGGTGTGGTAATGTGTTTTACTCCATGTAGTTAGGTAGCCTCACATTTTCTGCCAAATGGTGCATTCTGTCTGGAAAGACTATGTGCCATCGGGTCTTTCTAGTTACAGGAGAACAAAAAATCATCTGAGAGAATTTCGCTTGCAGATTTAAATTGAACTTTTTTTTTCCTCCGTAACTTGTTTCTTCTTAAGATTTTCCTCTCTCTCTGAGATTGTGTGTAGAATCACAGAACGGTTGAGGTTGGCAGGGACCTCTGGAGATCATCTAGTCCAACTTGCCTGCTAAAAGCAGGGTCAACTACAGCAGGAATTTATACAGTTGGGTTTTGAGTAGAATCACAGAACGGTTGAGGTTGGCAGGGACCTCTGGAGATCATCTAGTCCAACTTGCCTGCTGAAAGCAGGGTCAACTACAGCAGGAATTTATACAGTTGGGTTTTGAGTATCTCCAAGGCTGGAGAGTCCACAACTTCTCTGGGCAACTGTTCCAGTGTTTGATCACCATTAAATTAAAATAAATAAATCTTAAACAGAACTTTCTGTGTTTCAATTTGTGCCCACTGACTCTTGGTGTTTCATTGGATACTACTGAGCGTTGTCTGACTCGGTCTTCTTTGCACCTTCCCATCAGGTATTTATATGCATATATGAGATTCCCTCTCAGACTACTTGAATTTTGTAGCTCTGCAATGCTTTTTATACAAAGCTGGTGGGGGGAGCAAACGAGTTGATTTCTTTCACTTGTGTATGATGTGGTAAGAAACAATTACTGGTGTGGGAGATGTAACTTTCCAAATGAAATTTGCTTTGTGGGTTGCATTAAGTATGTTACCCTCCTTTTACTTAAGTGTTGACTGATTTTTGTAAATGGCTTATGGTAATTTAGGACTGCCCAGATGGTCCCTGCTACCCTTTATTAGTAATCATTTGGTTTATGTCTTGTATTGGACATTTCACTGATTTTTGCACCATGTCTTCCTATTTGCAGCAGGAGGATTCTCTGTTTGCCACCATGCCACCTCTTTGTCCTATCGGGAGTCATTCCAAGGTACAAAGCCCCAAATCGGTCACTGGAGGACTTGGAGCTTTTACAAAGGTATTCCTCTTGGCTTTTGTGCCAGGATAATATGCCCAGTAATGCTATTTCATGCTGTTTTATGCCACAAACCACGTAACTTCCAGTGCATGTAGAACTATTACTGGCACTTGCTGCCAAGAGCTCTCTAGCACCTCTCAAAAAATGTCTCTTGTTTTCTTTTCTTTTCCCATGGCTTTACTGTTCCTGTGACCTTTCTTTCTATCTTTTCTTTAAGCCTTTCTTGTTTTTCTTTGAATCACTGTCGTATTGAGGCTGGTGTTTTTAAAGCTATTTTTAGAGGGATACAGTAAAAGTAAGCTGGGGTGGATTTGTCAGGAGTTTCTTAAAAAATGTTCTAGTGATTTCTGAATGTCAGATGTTGCCGCTTATGAGTACATTTCCTTAAAAGTTACCATCCAGAATTTACAGTTGTTTCTGGCAATATTAGGGTGATCCAAGTAAAGAACACCTCCTACCAGTTACAGTACCTACAGCAATCTAACGCAAAAATATCCCGGCCTTTCTTGAGTCACAAGGTCATAAGGATTAGATTTAGGGCCTGTCCCGGTGAAACATAAAGAATTAACACCAGAGAATAATATCAGCTGTAATAATTTACACTATCTGTAGCTAGAATATTGTTTATAATTTTGCAGGATAGAAAAAAAAATTGAAGTTTAGAATGTGTGCTTAGCAGGAAGATGCCTAGAAATTGGAAACCTTAAGTTGTTGTGGCTCCTTTCTGAGATGCGGGGCCTGAAGAAGTCGGGTCTGGCCATGTCCATCTCATTAGTGTGGCTACTAATTGTAGTGTTACTAGCGATTTCTGTTATTCTGTGATCTCTATGAGCACCTTTCAAATTTGGAATGCTTTGTAAATGCAGCCACCCCACTCACACACTTGTGTTGGGAGTAGCTGAGTTAGTGTGCCCCTGGTGCTGTGTGAGAGCCACGTTTGAGTTCCCTGACTGTTGCCTGCCCTATCACGGAATTGTTGGAGTTGGAAGGGACCTTCTAGAGATCATCTAGACCGACTCTCCTGCCAAAGCAGGATTGCCTAGAGCACATTACTCAGGACTGCATCCAGGCGGGTCTTGCAGACA
>JAOXJK010000051.1:24653604-24686179 GCA_025774025.1 Xenus cinereus | reverse complement strand
TGAGTTAGTGTGCCCCTGGTGCTGTGTAAGAGCCACGTTTGAGTTCTCTGACTGTTGCCTGCCCTATCACGGAATTGTTGGAGTTGGAAGGGACCTTGTAGAGATCATCTAGTCTGACTCTCCTGCCAAAGCAGGATTGCCTAGAGCACATTACTCAGGACTGCATCCAGGCGGGTCTTGCAGACAGGCTGTTCCAGAAATGCTCCCCAGTTATTTAAAGGTATTTGCTACATTTATTTATTTATTTATTCCTATTTAAAAGGTGATAATTAAGCAGGAGCCGGGAGAGCTGCCCCAGCAACCCCAACTACCAACGACGGGGACAACCACGCAGACCTCTGTGCAGCAGTATGTCACTGTAAAAGGGAGCCACATGTTAGCCTTGTCACCACAGAAGCCAGTCGTGAGCACAGGCGAGGGGACGGTGCAGTCTAAGGTACGAGGGAGGCACTTGAGCACCTTTGGAGTGGTGTTAAGCTGCCTTTCTTGTGGTTTCATTGCAACACCTCCTGCTTCTCTCAGTGAAGTAGGGTTGCTTCTGTCTCAGACCCCGGCAGCAACGCCGTGATTGGTTTCCCCGTGTGCACAGCCTGTCTCATGTCATGCTCACCTGTAGTCCCTGAAAAGGGAGCAGGGTGAGGAGACACTATCGCATTTGTTTGCGTACAGGGAACGTGTCCAGCTTTGTCTAACCCATTGCAACAGTGGGGTGGGGGTATTTTTGAACTGGAGCCTGTCAACCCTGAAAGTTGGCTGCCATCGTCAGCCCTTGCCTGAAACTCATCCAGGTCTTTCTGCAAGAGGAGGCAAATTCTTTGGGCAACAGGCCTGCAATGAAAAAGAACAGGACAAATAGGGAGTGGGGTGGAGGCTGTGCCAGAGCTAACATGAGGTGGAAGGAGTCCTACTTGAGTGACAACTCAAGTGTTTTATTGTAGGAGTCTGTGCCGATGCAATGCTGCTATGACAGGAGTGACGCAGCTTCTGAGAAGGCACGGTAACTGTGCAGTGACAAGATGACAGATGTGTCAGAAATTGTCTCCATTCTTGCCTGTTTCCATTGTGGATAGAGTCAAATCATGTGCCAGGCACAAGAGACTGCATATGGAGCTTTTGCTTTTGCATAAATAAATACGTATTTGCATTTGCAACAGTTCATTATCCTTTTTACTGCCTTATTTGCCTGTTTGAGCAGGTATGCAAACTTGTGTTTGCCTGCAGTTATTGTCAACGCATAAAATTGAAGCACTTTGTGGATTCTGCTTTGAGGCCATAGTTTTCCCAGGGAGTCTGTTCCCATGAATGTGTTGAAACTAAATTTCTGGATCTCTGTGCTTTGCCAAGGCAAGATTTATCTTCAGCTGGAATTAAGCCATTGCTTATATATCAGGAAAAAAACGGAAGTGCCCTGTAATTTGAATGTACTTAATCTTTTGTGGGTACTCCGCAATCACGGTTGTGTTTACCAGTTTATCTTTTTACTTGGGATTGGCCTCTTGCCAAGTTAATTTTGGTTTTGGATGAATAGCTTTTATATGTGACTAGACACGTATAAAGTGTCCTGAATTGTCTAGAGATGGAGGAAGGGTACCAGTTAGAATTCACACGGTAGCTCTTGCCAGCAGCACATCACCCAATACTTATTTGTTGCAGGTTGTTGGCGTTCCAGTTGGTTCTGCTTTACAGTCGACAGTGAAACAAGCGGTGGCTATCAGTGGTGGCCAGATACTTGTGGCAAAATCTAGCTCTTCAGTAGCAAAGGCTGTTGGTCCGAAGCAGGTTGTGACTCAAGGTGTAGCCAAAGCCATCGTGAGTGGAGGTGGAGGGACAATTGTTGCTCAGCCTGTGCAGACTATAACAAAGGCGCAAGTTTCTTCCACAGGTGCTCAGAAAAGTACATCTCAAGGCTCAGGTAGGGTAATTTTGCACCTCGTTAATAGCTCTTGATGGGTAGACTTTGGGGCTCTATGATGATTTCTTCAACTGCAAAATAGCTATGTGTGATTGAAAAAACTTCAAAATGAATAAAGAGGTCTGTAGGGAAATTCAGGCCGAGATGAGCAATAAAGAAAATGTTAAGTCATTATCTGTAAGGGGGAAGAGGGAGCACAAGTACTTTAAAACACGCTGTGTTCTGTGAGTGGAGATCAGACAGATACACTGGAGAATGTGCTAGAGACCTAGTAAGACTTTCCTGGAGCCAGATCTCACATTTTTGCCCAGCATTGTGGTCCTTAAATGCTCAAATGGCTCTACGTAAATCCAACCAAGAAGATCCAAATGGTCCCGATTGCACCTTCACATCTTCCCCAGTGCTTACAGTTACGGGGCTTTGGGCAGAAGCATCCAGCCTTCTTCTCCACACAGTTGGCCTTAGCTAAGCATCTTACTTTGGGCCCTGGGCTGCTTGAAAGGTGCTGGGTTGCCTCCAGACCCAACTAAGCCCGTAGACCCTCATGGTTCTGCTGCTTTGGCCTGCAGCTCTAAGTGGCACTGCACGCAGAAAGGGTTTTTTCAGACCTATTTAACGTGCTTGTGCATCACTGGTGGAGTTAATCTGCAGTTTGGCCAGCTAAGAATGGATTATCAAAGGCTAGCTGCCTGTCAGCCCTAGTACTTTCATCCTGTGCAGATTTCAGTGCGTACTACTTTCTGCAAGCAGTAGTTTTTATTTTTTTTTAATTTATTCTTTCTTTCTAGTGATGGCTACACTGCAGTTACCAGCCACCAACCTGGCAAACTTGGCAAACTTACCACCAGGCACCAAACTGTACCTCACCACCAACAGCAAGAATCCTTCTGGGAAAGGAAAACTGCTTCTGATACCCCAAGGAGCCATACTGCGAGCCACAAATAATGCTAGTTAGTCTTGCAGGGAAATCTAATGAGTTAAATAATGTAATCACTGCATAATTAATATGTTTGGCATTTTTGCTGTAAAGCATCCTGGTACTGTGGAAGTCAGTAATGGGATGGGGTTTCTTTGTTCACAACAAATGTGGTACGTGGTGCTTTTTAAGACAAATCTCACGTGTCATCTGTTTTAGGTGAAACTGCTTTCCACGCAGTGCTTCAAGTGTCTTTCTCTCTGTTCTGAAAGCAGTATAATTTTCCTCTAATTCAGCAAAGGGTTGTCTTTAACTCTTTGTGCTGATCTGTAGGAAGAGACAACTGTGTTTTTCTGACGTAGAATGGAGATGGATTTGAATGTAGTTGTGAAAGCTATTAATAAGTCATGGATTGACACCCTGGAGAAACTAGAAACATAAGAAATTGACTTGAAAAGGAAAAGATACTGTATCTGGAATGAGGGAAAGAAATGGTTTTGAATATTGATACGAGGTTTGTCCCCAAGCTGTTGAGATCAGCAGAAACAGTTTGTGATTTATGGGCTTGTGAATTAAACTTCCTGTGAAATACCTGGAGAATATCATTGCTAAAATGGTTCTGATGGACGATACTTTTTGTAGTGTGCTATTGCCGTAGGAAAAGAATACTGCAAATTTTGGACTCTGTAGAGGAAGAGTTTTGTCATGAGCCTTCCCCAGAATGCTCCTTTTGAGGCTGGGGGTTGGGATGGGAGATGGATTGGATGTAAACTTTTTGCTCTCAGTTCTGATACTGGCAGGGAAGAAAAGGTATTATTCAGCTTAATATACAAGGCTGTAAATACCAGCAACATAGCAATAAAGTACGTGTCACTGAAAAGTAGTGAAAATACCTTCTTGGTGAAGGTGTCTTTGGGCTGTAGAACTGGTGATGGGAGCCCCGTTGCTTGAGGTTTAGAGAGGCAGCTGGGGTAGTCCAACCCTGAGAAGGAAGTAATCTCACAGGCCTCAAGGAAGATTTTTATGACAGAGCCATAAATACGGGGGTTTTACCCTTGTTTCTTAATGAGAGACTGCAAAAAGTTAGTGTTCTGTGTGTTCCTTCTGGAGGGAGAGGAATATCAGTGTCACTGCAAATTACCACTGCTTGCTATTGATGGTGTAATGCTCTGGTAACAAAATTTCGTTGGAACAACCAACAAAAGTAAAATGAAGAAGCCAGTGGGATTGAGAGTGTTTTTAGGGCTTTTGCTGCATATTCATAACCTGTAAAAGACTGATGAAAAGACTGTTTATCTGTTGGACAGCATCTTCTTTTGAGAGAAAATTCAAAACAGCCTGAAATGAGGTTTGCTTGCCCAACAGTGCTCCCTATTTCCCCCATAACCCCTTTTGTTCATGGCATTTGTTGAGCTGTAAGAGAGCACAGCAGCACATCTGAACTATGCTCTACTGGGTGGTGGTGTTATTTAGCCGCAAAACATGCGGCAGCAACCATCTTGCAAAGTGTTTTCAATTACTTATATATACGGGGATGCTTTAGACAGTGTCTGGTTACCAAAGGGTCAAGCCTTGTCTTCTGCTTACAGGTCTCCAATCTGGTTCTTCCACGAATAGTGGAGGAGGAGGAACCCAGAGCACGAGCAGTAACTTGTCACAGCACCTCACCTATACATCCTACATCCTGAAGCAGACACCCCAGGTCAGTGGTGTGAGCATCTTAACCGAAGCAGATGGACATTTCAGGCTGCAGTGGTGATATCCTGTGGTTCTGTAGCACATGAAACATTTTGGGACTATGGGATCTAGATCCTGTCTTAACAGTCCTTGCCTCTCTTTGCTTTATTGCTCGTGATTGCTATTGGCACATCTCTGCCCTTCGCCTCACCTTGGAAGGTGATCCCCTCGTGGCTCCTTGCAGGCTAAGAAAGCAGCACCAAGTAAGACCAGGGCAAGCAGTGGGTGGAGAAGAGACAGAGGTCTCCATAGGGTCTCCAAAACCAGAGAGGTGATATGACAGAGATGAAGAGTTATCCTACACAGTAGGATGTGTAAGAGTTGGAGGAAAGTACAGTAGAGATAGGAGAAAAAAGGAGAGTTATTGGAGAGAAACAGCAAGGCTGGGTAAGGAAGAAAAATGAGAAAACAGAAGATTGTGTGAAGGGATCCATGCGTGATAGTGGGTGAATGAAGCTTCTGAAGGGTAGCAACTGAATACTGATAAGAAGTAGGAAGGGTGGCAAGGTCTCAGCTGTTAGGTTATTAGAGCACACACCTCTGGTTGTCACTGCATGCTGAGCTCTGAATACATTTTTGAAGTGAGAAGGTGACAGAATGTCTTGATTATTTTTTTATTTCTTTATTTATTTTTTCCTCACCCGGCAGTAGCCTTTCTTACTTGCACGCTAAGCAACATTTGTCACAAAGAATAAACTCGAAGAATGCAAAGTGTGTTAAATTTTAGTGGATGCTTCTGACAAGGCAGGAAACCGATTGTGACTTTTTCACCCCTTCCCTTGCATCAGAAAGTGGTGTTCTGCACTGAGAAGATGTAGTGCAGAAGCATCTGTAATTAGCAGCGCCTTGTTTTTTGAAGATGTAATGTTGTTGTTGCATTACAGCTATAGGCTTACGCTCCTAGATTTCTGTTGACTCTTAGCTGAGTTTCAAAGTGCTGACTTCTCTAACTTATTTCTGGAGCAGGGCACCTTTCTGGTCGGCCAGCCTTCTCCTCAGAGTTCTGGGAAGCAGCTGACTCCTGCTTCGGTTGTTCAGGGGAATGTAGGAGTCGGAACATCTTCCACACAAGGACAAGCACTAAAAGTGATAACTGGACAGAAAACAGCTCTGTTTACACAGGTAATGTGCAAATGGTGTGTTTCTTACGAGTCAGCATTTTGTCAGATAAAGTATTAAGAACCACAGCCACACATTTTGACAGCTCTTCCTTTTGCAGTTGCTTGGTTTGTTGGGTTTTTTTGTACAGTTATGATGCTGGCTGTATTATGATAAGGAAGGCGCATGAAGGCCTACTTTCATATGCAGATATTGGACCACAGTTTTGTTTCTGTTCTCAAAGTGGGTCATGTGTAAGCTTTGGTTGTGTGTTTGTAAATGTGCTCTGGGATTTCTTAGTGAAATGGAATTAGGGAAGTGAATACAGTCAGGTGCAAAACTCTGCTTAAATATTTGAACCTTAGAAATGGGTTACCTGCTAAAGCTCTTAAAAATGTTTGGGTTTAGTATCCCCCAAAGGTCCTTCTTTTAAAAACTACCAAGTGGTCCCTATGAAATTCAAACTCCCCAAGAGTATTTGTAATTGATAATCCAAAATTAAAGATTGATAGGCATATTTTTGCGAAGTCAATAATTTCTTAGGTAATAATTTTGTTCCAGCTCTTATTCCCACAATTTGCCGTTTTCAAAAGTCTTTTGAAAATATTTTTCGGTAATATAAAAAGCATTTGTCTTGTTTGTTTTGTTGTTGTGGTTGAGGGTTTTTAAGTCATTTTTAAAAATCCAAAGAAATACACCTTTTTCCTTATGTTGAATTTTTTTTTTCAAAGGCTGCACCCAGCGGGCAAACATCACTGGTGAAAATATCAGATGGGTCTATAAAATCAGTGCCTGCCTCATCCCAGCTCTCCAAACCTGGCACCACTGTGCTGAGAGTGTCAGGAGGTGTAATCACCACGGCTGCTGCTCCTGCTGTGGCCCTTCCCACGAACGGGGTGGCCCAGGTGAGAAACGTTGCTGATATACAGTAATAGAACATTTTCACTCTAGCCAATATAATCCCCAGGAAAGGACTTCTACCCCATTTTTTCCCCCTATTGATATTCTTCTCAGTCAGCATTGCTGGTGTGTCTGCTCTTACTTGTGTACCAGTGCAGTGCATATAACTCATTTTCTGTTGGGTTGTTTGCTGGTTGGCATAGAGTAATATCTGGAAGGAAATAAGGGGAGAAAAGAAACTGAAACCTCTACTTTCTTGCTTTTAATGTTGTTAAAATTCAGGTAGGCAGGGAAAGCTTTATCTGAAACAGTTTTTTGCAATCATACAAATTAGAATTTTTGGGCTACGCAGCTTTCAAACGCCAAATCTGCTGCTGGCACAAAAATTTGCAGAAAGACATGAAATACCTGAAGCTCTGTGTCCAGCAGGTCAGTGAAAGGCAGCAATATCTAGACTGTAGGTCACTTCTTTGAGATCACAGGCTCTACATGGTGCTTAGTGCCCAGTCTGTTGTCAACGGATTTCAGAGGCCAGCAGCGGTCAAGGTATGGCGTCCTTCAGTTCTGACTGTGTTCAAAGGATGTATCCTCCCGTATCCCAGGGGAGTCATAACAGCCCAGCCTTGGAATGGGGTGCTTCGGCACGGAGTGAGGTTGGAAATGAAAAATTTGTGTTCTTAGAGTGAACCCTCTTGTGCATGGATGCAGGTTGTCCACCTGGAGTGGGTTTGAGTTCACACAGTGACAACGAGGCAGTGAAAAGGACAGTATATAGTTCGCTGGGAAGGTTCCTCCTGCCCTGCTGCTTTTGTCTGTGGGGAGGCAAAGCTTAAACAAGCGGAGGGTTGATGCCATACTTCCCTCAGAGGGCTGAATGCTGGCACACACAGCATATATAGGTGAAGATGCAAGAATTTGCGCTAAATGCTACTCACTGTTTTTACAGCTCTCAGTGAAGCTGCAGAGATAGACGTTTTCCATGCAGCCTCCGTATCCTAAACTTTTTTTCCATTTCTTTGCTGACACCTGTGGTCTTCTGAGCAGCAGGGGAATATGAAACATTTCCTGGGTCAAATTTTTCATCTGGAGACCTCCCTGCTTGCTGAAGTGAAAGGACCCGGCTCCAGATACTATCAAAGCAGTTGTGGTAGCAGTTCCTGTGTGCATGATTTCAGTTTTTCTCCTTTAAGCAACCTCCAGTGTATACGTACCATCATTGTATATGAGCTTTTGCATATGTGCTTGAGAACCTCTTCTTAATGATTGATAGATAAATATTTGGTTTTGCTACTTAGATATTGCCTCGTTGTGCCTATTGTTGATTAACCTATTACACAAAAAGAAATTTGTTATCCCTTTCTGCCTCTTTTATGCAGCAAATAGATAATGCAGGTTCCAGTTCCTCATCTTCTGGAACCCCTGCAGCAAAGACATCTGGACAGCAGCACCAAATCTGTATAAGCCAGAGCCAGTCAACTCCATCAGTAGTGAATAAGACTGCAACTTCCACTGTTGTAAGTGTTGCTTCTCTGATGACTACACCAACGCCTGTGACTGGAAAAGCTGCAGTATCAGGTATTAAACTCCCTTCCTGCCTTTCCTATAGAAAGTTAGAATCCAGATGTGAGTTCTTTAGATGTCTTCACTGTAAATGGAAGCACGTAGAGTCACCTGCATTTGTGAATGTGTAAAGGTAAAGTCATGCTTTCTAAAACACATCTTATTAGCATAACTTTGGCTTAGCCAAAGAGATGTCTAAATAATTGGCTTTCTATCACATCAGTGCGTTGACTGTACCTGTTACAAATAACAGTGTGAGCTGCCCATTGGTATTGGAGAGGGATTTTAGTTTTCATGCCAAGTCCTCATTAGAAGATGCATCCTCCCTGTTGAAGAGCACAGGGTGTTGCTGAATGCTGAAACTCTCAAGGTACCAGCAGTACTACAGACTTACTAGTTTGTGAAACTCCACTGAAGTCAGAGAAGCTGCGTGAGCAGAATTTGGCTCTGAGGCTTTGCATCTGTTCTGTTTGGCTTGGAAAGGATGTTGATTAGGGGGAACCGAAGGCTTTGAAGTCAAAATCCATTAAGTACAGTGAGGAAGGCTGGATCTGGAATGTTTCAAGTTAGTAAAGATGAGGTAATAAAGATGGACTGCTGTTAGGTAGAGGGGAGTTTTCATTATTTAGTTCTGTTGTCTTGCAGTATCTTTTCTATCATGGAGAGCAAATGTAGCAGGTTTAATTTGAGTATAATGGATTAAAATCAGAAATTTTCATTTGGACTGGTTTACCTGCTGGCATGTTCTGTTGACTTGAAGTGGCTTCTTACTAAGTGGAAACAGAGTAAAAAATATAGAAAAGAGAAAGGAAGTGACACTGAGCTCATCTGACAGTGTCTTTTTTAAGCAACTCTTGTTTCCTATGTACACAGTCTTCCAAATTCCTTGTGTTTTCATGACTGTGTTTTTCCCAGAGCTTGAAAGTAAACAACATAGTCTCCTAAGACTAATTAAGTCATAATTCTGCAATAAGCATTTGAGTATTTTCTGCTTTGCAAACAAAGCAGCAAGGGTGGGGTTTTTTGGTAGAAAATATGCCATTCTAAATAGCTTTCAGATTAAAACTCCCATTTAGGTATGAGAACGTTGTCTAGATTTTGTTTTGTTTTGTCTTTTGTTTTGTTTTTGTAACCTGAGGCATCATGAAAAAGTATTTCTTTAAGAATCCCAAAAGAAGCAGTGGCTGTAAAACATGTTGTTTCAATGTTAAACCAAAGCAAAAGTGTGCAAGAATTCTGGATATTTTTATTTTTAAAGGCAACTTTTCAAAAAGAATCTCAAATTTTCCCATTGTTTTGCCATGAGCAATGTTTCCCACACATCAAGCTAATGGGGTTAGTTGGAAATGTCGTCTTCTTCCTCGCTTTGCTGTTTGGGTCCTCGCTGTCCTATCCTGACGCATCTGTGGATCGCACACTTGGGACATCCCCCAAGGCACTCTTTTTAAATGATGCACTTTCTCAAAGTGTGATAAACTGTTCTGGGAAGAGATTTGTGAAGCCGTGAGCATTTACTGGCTTGCTGGAGACTGGCTTTGTGCCCAAAGAGACCTTCAATTCACTATTTAACATCCCCAGGAGAACGGCTCGGGGTCGGTGTATCAAAGGGAGCCAACCACCACTGAGCCTGGCCATCCTGGGGCTGTGTGTTTGAGAAAGCTGGAGGCAGAAGAAAAGGTTTTGGCAAGATGCGTGGCAATCATATTTATAATTCTACAAATATGGGCTTTTATTTAAATGATTCTTAAATAGAATACACTGTGATGTTTAAAAATGACTCGGTAATACTAGGTTAGCCTTCTTGCCTGGTGGTGAAAGCCTAACTGACCAGTGCCGTGTATCTTTCAAAACTGAGAAATATCTTCATCAGACCTTGCATGTCTAGTACTTGAAAGGCAGCTGTCCTTCTTAAACAATAGTAATAAAATGTGAGGAGAATGGAAACTTTGTCTCAAAACAAATCGTGAGTATAAAATTACCATTGTGAATCTAGGAGGTCTGCTGTTGTCAGTGTTCTAAAATAGAAGCCTGTTAAATTTCCACTATCTGAATAAAAGTGAGCTATAGATTGAATACAGTTGTGTTGAAAATAGCCAGTTTACTGGTAGGAAGGATGGGCATAGGCCCAAATCACAGTGTTAGAGTCCCGGCTGTGGTGGCTTGAGCTGTCATCACTGTGGAGGGAGAGCTGGTGATGATGAGTACTACTCACCCATGGCACTGTGGCGCAGCTCAGAACTGTGCTGGTTTCCACCGAAGTCACTGGGTGCTGCCATTGATAATGCTGTTAATACCTGAATGTCCTGCTTGGTCTGTTAGCCTTGACTAAAACCGGTGATTTAATTCAGTCCCTACTTTTTAATATGATTCATAGCTTGATTAGCCATCCTTATAGATCTATTCAGTGCATGTTACAGAAAGATATGGGACACTCCATTCAGGTATGTCCTTCATCAGACTTGCTGCACAACCTTGGGCTTGTCGCTTAGTTAAAATGTGGTTGATGGTGCTCTGCTGACTGCGGTGGGTTCTGCTAAGCTGAATTGCAGAGGTGTGTGTGGCACTGGGGTACCTCAGTGAGTGTGGCTGTCTAAGTATGACAGAGCTGTCCCTCACTGGCTTACCAGGCCCTCAAGCACCAGGTCTTGTTCTGACAGGAGTGCTTTACTCTGTGCTGAGCTTGCTTCAGTTCAAAGGTTTGTGTTACATCAACTTTTGCTTAATATTGCTTACGTAATTAGGAAACCTGCCTCACAAATGTCAGTGCAGCACGTCATACTGCGCACACTGGTGCAGCACCCCAGTATGTTAGCTATCACTTGTGTCAGTAAAAACTGGTCTGACAATTCACTGAACTGTGGCTTCTTAAGAGGGTGGCAGTGCTGGCTTACGTGCCATCCTAGTTCAGGCAGAAAGGGAGAGAAGTAGCTGGCGATAAACAAAATGGTGTGTTTTATTTAACATTTTGTCTTCCGTTCTTCTTGCAGGGTTGCTAAAAATCCACTCAAATCAGTCTAGTCCACAGCAGGCTGTTCTGACAGTTCCCAGCCAGCTTAAACAGCTCGGTGTAAACACAGCTTCTGGAGGTGTTCAGACAATACTCATGCCTATGAACAAAGGTAAAGGGCAGAGGAGGATGACAGATGATGTTTGAAAATCCCCTTTGACACAGGGTAGCTCTTGGTCGCTGTTGGCATACATGGTCCAAAGGTAGAGATAGAAGAAAATGTAGCAAGGAAATTTATCCCTAATTTTTGTGCTGCAAAACACTGTGTTGCTTCTGAACGTGGTTATTTGTCAAAGCGTATGAAGTTTGATTTTTCTTTTCTTTGTTGTTTTCTTGGTTTTTTTGTTGTTCCTCTCCAGTGATACAGTCGCTTTCTACCAGCAAAGTTTCAGCTGTTACAGCTGTCACAACAGCAAGTACCGCTGTCCCTACTCCCTCTACAGCACCCATCACTAAAGGTAACAAGGAATTTCTCAGTAAGATAAGTAGTAGAAATAAGCTGGTGCTGCTTTATGCAAGTGGCCTGACTGTGAAAGTAGACTCTGTGACTGTGAGTTCCTTTATTTCCATTGTTAATAAGGTTTAAATCAAGTAAAAATGGCATTGGGGGACTAGGAAATTAACAGTGACTTGCCCCTAAGCAAATCCCAAAGGAGAGGCAAGTACAGAGGGAAATGAGGATTCTATAGAAAGCTACCATGAGTAACTCAAACATTGACTGTTTCAATCCATTTTTGCAGAAATGCGTAAAGCAGTCTGCATTTAATCACAGTTACTGCTGTCCTTAGAATAGTGACTGTGGTGAAAGGTGCTGGGGAGTGCTTTCCAGCAGCACTAGATGTAAACGGCATGTGTGTGCACGCACACACGCGCAGGGGCAAGACCTACACATAGTACTTCCCAGAATAATGCATAGGCCAGAGCTGAGGTACTCAAAGTCCAGTTCTGCAGTCCAGAGCTGCCTCGTGTCTCTCCCATCCCACATGAGTGACGAGACTGCCCGGCTGTTCGGGTTGGGAGCATCTCTCTCTCCTGCTTCTGTGTCGCCAGAGTTCTGTCCGAGATGTGAGAAAGTTCACTGACGTTGAAATCAGTGATGTCTTCAGAAAGGTTCTCACTTGGAAATGTCGCTTCTTGCTAAAGCTGTTGGTAGCTTTCTACACAGCCTTTTCATTACAGAAAGGCCAACGTCCATTTGCAGGGAGTTCAGTTTAGGTCAGGCAGTTGTATGCAAAACATCAGCAATTGATTATGCACATGCAAATTTTCTAAAAAGGATGTGAGCATGTTGAGATTTGGGGTGGGGTGTCATGTTCTGGTGGCTTTCTTCCAGCAGAATTGAAGGCCAAATTTGTTCACACTTAACAATCAGAATGCGAACGACAAATTAAGTGATGTTATGTAAGACCCTTAGTCCTACCAGAGTCTCGCAAGACATTATTTATCAAGCTTGCTGGTACATTTTATCTCTTAAAACGTGTTCTGTTTCTTTGAAGTTAAGATGGAGCCTGATTCAACAGGACAAAACTGCAGTTCTGTGGGTACCCAAGAAGGCCAAGCAGCTGTAAAAACAGAAGAGAGCTCCGAACTTGGGAATTATGTTATCAAGTAATTGTTCATTTCTTTTTAAGTATTTCTGATCTTTGAAATACCAAGAGGAAAGGAGGAGGAGGTTCTAGGGATACAGGCAGTAGTGTTAGGTTTGACCCAGAAATATATTATAAAATCTTCTGCCCTCTACGCTGCTGTGTCAGTACTAATTCTTCTGGCTGGCATTTGTTTCAGACAGTGTTGTAATATTTTGATTGTAAATGGATTTGTATGCAGTGCTCATGAAAGGGGAAAAAAAAATTATTTGAAGATTTGCCGTTGTTTTGGGGTTTGCTAAAATCTCAAGCTGCTAAAACCTCTTTATCATCTGCTGCTTGTATAATTCCCATTGTGTGTCCTTACTGAGGTCAAACCGCCCAGTGAAATGTAGGTCAAAAAAGGGGCATCTGAAAAAAGTAGAACCGTCTCTCTTCCTGCGTCTCTAGTCTTGTGAAGCTCATGCTTCTGTAATTACTTAGTGTGACGGCTGCCTTTGTTCACAATTGGAATGGAATAATATAAAGATCATTGGAGTATTTGTTCACTGGATGTTGTGAAATCCAGTGCTTTGTTTGTGGTGCTCTTGCAAGTCCTTGTTAGTGTTTTTTTTTTCCCCAGAACTCGATTTGCAGAATTTTCTCTACATATTTGTTGTAATGTGCAGGGGGGTTTCTTGTGCTCTCGATTCCTCCAGTGGCTGACTGTCCTGTCTCCATGTTTTGAAAAGTTTTGTTATCCCAACATATCCCTGCAGACATTACCCTGATATGTATGTGTAGGAGATGGGAATAAACCTTGAGTCAATACACCCTCTAGACTATCCTAGTTATAAAGTAACTAATGGAAAAATATGGTT
This sequence comes from Xenus cinereus, assembly GCA_025774025.1. Taxonomy (NCBI): domain Eukaryota; kingdom Metazoa; phylum Chordata; class Aves; order Charadriiformes; family Scolopacidae; genus Xenus; species Xenus cinereus. The sequence goes on along the minus strand of JAOXJK010000051.1, from coordinate 24,672,603 downwards.
CTTGCCAGTTAAATACAGTATGGCTGGTTAAGTAAAATTTCTTTAAACTCCCATAAGTACAGGGCTTTCCATGCAGTATCCCGTGTTCCTACTGGGACAGCCTGTACTAATAGGTGTGTCTTGTCCCTCAAAGAAGTGTTGCAGCTTGCAAGATGATGCAGGGATTTCTTCCAAGCCAGCCCAAAAAAGCCTGTCTTCAGTTTCTTCATCGTAACAAATGCAGCTTCAGATGTGGATACTTCAGCAAGAGGAGGGGGCTGTTTGAAATACTTTCTGCAGACTGGGGCATAACTGTTTATCCTCAGACTAATATTGCTATGATGCCTCGGGGCTAGGGACTGTAGCCCATGCAGTGATTTTGAAACCTTTTGCATCTGATTCATTGCTTCCAACAGTATTCTTCACTGTGATTCTTTTTATCCCTTGCAGCATAGAATATTTGGAGAACATCCAGCAGCTTTTAACAGCAATAGTGAAGAAGGTTCCATTAATTGCTGAAAAAAGTAAGCAGTAAATGAAAAGGCTTTGCTTTCTATTTTCAATGTATCAACAGAATGCCTTGCACACTCTGTAGCCACAAAAATTATTAAAAGGCAGAATGAAATGAAGCCATTCTCCTAGAGAACTTACTCCAGGGGTTATTCTAAAGAAGCTTAGAATTGGGTTCCTCCAATAAAGCTAAGTAAGTTGTCAGCAGTTATTAACTTTCACCTGTTTTTTGGTTAGGAATAGATTGTATTTCCTCACACAATGGCTTCTTTTCCCTGGCTTGTCCCTAATAGATGTGCTGCCTTTTTTTTTTTTATTTATTTTATTTAATGCCAGCATTTCAGAAATGCTTGCAAATATGATAACATAGCTCAGCATTGGAATGTGTTTGTTGGGGTTTTACTCTTTTTTAACAAGAGGTGGTAGTTTGCAGAGAAACGTTTTAATCTTTATGGTGCTTTATAGTTGCATATCTCTTACTCATGTGCATAGCTGAAAATGTAGCAGCTTTCTCTGGTATCGAATGCACTTTGAAGAAGTGGTCCCCGAGACTGGGTAGGGCAGACCCTCTCAAGATAAGCGCAGTGAGCAGAGCAGGAGTGGGTGGCACAGTAAAGCTTTCGGTACATACAGCTCTCTGGCCTACAGTAGCATTCGTGAATCCGTTGCTAAGGATTCATATCCCCTCCTCATGTTTCTGCCAGGAAGCCTTTTCACTATTTCATTTTTATATTGCAATTTGTTGGCAAAACCAAAATGTTTTCCAAAGGAAGAGACTTTGACCAGTAAGAAGGACTTACAGGTCTACATCAGTACAGTTTTGCGTGAAGAAGAGGCTTAAAACAGCCCATAGCCACAGACATCTCTATATCCTGACCAAGAAGAATGCTGATTTTGCATTCAAAAACCAAAGTTTCTCTGCACGTTATCTATGCTGTGCTCAAGAGAGAGCACAGCATTTGCGAGTTACGTTCCTTGACCCTATGAGCATGAAACACATTTCCCTCCTCTTCCACACTAAATAACATCAAAACCAGAATTTATCTTACTTCACCTATTTAATACCATTTCTGGCTTTGTGTTTTCTAGGTGAAGATGCAAGCTCTTTTTGTGCCGCTTCAGTGGAACAGTATTACAGCTGGAATATTGGGAAGAGGAGGGCAGCCGAGGTAATCCTCTCCTCCTGTGTTCCTCAAGCAGTTATTAGGGACACAAGAAGGATTTTCTGAATTATGGAACCTTTCCTGTTGTTGGCTGGTTTGTTTTCTGAAGCAGTCGTGTCACATTTTGAATGGAAGCATTCCTTCCTGCACGATGCACTGATTTGTGTCTAGGTAGTGATCCAGCTTATTGCTCAGAGACTTTCTCTGGCAGAAGGGACTCTAAAGGTCATTTTTCGATCGTGTCAACATAAGATGTTTTTGAAGCATTTTCAAAATCAGAATTTTTGCAAACTGTCCAGTTAGCACTTTGTTATCCCTCTGTGGCATATTATGGTCATGGGAATTTTACCCAACATATTTTGTCCATCTTTTCATGGGATTGTGTCTGCTTTCTGTAGGAAGAGAACTGAGGGATCTGACACAAGCAATGCTAGTGCTGAAATAGATTTTCGGTTCACTAAAGAGAAATATTTCAGTTAATCTGGACCTTTTTGTATTGTGATTGTTATGTTTCCTCCTATTTCTTCGTAGTTTTGTCATCTTGCTATGGAGTTCTACAGGGAAGATGTTAAAACTTAGACCCTCTGCTGTTGCCAACTTAAATGATTGAAGAGTTTAACCAAAATTTTGAGTGGCATCTATTGTTCTAGTGGCTTTCTTGCCATATGCCATCTTAGGTGTTACCTGGGAGATGAGACAGTTTAAGTCAAGGCAAATGTATCTGGCCAGGCTCCTGTAAATGTGTGTCCCTTTTTCTTGAGGTTTCCTGAGGTTGGGTGAGAAAGCAGAGTTTGAATGACCTGCCTACAGCTGCCTAATAACAGGATTATGCCCATCTTCCACATTTGTTTTTCTTCATCATTCTGACTTCTGAGGAAATTGCGTTCCTTTTGTTTTCCTTGCAGCCTGGATTTTTGTTCTGTGCCATAGTCTAACCTTAAGCATTTTAGCCAGTGTGATGAGCTTTCCCATTGGTTTTTCACAGTGGCAACGAGCAATGACAGTGAGAAAGATCCTACAGGAAATCATCGAGAAGCACCCCAGGTTTCACAACATTACCCCCCTGAAAACAAAACATGTGGTGCACTGGTGTCGGTGCCACGGCTACACTCCACCTGATCCAGAGACCTTACGGAATGATGAGGACTCAATTGAAGATGTGCTGACGCAGATAGACAGTGAGCCAGGTGGGCATGGAGGGACAGAAAAACTCCTTATGCCAAAGATGGTGTTCATTAAATGGCTCAAGACTCTGTGTCTGTGTGGTGTGTGTATGCACACACATGTGCCCCTTCTCCCCAGAGAAGGGGATTCTCACTTTGTTTTTTAACTTGATTCACTCTGGAGTAATGGAAGTTGGAGAACCTAAGGGCAAGTCTACACATGAGGATGCCCCTTGTCCCTACTATTCCTGATGTCCTCTGGGGCCTCTTTTGGGTTTTATTGTGCGTTGGGGCCTTGGGAGGCCCAAATGTAGAGAAATGCTGAGAGATGATTCTTACCCCACAGTGTAATAAGTGGGCACACAAACTAAGCATAGGGAGGAGTGACAGTTCTGCCCTTGAGTAAGCTTAGCCTCTGTTAAAAGACTTACCGTGCAAACAGTGGGAATCAGTTCAGATGCAAAAACCCCCAAAACTGGCAGCAGCAGCATGGAGCTCAGTGGGACTTAATTTACCTCCAAAAGTGAAGTGAATTGGCTTGCGTGAAGCTTCACAATGTGTTGTTACAGCTGCTACATTACTGTACTGGGCATAGCTCTGGGATCTCCACAGTCCATTTTAGTATGTATTAACATACATCTTTAATTTTATCCGTTCTTCATAGTTAAACTCCCTTGTTTCACCCTCAGATAATCCTTTTCCCAAACCTCAATGTTTTCCTGTTCTGATCATACAGGGATTTAAGGTATTTCACAGAAGTGTGTGGGTTTGATTATTGTTTGCTAAGTCTGACCCCGGGTTGCAGTTGCTGAAGGTGGAAAGGAAGCCTACATCCACCTTTTAATATTTGTATATAAATAACTAGATTTGTATTTGTCTTTGAAGAAAAGAATCTGTTTATCGCGTAGCTTTCCACTAAAGGTTCTACTGGCTTATGTCAGCATACAGAGGAGAGGTTACCCTTTTGTAATTCCCCTGCAAATCTGTCTTCTGATTTTTCTAAAAAGCATGATAATACTTGTCGCAACGTAACACATGATGTAGTGCTGTGTGGTGCCTACATAGTAGAAACTCCATTTCTCCAAGCAAGTTAAAGAGCATCAGACTGCTTTGCTAGTTGTCAAAAAGCTTCTGTGAGAGTGTTTGGGAGACTCACATTAGAGTGCTTTGGTTTTGTGTGAAATGCAGCCTTCTTGATTGGTGTAGGAGCAGATGAGGGAGAGGACCATGAGTGTTATGAAGATATAAATAGAAGGCTCTCAATGACTGTTTGCATTTCTGTTCATCCTTATGTTTGGTAGGAACCGCAAAAATAACTTCCAATTATCTTAATTTTTTGCCATATTTTGAGTGTGCATCTGTTTATATACAGCTTTCTGTAACCTATCATGTGTTTAATTGATTGCTTCTATTTCAGAATGCCCTTCATCTTACAGCAGTGGTGAGGAGCTGTGCCGAAAACTAGAGGAACTACAGCAATTTCTGAAACGAGAACCAGAACACGAAGAGGAAGTAGATATCCTCAACTTTAGCGAGCCATTAAAAATAAACATTAAAAAAGAGCAGGAGGAGAAACAAGAGGAGGTGAAGTTTTACTTGGCTTCCTTGCCTGCATCAGAGTTTGTGAGGGACGCTGCAGAGAAGGTAATAAATGATTCATAAAGCTAATAAGAACCGTTGTTAAGCTAATTGTGATCTTACATTTATTTGGTTGCATCTATTTCATCTATATGGGGCTCTGGATGCTTCATGAAAGTTTTTTTTTTTTTATAAATGCCCTGGAAAAAATTGGACCTTCCGACTCATGAGACTCAGCTGGCCAGTGCTGGCGGGAGTAAGCGAAGCATGCCAGCCAGGAGGTCATTTCGGAGTAGCTGTGCTGCTTAGTGGGATTTGTACCAGAAGAATCATCCTGGGAGGCTGGAAGCAAGGGGAAATGAGGGAAAAGGAACACTGGCACTGAATTCTTCCTGTCCCATCACGTGAAAGATTCAGGCTTGTTGCTTGGACCCACCCGTGCTGTTTAATAGCAGCTCCTGAAAAGGGGTTGTGGTAAAGCTTAGACCACAGCAAGCTTCTCTACTGCTTGGATTTCTTCCCTCTATTCAAATTAGGATAAAAGAAAGGGGGAGAGGGGGTGTCTTCTGTCACAGCAGCAGGAAGGAAAGAGAGGAGACTGACTCGACTTGTAGGAAGGAGCACTCACCATTCTACCAGCAGAGACAGGAGCAGCAGCAAGGGTTTGCCTGCAGCAGTTGTGGGAGAAAGGAAGGATCTCCCTCTCCACCTGTAATGCTGACATCAAGGGACAGAACTTTGATTCTGCAGGGTATCTAGTCTCCTGCTACACAGGTGACAGGGCATGGGCAAGATGAGAGTGAGACTGGGGGATGAAATAGTCTTTTGATGTGGAACTTTGGTGCTGGGGGCACTGTTTAAAGTAGTTTAAGTTGCCATAGCTAGGTGCAGGGAAGATTATGCACAGTTGGATTGAATATATCCAAAGGTACCCAGGGCAGCCTGGTTTTTGTGTGGACTTTCTGAAACAAAAATTAAAACCTGCTTTTATTTCTTCTGTGTTTTAGAGACATTTCTGCAGGCTGTTCTAATGGCCAAGCTTCATTTTCTCCAGAGGTTTTGTTGTTTTTTGTTTTGTTGGTTTTTTTCTTAATGAAGCCTGCACTGTCTGCTTGCTTTTTTTCTAACTACCCTTTGTAATTTTTGATTTTTTTACTGTTAATCTTCTCTAATCCGTTTCTTGTCTAATCTGTAGTACAACATGGGTCGTGTTATTTGATGTACTAATTTTTTTCCTCTCTTGTATTTTATAGATAGGGATTTCTTTTCAGCCTGCTGAGGTACAAAAGAATGTTTATGCATCAGTAATAGAAGATATGATTTTAAAGGTAAGAAATCACTTCACAATAAGAACTTTTCTGTAACTGTATTAGCTAGTAATGTAGAAAAAAGATGTGATATCCTTATTAATATGCATTTTTTCAAATCAGGAGATGCAGAGTCTGATGTCCACCTTTGTGCATGTATAGAAAGATATATACCTGGCCAAAAAGAGTCATATATTTTTCTGGGTGTGTTTCCAGCTTTCTGATTTGTTGGCTTAGACACAGAATAGTGATTTGCAGATTTTCACCACCATTAAGACACTGACTCACTCTGTAACTTTGAAAGTACCCCTTACTTTGCCCCCCAGTTCTGAAGGGTAAGACAATCTGCCAGAGTTCTCCAAGACGTGATTATTTTATACAAGGTTAGCTGTTTTTTTCCTGAATGCTGTTCAATTTCTTTTTGCCTGGGTTGTCTCAGCTGGGAGACTGCTGAATTCCTGCAGACAGTAGCAATTCTGCCTTATACGAGAAACCAGTTCTCTATCACTTTTGGAAAAACAGAGATGGTTTCTTACCAAAGCTTTGAACCACATGGAGTTGGAATTCTTGGGTTTGGACTGAGGGGTAACAAAGATCATTTTTTGCAGTGCTCTGCTGTATTTCAAGCCAAAGACAATTTTGGGGGTTGTTTATACAGACTGCTGCTTATCAGAGGATCAGTTTTACAAAAGCTAATTGATTCCAGGCTACGTACGCACTCGCATGTGCACGCTTCTGCTGGGCTCTCTGGTACTTACCGTAGTTGAATTCAGATACAGATACATCCATTTGTGGACACAGATTGTAACCATCAGATTGCTCCATTATAATTGTAGAGTTATGCCAGCTTTCCTGACCGAGCGTCCCAGAAACCTCTGCTCTAGCCTTGATACAGGCACAGGAAGCCAAGAGACTTAATTACCATTTGATTGAACCTTGATTAAACCGAGTGTGTAGGGCATACGGCTGCCGTCTGCTTGCTGAGCAGGCTGGGAGCTTTTCGTGGAAGTGTCTTGACATAAGCCTGGTGACCGCAGGGAATGGCTAACAAGCATTTACCAGCTCCCAGGAGAATATCTGGAGTCTGCCACGTAGAAAAGGAGCTCTGGCGTGTGAGAAGCAGGGCCCTGAAATGCTCTTTAAAGCACAGGCTCTGGAACATTGGGTCCACCCTGCTCTGCAGGTCCAGCGGGAAACCAGAGTGGAGAGGTGCAGTCTGAGTTCTGTGCAGTCTCTTTCTTTCTGTTTAATACACTCAGTTCTTAATACTGCGCTAATAAAACTTACTTGCGCATCTTGAACTCCCCTCTGCTGATTGAGTACAGGATTGAAGTGAGTCAGAATTGCAGCTGCTCTCACTGATGCTCGAGCAAATGACATGTTCCTTTCCTCTTTTATAATGCTGTCTCCTAATGTTGTCTTTGGTCACAGGCCACTGAACAGCTTATGAGTGACATCCTACGGCAGGCACTGGCTGTGGCATACCAGACAGCTCCTCACAACAGGTACAGCACCTTGATTCCTCTTGGACTACTTACGCCAGCCCTAAGGGCTGAACTTCTCTTCAGGAATTTAGTCAGATTAGCTCAGACCATGTGAGGTAGGGAATTTATGAACTATATTCTGGAAAGATCGAAGCCTTAGGAGGGGGTTTGTCATCTCTTGGCTCCATAGTGGTGAAGGGGGTAGTATCAATGACAACATTAAAAACTGAGGCAGCACTCTGTGGTGTTGCCCCGCTCAAAGGCAGATGGTCTGTTTCTACAGAGCCACTCGTCCATGTCAGGTTATCATGTAGGCAACTTGGTAAGAACCCATAGCCCACCAGAACTCATACAACCTAAATAATCTCCTCTTTATCTTACTGTTATACTCCTTTCTGCCTCAGATACTGAGTGATTTTTATGGTAGTGATTAGGCCATATTTTGATTTCTGTTCAACAGCATGATTTGGGTTAGCTTGAAAATGGAAAAAAAGCACTACGAGAAAATAACTAGTTTAAATATTTACTTGTATGCAATATATAAATATTTATATAATATATATTAAACATATGTATATATGTTATCTGTAGAAATAAATACACGTAGTATGTGGTATAGAGGTTCAAGAATTAATACTTCAGCATTTGATCTTCGTGTCCCGGTGCCCAAGATGTTTCCCGCAGTCATTTGAAAGTGGCTTTTTTGTGCCGTGACATTTAATGCTTTTCCCATATTGCTCTAACACCTGCTCTTTTATCCTGCATTTTTTTCTTGCTCTTTTTGCCTTTTTTCTTTTTCCCTTTTAGTAAATTTATTGACTTGCTGCTTTATGGACATGTGTGGTTTTGTGTATTATAATAGCATCTCTGATGCATTCCCTGCAGGACTCCAAGGGAGATCACAGTGATGAATATTCACAAAGCCATCTGTAATATTCCCTTTCTTGACTTCCTCACAAACAAACATATGAAGATACTAAATGAGGAACAATGAAGTAGAGCAGAGAAGATGCTACAGGAAAGGTGGATTTATGACTGAAGTTGGGTTGACAAATCCAGTATTTCTGTAGGACACTTATATACATTTATAACATTGGGCTACTAGATTGTTACCTCCAATTAAAGATGCACCTTAATGCAACAAAATGATGCTCTGTTCCAAATCAAGTTGTTAAATGTCAGTGTTTACTTGGTAAGTGTATGTTCAGTGGCTGAACAAACATTGTCAGTTTGCATCGAGTTGCTAGCTGTGAGAGACTCCGTAGGTCTGGTCCCTCTGAGACAGCTGTATTGAAGAGATTGAACATTTTTTTTAAGAAAAGAAATGGTGCTTTTTGATGCAGTCTACGTATGAGTTGGTTTCCCCATGCAGTGGGCAGAACAGTTGCTTTGGCTCTCTGGACATGAGAAGGTCAAAGGCAGCTTTCAGAGGTGGGTGATTTCAGTAGTTGGGTGGGTTGGTTGCTTACGTTTGGGTGTGGGGGAGCAGAAGGTTGATGGCTGCAACAAATTCTGCCAGTCCTGCTTGAGCATGATGTATGGGACTGAGAACACAGCTGGGTAGGTTTATCATTAGCTTATTCAGCTTAGTGTCACTTAACCAAATTCCTTGCCTCGCTAGAGGAGGTGTCATATGCCACCTTAGTCACCTCAGAAAGGGTAGACTGGCACCTGCTCAGTCAAGATGAACAAACTGTGGTCAGACTTGGTAAGACTTGACTGACCGCTTGTCCTGCATGGGAAAGGAGAGGAGCAAGGACAGTTTGTGGGCTTGGACTAGCTGAAACACTTTGCTTGCCCAGCAAGGGCTTCCCCAGGCTGCCAGAAGGTTTAGAGTGTGCTGGAGAGCCGGTGGCCAGTTGTTCAGTGTTGTACAAGTCTTAATGTTTTGACAGCGTTCACTAATGATCAGCTTGGATTGTGAAGTGCTGTGGGAACAGCATCACTTTGGCTTAAGTTCTGCTCAACAGAGGGGCCTGATGGCATCAAAAAATCAAAGATTTGCCACTTGTGGGGAACTCCTCTGATGTCTTGACTGCAGGAAGAAGTTCTGCTACTAACTCCAGCACTTACCTGTCTCAGGAACATCACCGGTGTGGGAGACATGTCTGCAGCCTGGCTGTCAACACCTTGCTGAAGAAGGCTTTGCTGATAACATCCTGACCACCCAACATCCACCACCCCTTTGTCCTGCCCCATGGGTGCTTGTTAGTAGTGTGAATAAGCCATTGTAAAGTCGGTGAGATTCCTGTTGGACTGTCGTGCTTTCAGGGTGCTTGTTTTGTGAGGCAGTGCTGTCATGTGGGTGAAGCATGGGTCAAACAGCCAGAACCTCCAATGTGCTGATCTCAGCTGGGTCTCTGATCTGAGCTGGGTCTCTGATCTGCTGCATGGCCTTTGATTTAATCACTCTGTGCCTCAGTTTCCCCATCTCTGAGCATGGGGAGCAGGATACCTACCTCACAGGGGTGTACTGAGGCCTCGCTCTTGTTGGTGCCGTGCTTTGACAATACAAAGCCTTTTGTAAACATTAAACTACAGTTATCTTTCCTGGCCTGGGATAGGAACAGAAATCTTCAAAATGTTATCTTTTGGTGCTTTTTGGGGCTGGAAGATGGGTGATGGTAACTCCAGTAGTGAGCAGGAAGCGTGGGAGAGGGTTCAATGAGAGAGTGGTTTCAGGCTTCCAAGGAGAATACCATAGGTTCGATGCAGTTTGTAAACTGAAGAAGGTACTGTGTACCTCGGATGAGGTGCTGCCTGTCTTCTCCACCTTAAATAAACCTGGGGTCTGCAGATAAGCCCCTCTCAGTTCATCAGAGCTGTTCATCAGGGAGTTACAGTTTGCTTGTGTAAGAGTGGCAGAACCTGGCCCTTGAATCCAGGAAATGGGACCAATGGATGGAACCCAAGCAGCATTCAGAGAAGGACTTAAATGCCCCCTGGAAAGGGCGTTTTGGATGCTCTGGATTCAAAAGATAATCTTGGCTTGTTCGGGTGAGCTGAGTGCAGGATTGCCTGCACAAGTAAAGTGCACAGCTTCGCCCTGCCGTTAGTTTTTCAGCTGAGGTCAGTGTGGGAAGGAGCCAAGCAGCAGTGATGGCGTTTGGGCTCAGTGTCAAGAGTCAGGAGGAATCCTGGTGGCTGCAGGCCCTGCACTTTGTTTCTAGGCCGTAGTGAGCTCAGCGTCCATGCTGCTTTCAGGCACCCCTGTACACAGCTTCTACAAAAGAGAAGGGCGTTTTTCAGATCTCTCTGACTATCGCTATGACAGCCTGCAGGTTGTGTGGGCGCAGCCTTTTGGGCAAACTTCAGTCGTGCTGTGATCTTCTGCAATGACACACGCATTTCCAGCCCTCGGCTCCTGTGGGCTTTGCTTCTGGGATGTTGATAACTCCCAGAACAGCTCTCGAGGATGCGGGAGCTCATCTTTGGGCATCTGTTTGCAAATTGTGGCTTCCTTGCCCGTGTCCTGCTTTTCTATGAGGAATGGAGTTTCGGAATGAGTCCTGAGCCTGGCCCTAAAGCAGGCAGATAAATTCCCCCTGTTCTTAATGGGGTTCTTGCAGTGGAGATCTGTTGCTACATTTCTGAGCAACCACAGGTTATTCTCCTAGGAGATGCTATATTAATAACATATAAAGTTTGCTGAAGAAAAATAACTGTTAAAAGCAGATAGAAAATAACACATTTGTTTAGTCCTTCAGATGTAGGAAATGTTTGCAACAAGTTCCTTGAATTTTGAGAAGTGGTGGGAGATAAATTTGTTGGCGAGAAGTTCCTGTGGGAATTGCTTGGAGATGAGTTAGAGGCTGTGGAATGTCATCCACCCGTTCAGGTGTGTGTGGAACGCTACAGGTGATAATGGTGTGGGGAAATGTTATGGTATATTTCTCTGGCTTTCTAGAGTCTTGATACGAGTTAAAGATCTCTTTACAAGTATCGCCCCTATTTGTAATGCTGAGTGTTTAAATCCTTCATGTTATCTGTATTATACTGTATAATTGTGTAAGATACGTATGTTTACAATAAATTCTTTTATTAGCTGTGATAGGATTGTCTTGACTCTCACCTGTCGCTCAAAGAAGTTTCTCCAAGTCCACATATTTCTGTGTGCTCTATATATTCAGAATATTTTACTTCTTGATAAAAATGGGTGGTCGTGGAATTGATCTGAAGGAAAAGGTAACTTTTCCCTTTTTCAGTTATTTCAAAAAGCTCTTGGGTTTGGAGGTTGGGGGAAGGGAAGCCGGGAGCTCGGCGAGCTTAACTCCTCCAACTTTTCATCCTCCAGAGCAGCCTGTTTAAACAGCAAGGAATTGGTTTGTGTGGAATATTGAAAACTGTGGTGGGTTGGCGTTGGCTGGCTGCCAGCCGCTCTCCGCCATTTCCCAAACCAGAGTTTCACCTGAGGATGGGGAGGTGCAGGTGTTCACTGCTCCCTGGCAGAGTGGATGCAGCTGGCCCAAAACTCACTTTCAGCATCCCGACAGGCCAGGTGTCAGGAAGATGGAACAAAACAAGCACCTCCAGCGTCGCTCTCTAGGTAGTAAATTTATAATGCTTTGGGTGTAAAAGCTTCCTTTTAAAGGGCATTTCTCTTGTGTCTCAAATAACCCTCGTTTGCAGTGTGATTCACAGTTGGGAAGCGGTGATGGATTTGGGTGTGAGCCCAGAGCAACTGGGAAGACATACTAGTGAGAGAGCAGCGCTGGAAACAGTCCTGGCATTGTCACTCCCTGGGGCCTGCAAAACCTCTGTGGCTGTGCCCTCTTCAGAGGAATTTGGTGTGATATCTTTCAATTTGGTTGAGGAAGGCACTTTCCAAGCAAATTCAGGTACATTGCAGACATCAGCAGCCGGTTGCATCGCTGTGTCCCTTGCGGTGGTAAGTACCTGGTTGGTTTTCCTTGAGTTCTTCCCTCCTGTAGTTGGAGCCAGGCAACAGCTCACGAGCCTTTGGCTTTCTCCTGAAGTCTCCTAGGGCCTAGCTAGAAGAGCTGGCATTGCTGTATCTGGGGAGGCTCCTTGTGTACCTACGGCACCTTTACTCACTAGAATGTTCTTGGGAACCACTCTAAAGCAATGGTATCTGGTAAAATTCAAAGCTAGCACTGTTTTGCCACGATCTGTGTGAGACAGCAGAGTGAAACACAAGGTGCTTGTCCCTTTCTATTAACAGGTCACACTGTGGGCACCACTAAAGGGGGTGTTGCGAGCCGGGCACCTGTATCACAGTAGATCTAGCCTCTGTGTCCCCAGCAGCGAATGCAGCAAATCATTGGTACTCTTTCCCCTTCACGTTGACGGAGCACTTGCTGAAGAGCTTGCTTTCCCTTTGAAAATGTCTGGGAAAAGTCCCACGGGCGATGATGAATTCTGCAGGGCAACAACTTTCCTTTGGAAAGCAGTTACGCTTTCAAATCAGCAGTCAGGCCACAGCTTGAAATGTGCCTTGGAAGCCCTTCTTGCTGGGGGTCTGTGCCTGCAGACAAGCTTGAGGAGGAAGGAATTGACTCTTGATGGCTGTGAATGCAGACAGGCATCTCTGTGACACCTTGCTTGGTGTCCTGTGCATCTCTGTGACACCTCAACACCTTGCTTGGTGCTGTGTACCCTGCTGCTCCGCACGTTGTGCGAGAGAAACACAGTGACAAAATGTCCTGCAAGGCTGAATACCCATGGGTTATGTTTTACAACAACAAATTGGGAAAGAACCAATAGCCAAAATACATTTTAATTTATTAAATTAAATCCAGTCCATTTGATAAAATACAAGCTTATTATATTACCAGTTTGTTTAGAACTGGGTTCATTTATATTCTTTTTAAGAAATACAGTGAATTAAGAAGAGAGACTGAATAGACAATCTATCCTTTTTTTTTTTTTTTTGCTGTTAATAAAGCCCAGGATTGAAATGAACTTAAATTGTTTTGAACAAAGCAGTTAAAAACATTATAAAGAGATTAAACAAGCAGACTGAATTCTTAGAAACATCTAACATGCAAAATCTGTAGTACAGTTTGAATGTTTCAAATGAACTTCCTGAAAAATGAATCTCCTGAAAAATTATTTTGGCAAGCACTGGTGTTACTGGGTGATCCTGTGGGTCCAGGGATGAGTGTGGGAAGGGCCATCCCTTGTCCCAGCCTACGGCAGATGTTCCCTTATTCTCGTGGGGATGTTCGGTCCAATTCTCACGTAATGCAGTGAGAAGATGGCGTCTGCATGTTTTCCAAGTACAATCCGCATGCCAGCAGTGCAGAAATTGCTGATAATTCCCAGAAGAACAATGTGTACGTGTTTGCAGAGTCCCCAGGGTTCATTAAATTTGCCTTCGGCTTCAGTTAGTAGGAAGGTTAAGAAAAAAAAAAATCCTCCTGTGTTCAAGTCTATTTCACCACAGATGAATGAATATCCCATCACCGCTCAGGTCTAAGGATTGCTTCCTTTCACTCCACCCACGTATTTGTGTGTTTCAAACACGTAAAGTAAAAGTTTTTCAATTTGGTCTTTTTTTTTTTTTCCTCGAAAATAATTAGCAAAACCATGAAATAAGCAGTAGACTAATTACATTGCATAAGTCACTGAGATAAAAAACTGTAAACCCACTACAGTCTTGATGAACAAAGGCTAAAAAATGGTTTCTTGAAACGTGTACCTCCGCAAAAGTTAAACACACACCAAACTAATAAAATCAGCTTTAGAATAATGACACTTAAAATGGTCTGTCTTAAAAATGAAGATGTCTTACATTCTACATTACATTTTTTCTTTAAGAAGAGTTTCTAAGTAACATTCGCTTCTGGTTGTTCCTAGCATTAGCATTACCAATATACAGGCAATAATTTAGGAATTTCAAGGCAATATTTTCCACCTTGCATATGCAAAGAGTTAATATTTGTTAAAAGTATAAGCATGTCCCTTTCATTAAAGGATCTCAAAATTCTTTTAGGTAAAATCCATATACAATATTTACACTCCCCCCTAACAGCTATACAAATTACATAAATGTTTTAGATTTTAGATGCCCATGCAATCTCCTCCGAACCAGGCTGTTGTGTTGCTGTCAGGGCTGTCTCCTGAAGTTGGGTCCTCTCTTGCTTCTGCGTCAGCCCACCGATTTTGGAAATATCCAGCTTTGCAGCCTTAAAGCCCCAAGGCACTGTATGTGCCGGTTTTATTTTAGAGTTCAAGGATGCTGGCTTCCTCCAGCTTCCAGAACAGCCCTGGAAGTTTAGACCGGCCCCTTGGACGCTGTGATTTCTGGTGATGCCATCTGAGGTCCTGTTTCCAAAGCCCCTCCAGAAGCTCAGCCAGACGCACTCTCCCTGTCTCTCACTGGCCTACTTAGAGGGTGCTGCTAAATAATTTTTTTTTTCTTTTTTTTTTGGTTTTAATTATCCATCCCGCTTGCGATTGTTCTCCCTCCCACCCTGTGGGGTTAAGCGTGTAGGGGTGTTGCCTGCAATATACTGCCTTCGCTGCCCAAAGTCACTCTCCTAACGTGACGCCAGCTGGCATAGTAACGAACCTGCTCCTCCGAAAAAACTAGGTCGCTCCTCGCAGCGTGTTCTGCCGGCTCGGAACCCGGCGCTTGGCGGTTTGTTGTGTTAACAGAAACTCTGTGTGTGTGTGTGCATATCATTAATCGCTGCAGCTGCTTTTTTTTTTTTTTTTTTTTTTTTGATAATACCGGTTCTTTGATCTCGACATTCCTCATGAAAATTGCATAGTGATACATCTAAACAGAAACGCAGCCTTTAAGCTGCCTGGGTGTGAGGAGGGCCCCGGGTTCACACGTTGAGGATCCGTGCCGGCGCCTGGAAAACAGCAGAAGGGTTGGGGGAGAACCTGGTCTTCACCTCTGGGATCTAGTAGGGAGAGAAACGTTAGTGCGACACAGGGTGCGACTGTCGGGGGAGCTTGAGGGGTCTGGAGGGATGTGGTGATCTGTCTGTAAGGTGCCACTGGCCGAGAAGCATCAGCTCTTGGCTGGGCATAGACAAGAGCTAACACTCTGATGATCAGAGGGCTGGAGCACTTCTCCTATGAGGACAGGCTGAGAGAGTTGGAATTGTTCAGCCTGGAGAAGAGAAGGCTCCGGGGAGACGTTATAGCCCCTTCCAGTACCTAAAGGGGCCTAGAGGGCAGATGGGGAGGGACTCCTTATGAGGGAGAGGAGCGATAGGACAAGGGGTACCAGTTTTAAACTGAAAGAGGGGAGATGTAGATTAGATACTGGGAAGAAATTCTTTACTGTGAGGGTGGTGAGACACTGGAACAGGTTGCCCAGAGAAGTTATAAATGCCCCATCCCTGGAGGTGTTCAAGGCCAGGCTGGATGGGGCTTTGAGCAACCTGGTCTGGTTGCAGGTGTCCTTGCCCGTGGCAGGGGGGTTGGAACTCAATGACCTTTAAGGTCCCTTCCAACTTGAACTATTCTATGATTCTAAGGCTGGCCTTGGGGTACAGGATGATTCAGTGGCAGGTGTGATGCTTTGGCACCAAGGAGGGACTTGGTTGTAACCCAGCCCGTGGATCCTGAGGTGCATGGTGTGGTGGGGGATAGCTGTGGCTGGGCAGGAGCCAGCCTCTGCCAGATGGAGAGCTGCCCTCTTCACATACTCTGCAAAGTTCACAATAAATTCACTGCTAGGCTGGAGCTGGATTTAAGTGAGAGGAATTACAGCAGTGTGTGTCTGCTCCTTAACCTTTTGGAGAACACCATCCAGGCTCCCTCAGAACGCTCCACTGTAATGCTTTGTGGGCCACAAGTTGTGTGCTGTGAACAGGGACAGGGGCCTGGAGTACCTGAAGGAGAAAAATTGGTTACTGGCCATGCCAGGCTGTGAGACTGCAGGGACTCTGGTAAGGGTGTAAGCTCCTCAGGCCTGGAGGAAAGGTAGAGACAATGGAGGCTGCTCTCTCTGATGTCTGTGGAGTTAGAATTTCACACAGTATGTCACTGTTGTGGTTGTACTGAAGCATGAAGGACACCTAGATGCTTGTGTCTTCCCTAATGCTTAAAACCCAAAGGATCTGAAACAGGACTGGCCTTAGTTGTGCACAACCACAAAGAGAGCAGAGGGAAAGCCATCGATCTGGATGTTGTTGTCATTGTGTTGCTCTGATTTTTCCATTCCTCTGGGGATGTATCTGACACGCTAAGGAACAAGAGGAGCATCACAAACAGCCTGTGCACAGCCCAGCAGCTGGGGAGAACCAGCAGCCTGAGTCCTACATGCAGGCTGTTGGGACACAACGTGTCCAGCAAAGCCATGGGCTTCAGGCAAGAGGGAAAGTCCAAACAGGCAGGTGTCAATCAGGGAGAGTCTGATTTCTGCTTGAACTGATGGCTCCTTGGCACCATCTTCATTGTAGACTGCGCATGTCCTGTGCTGTCTGTGAGGGAGGCTGTGGTGGTACCCTGGGGCTCCAGGAAATGGGACCTGAGTTTACGTGGTCCAGGGTCTCGTGTCCTTGGCAGCGTGCGTTTGTGTCTGGGATTCCAGTCTTCTCTTTCCCTTCCCTAAGAAGTGGGATAAGGACTGAGGGGTTCATCTGGGACCCTCTCCTTCCTATCTGCCAAACAGGAAGACGCTGTATTTTGCCCCTTCAGGGTCAAGATACAAGTCTATATACAAAGGGTCAAAATAGAAGGTTTAAGGGTTAAACTCTCTCTCTCCTCATTGCTGCACCCTCGGTAAGCAGCCCAGATGATTCAGAGCCAGGAGGAAGTTTTGGTGAGGTTTGCAAGTTCTGTTTTGCCTGAGGTCACTTGTCCCACTTTTCAGTGGAGCTGGATATACCCTCCTCGCAGCAGTGTGCCAGCAATCCTCCGCGGAGGTGGCACTTGACTGTCTGCTGATTAAACACTTCTCCTTTGTCTCCTCCAAGGCAAAGATTTACTTTTTACAAGTGGCCCTGGAGTAGCTGCTATTACCTCTAACAGCACGGCGTGGCCCTGTCTCCGCTTTCCCAGCCGCTCGGTGCAGCCTGGGATCAGCTTCTGCGGTTGGTTGTGAAGTGCCCTTCTCTTTGGTGGTCTCAGGCAAAAGGCAGCTAAACCAGAGCCTCGTCGGTGTGCGGGTTCCTTCCTCGTGGGACGGGGAGTTGGGGGGGGGCCCACCAGGGAAATCGCTGAGTACAGAGAGAACGTTTCCTCGTGGGATTTTCTGTAACGCTTAGATGTATTTTGCCAACAAGAAAACGATCTCACACTGGTATAGGGGGTTGTAGGAACTCGCAGAAAAATCCCGAGGAAGTCTCAGAGTGGCTTGGCTGCTCCTCCTTGGTGTTGGTACCAGGGGCAGCTTCTGCCCTTACCAATATGGGGGAGTTTTGTCCTGTTTGGATGTTTCCTTGGGTTGTGATCTGCAAACACTCCTGTCCATGGTGGAATTTCCTGTTGCAGCCCTAACGCTTGTGCACACCGACTGTCCAAAGTGTGTGCAGAGGGTGTTAGATGCGTCTCCCACAGAGAGAGAGAATGACACACACCTTGCATGTAAGGTATCCCACTGAGGGAATGGCAAATCTTGAACTTCCTGGCTCTCATGCAGTGTAAAATCTTGGTGTCAGGTTGAATTATGGTAAGCTATGGTGTGACATTCTCTAACGTGTCTCTCTGAAAGCAAAGGATGGCCACGTTACCTAACGGGCAGTGATGAAAGAGCGGTCAATGGGGACATGGCTTTATTCTACACGCACCACACTGATAACAAATGAGGAGTTCCTGATGTGTATTTCTGGCTTTACTCACATTGACTTAGGGATTTTTAAAAAATGTTCATTACCTTAAAATCTGCCTTGTAGCTTGTCTCTTGAACAAAGTGGTCTTCTGGGATAATGAAGCCTTGCTTTGTCTTTATAGGCTTGGATGGTTTTGCTCCAGTCCATGGGCGATACTCTTGCCTGCAATGAGATTCTCAAGTCAGAAGAACCCAGAAAACACAACATACTAACAGGGTACTTCTGCTCAGAGTGGTTGCAAAGCCAGAAGGCAAGGCTGGCTACTGTCAGCTTGTAAGATTGAACTTGTCTAAGGCATACTGGGAATAAAAGAGCTGAGCCTAGAGGCCTGCCCCTCTCAGAAAGCCTAGGCTGAAAGATGCAACAGGGCACAGACTGGGCTAACTGGCTGCCCTGACTTCACCCTTCTTTTATTCCTGGCAAAATGTGCCCTCCCCTGGAGGTGCTTAGTGCTTTCCTCCTGGATAGGGAAAAGTCAGGGTGCCTTTTTGCTTGAGAGCTCATTGACCACTACCAATGGAAAACACTGGCTCATTGCCCGCTTACGACGTGGAACACCTTGGTTTGGGCTGCGAGTGCCCAGCCCTCAGGCATGTGGAGGGAGGCTGCTGGTGTTCCCTCACTGGGCTGTACCTCTCTCCACAGCAGGCACATTTGCCAGTGCGTGTTGGGCTGCGCTGCTGCGGCAGCTCAGGCTGAAACGCACATGGAGGAGGACACCATCTCAGCTGGCAGATGCTTCCAATGATGATTTTCTTTCAGACAGGGGATTGAGTGCACCCTCGGTAAGTTTGCAGATGATACCAAGTTGGGTGGGAGTGTTGATCTGCTAGAGGGTAGAAAGGGTTTGCAGAGGGATCTGGAAAGGCTGGATTGATGGGCATGAGGTTCTACAAGGCCAAGTGCCGGGTCTTGCACTTGGGTCACACCAACTCCATGCAGCGCCACAGGCTGGGGAAGAGTGGCTGGAGCTGCCTGACAGAGAAGGACCTGGGGGTGTTGGTCGACTGTTGGCTGAACATGAGCCAGCAGTGTGCCCAGGTGGCCAAGAAGGCCAACAG
>JAOXJK010000051.1:24624560-24639178 GCA_025774025.1 Xenus cinereus | reverse complement strand
GGGACCGGGGAGGTGGTGATGGGGGAAATGCTGCAGCAGTAAGACAAAGGCAAGCCATCGAATCAGAAAGCAAAGCAGCTGCTGCTGCCAGGAATGGGGGCTGGAAGCTCCAACAGCCAGTTTCTTCTAGCACTAAAACGAAATTTCAATAGATAACTGCACTGAAGCAAAAAATTCCTTAAACACGGCAGAATTCCTTAGAGCCACTGAAAAGGGACGAAGGGTTGTGTCTCTACGCGATTAACCATGACTCTACACTTACTGCTGTTTTCCTACACAAACACCGGCCGCTGTCTCTGCCAAGCGTCTGCATAATTACCACATTGTGTTTTTATTCACAATAATAAGCTCTTTGTAAAGGGGAGGGGGGAAGGTCTTTCCATGTGGTTAATTTTTACGCGGTTGGTTCTTTTTGTTGGTGGTGTTTTTTCGGGTTTCTTTTGTGGAGATTTGGTCGGGTTTTTTTCAGTCTTCCGATTTCTTTGCCCTTCAAAGGTGTGACTCAATACTGAGATAGTGCCATACACTGATGGCAGGTTTTGCAAGAAGCTTGCCAGAAAGGCATCTTATTTGCTCCAGTGAGCCGTCAGGACTCCAGGCTGTTCCTTGTCTGACTGGCTCGAGTGATGACTTTCCCACCGCCCTCCGAACGCTGTTTCGGAGCAGAGGAGAGCGTTCACCTTTGGCAGACAACGCTGCACCGAGGCTCAGGTGTAAAATGACCCAAAATCCACTGTTTGGCCACATGAATGTTTTTTGTACAACTTTATGTGCGTTAAATACCTCTTAGGGTCTCTGAAAATGAGGAAGGTTCAGGTATTGAACAGCTTTAGAAGGGAGAATGCTGTCGGGCCTAGAGTTAAGGTGAAGTTTTAGGCATGACACCCTCAAACTACAACCCTTGGGTGGAAAGACGGTGATTTCCAAACCTCTCTGGCAGTTCCGGGCTGGTTTTCCAGGAGCTTTGAGCCCCCCCCAACTCTGAGAACCCAGCAGAAGCGCAGGCGTTGTCTCTGAAGGATCAGCCTGAGAACGTCCCCGTGCTCAGACATGCTCTCCCTGCAAGGGTGCAGCAGCGACGGGTGGCTTCCAAACTTCTTCCCATTTCCTTTGAGGTAGGCACTGGCTACTGCGGTGAAGAACTTAGTTGAAACCTTGGACTTATTCTTCTAGACCTGTAAAATATAATGCCCTTCCCGGTTTACAAAAGCATTTCCTGCAATATTACTCCCCGCTGCTTTCAGCCAGGATCTCTGAAAAAGCCTCGGCAAACACAGGACTGTTGGAAGAGATCAGGTAAAGTGCTCAGTGGGTAAAAGGAAACGCCAAGGAGGAGAAGGGCTGGGGGGGGAAAAAAGGAAACAAGACAGAGATAACGATAGGTGCAAAACCAACATGTAAAATATAGCGAGCTGCGGCTTTTGAGCTTCTTTGGCACAAAGTACTCCCTTGTGGCAAGCCCGCTCAGTGGCCATCTTCTGCTGCTGCTGGCCTCTCCCTGGCTGCGCGTCGGCTGCCCTCTGCTGCAGGCAGGGCTGCACTGAGGCTGAACCCCGAGAGCTGGAGCGCTCCTCCGGAGTATGGGAGAAGGGAGCAGGAAAGGAGAAGTGACAGATCAGAGACAGAAAGCCAGAACGCTTCTGGAACAGAGTAAAGGAATACCCCATATTCCAACTCTTTTCATTTTTTGTACGTGTTTAAGTCGAGAGGAACTTAAAAGAACAAATCTTCAACTGTCTTATTTTCTGAGGGAGGAAAAAAAAATTAGAGTGGAGCACTGGCCTGTGGCAGTAAAGGGAAGTTACAGCAATTTTGCCTTCTAAGAAAGCACCTAGTGCTGTCTGGTGGGCATCGGGGGACACGTGATCCATTAACTTCCTCAGTTGTAAAAACATTTACCTTCCCAAGTGTTGTACCCCATTTTGAAGTTTTTTGGATAGAGCTTTTGGTCACTTCATTGGAAAGATTTTATTTATTCCTCCTTTACAAAACGTAATGCAGACTGTTACCTCAGAGAGCAACAGGATAAAAACCTTTATTGTTCCACCTTTGTCAGAGTTCATTTTCTATTGATACGCGGTTCTGTCACTGTACTTTGCATTAGAAACTTCAGCTCCTTGGAGGCTTATCGTGGAGTAGCAAAAAACCCTCAAAACCAATTCAATCCCATGTCTTCAAGTAATATACCACTTGGGCACAAGGAATCTCTAGGATTGGAATCAGTTAGATCTTCCACCTCCTTTTCCTGTGTTCTTTGTCCTCATTTCATGCCAAGCTTTCACCAGTGGTTCTCTGTTCTTCCAGATGAGTTCGTGGCCGTAAGTCACGTACCACCTGAGAAAGAAAACAGGAGTTAAAACTAACTGCGACTGTTCTCTGTGTCTGAGGAACAGGCTGAGCACTAAAATCAAGTGGCTCAAATGCTATAAATACCTATAAATACTTAAAGGGAGGGTGTCAAGGGGATGGGGCCAGTCTTTTTTCAGTGGTGCCCAGTGACAGGACAAGAGGAAAGGGGCACAAACTTAAACATAAGAAGTTCCACCTAAACGGGAGGAGGAACTTCTTTACTTTGATGATGGCAGAGCACTGGGACACGCTGCCCAGGAGGGTGGTAGAGTCTCCTTCTCTGGAGACATTCAAAACCTGCCTAGACACGTTCCTGTGGCTCTGCTTTGGCAGGGGGGTTGGACTAGATGATCTCCAGAGGTCCCTTCCAACCCCATATCGTTCTCTGAGACAAGATAAACTGGGGCAGAAAGAACAATATTCTTGGAAAGTGCCAGTGGCAGGTAAGACACTTGTTCCCTTGACTCCTAACAGTTATCCTCTTTGTGTTCTTCCTTAGCTCAGTCCTGAGGGATGAAAGTTTCTCGTGCCTTTAGAAATCATGAGAGCATGAAATTGCTTAAAAAGATGCAAAAAAGACTATTTCCATTTAGAGACTGTTACAACAGTACTGTTGCTTGTACTAATCTTTACTGATAACACCAAGTCAAAATATTTTTCTCATCTGTAAATTCAACTGCCCCATAACGAACAGCCAGATTCCATTCCAAGTGAATTTTTCCTCTATAAACATCTAAATGAAGATTTAATCTATGAAAGTGTTCTAGCTTAATTTATATTCATAGAGAAACATATACGCTGATATATGAATATCCACACAAACAATTAAGCCAGGGAGGTTGTGGCGGAGAAGTGAGAGAGGCAGCAAGTGCATGAGAACAGGCTGATGGTTCTCCCCCAGGCCTAACTCCACACCTGGGTCCTGGGCAACCAAAGCAGTGTCACGTGAGCCATCGGCCAATGCCAGGCAAAACCAGCCCCTTAAATCATGTAGTCCCTTTCTGAAGGGGACAATTGTCTGCGAGGCAAAGTATAGAAAATACTTTGGCCATTCAACACAGGTCCTAAAGAGAGGCCCCCGTTCTAGGATGAAGCCACCAAAATGATCACTGAGTAGAACATACGTAGGTGAGGAAGGAAAGGTACTTGTCAACTCAAGACAATTTTTACTGCAAGTGCTATCCAATTTTAATAGTATGCGAATCTGTACTGTAATGAACGAGCTGATATAGATATATCATGGCAGAAAGTGGTTATGAATCAGCAAAGCGCACTTGTGATACCAAAGCAGGGGAGAAAAGGAGGTGTGCAGCACAGAACTTACTGATGCCAAAGCCAAAAAACAGCAAACAAAGGCAATCCAGTTCGCAGACCAAAATAAAAGCATCCTCCACTTGGTTCTTCATCTGGCCTGCCTAAATGTCAGGTAGGTTTTACTATGCCTACCTAAAAAGTTTAAAAATGCTCTTAGCAATAAGTGGGCAAATCAAGGCAACGTTGCCATCGGGTAGAAGGGGAAAAACTCATTAGCTAACGTAGATGAAGCACAGAACAATGCAGAACTGTTTCCTGCAAACCGGTTTCTAGTAGTTCTTCCCAATTAGGAAGGCTCCACACAAAGACAACGCAGCAACACTGAGAAACAGCGGTAGAGGCTGCTCAACGGAATTTGGCCTGAGCTTGTAACAACTCTGTTGCTCTCTCTAAATTGGTAATTAGAGGAAAAACACTGAGACGAAGGAATTTTCTCAGCTGTTTAATTCTAAAGTTATTTTAATTTGTCCATGCTGTGTTTTGTGAGAATCTTTTCTGCCTTGTGACTCTCCTCAATGTGCTGGGGAGAGCAGGACAGAGACAGCCCGCCCAGGTTACCGTGACGGGACAACCTGACATCTATTCTGTCGTTCTAAGGCAGTTCAGCTCAATTTCTTTCAGTTCTAAGAATTTATTAACATTATTTTCCACACAATTTCATAGCACTACAAGGATAACAGTGAGTTGTATTCACTCCTACTTAAGAGAACTTTACAAAAAATCCCCAGACTTCAGAGGTAAGAGGAAAAAAAAAAATAAAAGGATGAATTTAAATATGAAACATACAGAAATTAGTAAATACAGACTTACATTCCAAAGAGAGCTCCCCCAAGATGTGCAGCATGGTCAAAAAGTCTCCAGCCTAGAGCAAGCCCTGCTGTGTCAAATGCAATTATGGCTTTTAAAGCCTGGAAAGGAACAGAACATGGAATGGACAGGATCAGTCACAGCGTATAACGGTCACTGATAACAAAGTTTCATTTAAAAAAAAAAAATCGTTTTAAACGAACAGACTCATTCTTTAGCTGCACTGTGCTGTCAAAATACAGACATGAGCAGCTACGGAATAATCCAGGGTAGGAATGTGTCCTTTTCAAATACTCTGTCTCTTCCAATCTCTACTTCTAACGCTAAACGTACATTCCAATCTCAGGTCAAAAAAAACCAGAGGAAGCTACTTCAAAGAGTACACACTACAAGAGATCACAAAATACAGAATTCTAACAAAGCTGAGACTCATGTGCATCTGTCCTCCCAAACACAATCCTCTAGTGGACAGAACATGTGGGGCAGCAACCCTGTCACCTTATCTGATACAATTTTGATTTAAATTTATTATCACTCTCTTAAATGACACATCTGCTGGAAGGTAGAAAATCAGGATTATAGTGGACAACTCCAAGGCCAGAAACATCCTGAGTAATAGTGTACCAGCCTCAGGAAATACAAGCCACTATAACTGTAATGATGAAAAATTTTACTGAATGATTCATTCCAAAAAGACCAACAGATTTAATGTCAGGATGAAATGTTACTTTAAGTAGGATTTCTCTCCTTAAGCATGTGTGTTAGAGTAGCAGCTATATTGCTACATTGGCTTGTTGATTTTAAAATCATATTACAGTATATGTAAGCTAGGCTAAAGGAGTACACAAAGTTTAGAAATACAATTACATAGTAGATGTTCTTACTTAGGGCTAAAATTATTCCAATGTTTATATGCAATAGCTAATGTTGCTCTTGTTTTACTGTTGCAGTGAGTAATTCCTCATGGCAATGCTTTCTGTGGCTCTGTCTACCCTGGCCATCTTTTTTAGGAAAGATGCAGTTAAAGAGTAGCATGCAAAAAATCAGGTCCACTCAAGCAGAAGCGCAAGAAAAACATGAAGGCTACATCTAAGAACGCCTTGTTCAAATCTGTAAACTTTCACTTACAAAAAATATGAAGACTCATAATCCTGAAATGAGAAAGCTTAATTGCTTTAAGTAAACCAGTAAAATAACTTTTAAGCAGTAGACCAAAGATGATTAACTTGTTAAAGCAAGTCAAGATATGAAATGCTTTTCGTAAATGGGGCAGTGGATGTGCTTGAAAGAACCTAACAAAACAAAACAGGAGACCTAGTACTACATATGAAGAAGAGCCTCAGTAGTGTATTTCTAAACCAAACACTGTTCTTAGAAGCGTCAAAAGATGGTACACAAATGACGAGGCAGATACTCCTCCAGGACTGGAATGTTAGTTCCCCTGAGAAGCCAAATTCTGTTCTTCTCATCTTGATAATTTTTTCTTCAAAAAGAGTGTATCAGTATTAGATTAGCCTGTAACGAGTGCTGCTATAAAAATATCATCCATCTGAAAGAACAGTATGTCTATGCATGTTTCCTCAGACGGGTGAACCCCAGTCCCTCCTAACTTTCTTTCGCCTCTTGGTATCAGACTTGAAACAGAACCATGGAAAATAGAATTTTGGATAATTCTAAACTGACCTCACATTTGTGTAATGATGGTGCTAGGCTACAACAGTTCAGAATCGGTATCCAGGACTGATTCCTTTTCTCTTCGAAAACAAATGTAACAGCTTAGAAACACAAATGAAGAGGACACAGGCTCAGATACTGCAGAGGTATGGGGGAAATACTTTAAGAGTAGGGCTTCTTTAAAGTTCAAAGGCACTTACGTTTCCTGCTGTAAATGTGAACATTGGAAGAAATATGATGGCTAGTTTTGCTTCTGGCATCTTTGTACATACGGCTGCAAGGACAGTCATTATAGCTCCTGACTGCAAATAGATTAAAAAACACAAAAGTAAGCTGAGATGTTACATAAGGGGGAATTTATTTTTCTGCATGTGAACCCGTTCTCCTTTTGGCTTTTATTTTCAAATGCGGCCCTGTGGTAAACCTCAAATTACAAAGCATCACAGCAAAGTCCAGAATAAAATAAAACAAGACACCATTATTTAATTTCAATATCTGAAATGATAAGTACTGGGGGAAAAAAAAATTCCCCTCAGATGCTCTTATATAATTAAGAAGTAAACCCCCTGATTTTTTTTAAGGTAACAATCTATATTAATATACTTTTTTTCCCAGTAAACTGTAGAAATCTAACATATATTAATCAAACACAGACATCTCAGATGAAGGGAATCATTCTGAAGCTTGAACCAAAACAGGGAAAATAACAGATGGACAGGGACAAGAAATCTTTTGTCAACGAAACAAGCAATTCCCTGGTCTGTACTAAACTGACCATGGGCTTTTGTATCTGTGAAATATCTCAATGGAAAGGCTGTGAATACAGTAAACTAATGCAATGTGTGGCACTTTCAGTAAGTTTGGACTTATGGAAAGCAACTTGCTCTAGATACAGTTTATTCAAGGGCAAAGCAGCAGTACATAGCACTACCAAAAGTTCTAACTTCAGGACAGCTCAACAGATTTTTTTTTTCATTCCAACTGAAAAATAAGGACCTGACTTTTGGCTTTTATCAAAAGTATTCAGTGAAATAAGTTAAGAAGCCTTTAAAACCTGGCAAATGGTTAGGTTCACCTCAAACTTCTAGCAAGTTAAGCATCCTACTACTGAAAATACTTGTTAAGAACAGACAAGCACGGCACCTCCTCAGCCCCTCATCGCTCACACTGTGAGACTTTCGGCGGGAGCTGCCCTTTCTGCACAGCTTCCGCTGGTATCACACGCTGATTTTGATTGTCTGATTACATTCTCTCTTTCTAAAGTACTCTACTTTCCATTAGAGAAAACTGATACACAATTATGAAATGACACTTAGGAACTAAGCCACGGAACTGAACTATCAGCTCAGTGACGAGAGGTCCTGCTGTTAAGTAATCATTTACAAGTCATTAGCGTTAAGTGGCATTAGTTCTGGGCTGCTACTTGGAGAGGGAGTTAACATATTTGAAGGCTAGGCAAGTTTTTGCACAGGAGTCACTGTCTGGTTACTTGGTTTTGGTAAACCTTCCCAGTTTCCATTACCCCAAATATATTCTTGGCTTTTAAGCAGGTTAAAGAATAGAGCAGGCTTTGAGAATGGCTTCAGAGATCATTATAAGGTCTCCCATATCCTGAGATACTTACAGCTCCAAGGGATGGTTCGAACTTTCCAGTGGCCATTTTAGCAACGTAACTGACAAAAGTGGAGATAACCCCTAGAGAGGAAAAATGGTAATTGGAAACAATGCCAGCAATGCAGACAAGCATGAGAAAGTAGAACAATGTCATATCTTCCTGAAGAAGTTACTGTAGGTGGTGAGGTCTGGGGTTTGGTTTTGGGGTGGTTTTTTGGGGATCATGTGTGTGCAATGTGTGTTTGTTTTAACTTAGCTGTCACCTTTTCCCACGAATCTGTATTAAGAACTATTTTATTTTGGTAGCTAAGCATGACTTAAAACCAGATACCTCTATTGTCATTTTGAAGCCAAAGATCCTAAATCCATCAAAATTCTGTGTGACAGCAAATAAGTACTGCAGTTAGGACAGAGTAATGTGTGGGACTGAACGATGGGCATTTGTTATCATACATCTACTAACCATGCACATGCTTTACTTGCATGAATATATATTTATATTTTTTTAAGTTCTGTAAATACATGTAAATTTAACATTTTTTAAAATACTGTAAATATACATAAATTTAACATTACCAGCAGAAAGATACACTGCAATGAACTGCTCACATCCCAGAAGAGAGACAATGCTGCTGGAAAAACTCCATAAAACATACATATTTGCTGCCATGTGGAATAGAGAGAAGTGACTAAACGTAGAAAGCAGCATGGGAGAACACAGGGCTCCTACAAAAGAGACAAAACAAAAAAAGTCAGTGTTTTAATTTGCTTCAACTTACACATCATGCAGACTAGAAACTTATCAGGACATACTATAGGATAATTATGCTTAGAATTCTCAAATACAAGGTATGTAATAAACCCCAAAATTTAATAAATTTCAAATTCCATGCAATACCTTTTGAAAAGTAGGACATATACCCAGAGATATACAAACTGTACAAACAGCTACTTTAGAAAGTCTTAATTACCTACTCGGGAATGTTTCATAAAAACTTTTACCTTAAAGCATGTGTCCTACACTTCGGAAAGGAAAAAAGATTTTACTTATATATGTATATGGTGAAAGATTTTTAATATATTATATGAGCATCTATATAAAATTATTTTGCTACAGAGAGAAACTATTTCTTCCCTAAAAGCTACTAGCTCTCCTCACTGAAACAGCGGCCTTGAAAATGCAAAAAAGTCAATTAGCAGGTTTAAAGGTCAACATTATTTAAAATGGGAGCATTTGAGGTGACTGATGCTCAGATCTGGATAATGGCTATCTTTAGCTGTGGAGTGTGCGTGGGGAATTGGTGGAGTTTCCACTTTTTTCAGCAGAAATTAAGAGGATAGCAGAAAGTACTCTACTGATGCATGTTTGTCTCATCCTTTCAGTTTTTCACTGTAGAAATGAAAACTGATTTTTTTCTGCCATTAAATGCTAGTAAGTTGCTTTTCTAAGTTAACCTCTTCAAAACATTTCACACACAGTTAAAGCAAAGTTTCTTAGTTTTGGTTTTTTTTTTTTAATGCGACCCAAAGCCCAGCTTTGAAACAAGGATTCTGTACATAACACAGAGTAATGCTTGTCCATTGACAAAAGAGCACGTGCATGTGACTGACTGCTCTATCTGCAGCCCACAGAAGATTAAAGGAAGAAAAAAATAAATAATCACATCTGAGACTAGTTTTTGAATGGCATTACATAGTATGATTTATTTTCTTCCTTCCCAAACTGGCATTCTTTCCAGGAAAGCAGTGGTATCACTGGGAGAAGCACCTCTTTGCCCTTAGAAAGGCAGGAGCTGTATCCTACTGAATGCAGTGTAAGGCCAGTTTTGACATTACAATATTTAGAAAAGCAACAGTGAGGTTTGTTTGTTTAATTTTTTTTCTTAGTTCATTACTTCCAACTTTTTTTCCCCTAGAAGTGGTTTCTGTCTAGAAAAAAAATGATGTATTTGGGCATGACTGAGATTGCTTGTGGGTGATGGAGCTGCAAGTAAGCTATGTGCTACCCAAAGCTTTTGCAGTATAATCAAAGGTTCTATGACATCCCAATTTAAAGAAATACCCCAAATTACTGTTCACTTACTGGAGGATGGGTCTGAGGTGAAATATGTAAACATAACCCGTCGCATACCAGGCAGCCTCCATAAACAGAATACAAAGACATTTGCAGCTATAATACCTATTAAGAGGAAAACAAACAGTATAAAAGCAAATTATGATTGTAACACGCCTTAACGCTTACTGTAAACAAGCATTCAAAAGTAAGCTTAGAAGACTCATACTTTTCCTTCACTATTTCATTAAAAGCAGTATCCGCTTTCTTACTTTACAAAACATTTTGAAAAAGCAAAGGGAAGTACTGAAAGCTGTATTTATATGGTGGAAGCCTTCCAGAAAAATAACATTTAATTTTGATTGTTTTAATGTAAGATGTAATGGATGAATGCAACAACCCAGAAAATCTAATTAAGACATTCAAGCTACAGTTTCAAACTTCTGTGCTGCTGTAGAGCCAGCTTAAGAGGTCTCAATTCTTGCCTCTCGAGCTGCTTATTCCCAAACTCCACGGATCTGCTGCACAATTGCAGGTAACTGCAGGCAGAGCCCAGGGGAAGCACACAGACAGGCAGAACACATCCCTTCCACCTTCTGGGGAGGTTCGGGTTTGAGGTAATTGCAAAGACAGCGTTCAGATATCAAGCATAGAAAGTTGAGCTGGCATTGCTAAGGCACAGTTGCCTTTGGGAGACAGCAAACGCACAACTTTTTACTTCACAGATGTTTATGGCAGTCTTATTTCAGTTTAAATAAGAATGTAAATAGTTAGAAACATAATGGTGCAAAGTTATTGTTTCTTGTTTAAAGTGCCTTCTCTATTTCTATCCAAGCATGGAGGTATTTAATGTTTTATAATAGCTAGAAACACTAAAGGGGAAAATAATTGTGCTTCCTTTACAGAATGGTAAATGCCATGTAATTATTCTCTAGTTGAAGTTTGCAACAAAATTTAAGAACTGTGAAAAACCACGATACAAAAATCCCAGAACCAAAAGTTTAATAGATCTCTTCTTTTGGCTCTCCATCCCGTTCCACCACACTTTTTATTTGAGGAGATACTTTTTCTGCAGGCTACACCAAGTTGTTACAGAACTCTCAGCAATTTCAGTACAGTGAGTCCAGCCCTGTGAGGACTATCAGGGGTAAGTATCCGAGTAGCTCAGGGTCTACCAGCTAGAATTTAGATCGCTTCTTAGATCAACTCCATGTTGAGGGATGCTCTGGGGAATATAGAATAAGAATCTTCACCACCCCTCCCGCCCCGATACAATATTTATATCTGTATTGTGACTTGGCTTGCACGTCGAAGAGCAATTCAGGGCACTGTACAAAACTTCTTGACAGCAGTTATTAGCACGTTAAATATATTAGAGCAAATATGGCTTAGCTACTTCAGATTTTTATCAAGTTCTCATCAATTTCTCTCCAGGCATTATGTTTATCTTGGGGGTTTCGAGTGACTTTCGGTTACCCAATCAAAGCTACACTGTAACCAAAGGAAAGCTCACAAGACAGTTGCCTCTTGTTTGCAACACTATGTATGTAAAATAGCAAAAAATTATCAGGCAGTTTTATTTCCATGTATCAGTGGAATATATACTCCTATTCCTTCTAAAAGCATTTGCTGTTTTTCACAGTTCCCGAGAAAAATGTTACCAGGGGAAGATTCTAGCTAATCCTTCACACTCTCACACAGATGCACAGGAATTTTTTCAATGCATACAAGAGACGGTTTGTGAGAAGGAAGTGTAGCAGAAATAGTGTATATTCAGGTGTTAAGTTTACACAGGCTTTGTGCCTAACAACCTAAACGTGGTATGAAAGCCATCTGTTTTAACATACTGTACCTGTTTGCCATTATTTCTCTTCCTGTGAATGTCTAATACTTGTTAGCTAACACAAACCTGTCACAGTCCGCTGACCCTCTGTCAGGTTATTCCACCAGCTGTTAACCTGAAACGGAATTGTTGGACATCAGTGCCACTGTAAGGCATTTGCAATTTCAAAACCAGTCTCACAAGGTTCTACCTTTTTAAGAATGGAAAGCATTTGTTTGGAATCTATTAAGTAAATCAGTTTCAAACTTTTTTTATTTCTAATTGGTTTAGCTTTTCAAATTGGCGTTTCCTAACTCAAGAACAGTTATTTACCCTCCTTTTCCTAAAATATTCCAACATAGATGAAGAGTTTCTACAAAAAGAATGGGGCTATATTGTTTTAAGCAATTGCACAGGTTTAACTCTGCTTGTACTAAATAAGGATCTAGCCCATAATGCTTACTTTAGCAGATTAGCCAAAGTTAGCAAAAACCCTGCCTCGACTAAGCCTCGCCCTACTGCTGTCTAACGTCACACCACCCACCTTTCAGAGATTCCACTTTTGTGCCAGGGTCACTTTTGCGGAGGTGGCTCACAAGATGTGGAATCCATTCCCCCTTGCGTCCAGCTCACCCAGCCCTCCTCCAAGTTTAAAACCCCTGAAAAAGTTTATTTTGAGCGCAGTCAGCCCACAGACAAATTCCACCCCCTCCCTTTCCCTTCCTCAGCTTTCAGAATCATTTTGGACACGTACTGACAGCTCAATGACCTTCCAACCATATTCATGGAGACAATGTCACAGAAATTATCTATAGGTTGGAGGCAAGGGGAGATAATGCTGTATGAAACAAATCGTTCACTATTTGATATCAGTCACAAGTTTATTGCATTTTTTTTAGTTTAATTATCTGACACAGGATACAGGTACCGCTATTTCCTATAAAGTTCTCCAGTATAAGAACACTAAACATGATTATTCTAAAATAAAAGAAGTAGGTGCCCTCAGAAGTTAGTGGGGGATCCTGAACTCTTAAAAACAGAACTTACCAGTTGAAGACAAGGGTTGGGAGTTTAAGCCTATTAATAACAGGGCAGTTTTGTTTTATTTTTTGGATAGCTAATCACCAGATCTTCCCTGTCATGTGTTGAAGGAAAATAAAACTATAAACCCAAAATTACTTAATATTTTAAGTGGTAATCATCTCACCTGCAGTTCATATACACCAAGCAAGAAAGCATGGGCCTGGCTAGGATAATTTTCTTTATAGCAGCTAATATGTTGTGCTGTGTTTTAGCTATTTTTTTTTTTTTACAAAAACAGTACTGATAACATGCTAATATTCTAGCCTTTGCTGCACAGTGTTTGCAAAGCATCAAGACCTTTTCCATTTCTCACTCTGCCCCCGCAGTAAACAGATTAGGGACGCAAAATACACTGGGA
This sequence comes from Xenus cinereus, assembly GCA_025774025.1. Lineage (NCBI taxonomy): Eukaryota > Metazoa > Chordata > Aves > Charadriiformes > Scolopacidae > Xenus > Xenus cinereus. Next base: position 24,626,104 of record JAOXJK010000051.1, on the reverse strand, counting down.
GGAGACATGCAAAGAGATATTCCCTACCATAATAAAAGGGAAAAGAGGGGATTTTAGGAGGTTTAGCCGTGTTTTACTCATTAAGTGGCTGGGCATTGGTCTGCCCACAGGAAGCCTTTGCAACACTTTTTTGTTTTCTTCTCTCACTTAGCCTTCATTTATTGAACAATTTTTTGGCTGTTGTATTATTATTACTCCCAAGTTTTCTTGCTTTTATTCTTCTTTTCCTCTTCCCCCATTCCCACTGGGGGTTTGTGGGGCAAGTAGGCAAGCAGCTGTGTGGAGGTTAGCTGCCCACCAGGGTTAACTCGCAACACGTGCCCATTTAAAAAGAAGTACCACAATGTGCACAATTCATGTGACAAAACCAGCTCCTCTGTGTCCTCCCCAGGGCCCTGTGCTTCTTCAGCTCCACACACAGCCCTACTGCCCTTGGACAAGCAGACCTGAAAGAGTAATCAAGCCTGGTCCATCACAAGCCACAGTAGTAACCTTGAAACAAACACAAACCACACATACATGCATATTTAGTTTAGTTTTAAATACATCTAAATTAAAAACTAAATGACTGATATGTCGGGGTGCCAACTAAATTTATAGCTAGCACTTACGGTGTTCTTACTGCCAAATTCCAAAGCATTTGTGTCAGCTCTCATAAAGAAAAAAGCCCCCTAAACCCTCGTATTTGTGGATACAGGTTGAAAATTGAAATGCGCTTCAGAAGCCAGAGCAATAGCAGATGTTACGCATAAGGTTCAGAATTTAAACTAGTTCTGTCCTTTTGGGGAGTCCATGTTTGCTTTTAGGATCACTTAGAAATAGCCAGAATAGAGGATTTTTTTACAGTCCAAAAGCAAAAGGTACCTAGTTTAGATATGCAAACTATTACTACTACTGGTCTCTCTTCCCTACATTTCGGGGTGAAGATGGCATTTTTCTCCAGTATAGCTTTTCAGTGATATGGTGAGTTACAGTTTTCTAGAATGAATTCTATCTTTTTTTTTCTTTTCTTGTAAAGAAACGCACAGACTGTGATTTGCTGAGAACCTATTATTTCTCCGAGTTAAAACTCAGGCTAAGCAGGACAAGTGTCTGTTGTACAAATGGCGCACCGGACGAGAGCCGCGGTCACGTTTCACACCTCTGTGGGGACCCACCCGTGTGTGAACAGGCTGGGCCTGGCTCCATGTACCTGCTTTCTGAAGTCCCCCCTCTTCTGGGGCCGCATTTTATCCAACCAGTCCGCCCGGGCTTCCTCGAAATAGGTCTGGACCCGCGACTTGAGGGACTCATACTGCCAGATGGCGGCCGACCCGAAGGCAGAGCCTGTGAACTGGGCGACACGGGATAAAAATCAAAAGGCAGGCGCTGTATCGTTGTGTGATTCTGTCCTGAGGGCTGTCCCTGCGTGGCTTCGCCTGAGGAAGCCAGGGTCGCCACGGCCCAGCCCTCAGCAATGCTCCATGGCGACTGAGGCGCCGCTGACAGACGAGGGTCCCGCCACCCCGCTCCCTCCCCTCCCCACCCCCAGGCAGCCGCTGACC
>JAOXJK010000051.1:24592497-24605867 GCA_025774025.1 Xenus cinereus | reverse complement strand
TTTGGGTTGGAAGGGACCTTAAAGATCATCGAGTTCCAACCCCCCTGCCATGGGCAGGGACACCTCCCACTAGACCACTTCAAACCTGCTAGGAAAGTGTTCAGTCCCTTGCCTGTGCAAGCCAGCAGGACTTGGCAGAAAGACCTCAAATGGCTTCCATGAGGTGTCGGTAAGGTTTGTGAAGAAGCACTAGGTACGACAGTGGACACAGAGTGCTAATAACGAAGGTCTGACGCTGAGCCCACTGCTGTCAATTTAACAGCACGCTCAACCCTCTCTCCAGTATGTTCTCTCTGCTGTTACATGATTGATGTTCAAAGGGTAAAGACTAGATGAGGGACAGCACAAACCCACAGAGGACACCAGATCATGCCCACAAGGCTCACAGTCCAAAAGCAGGTCCCGCCTGCGGGGAGCAAGGGCAATAGTCAAACAACCGGGAGGGCTCAAACCTCAGCCGGTCTGGAGCATGGATCACAGAGCACTCTTTGCTCAGGTCTGTAATACAGGATTTAACAATATGTAAAGCCACAGCTTGGAAACATTATGCATTTATTTTCAGCACTTAAAAAAAAGAAAAATGGTTTCGCTGGTTAGCTTGAGCAAGACTGGAAACAAGGGCCAGTTTCCAAGTTAATGTGCTCTCTTTTCCTGCAACACAGTCCTACGGCAGCGCTGATTTCTAAAGCTAAACATGCCATAAAAGGGGGTAACGTTTTTTTTGTATTCTGGGAAATAACATCTCCTGCACCATTAAAGAGCTCGCAGCTTAACTTCGCTGCCACTCAGGGGTTGCGGTGTCATTTTCGAGACTGTATTTTCCTTGCAGAGGCACTAATGCTGAGATACAGACATTTAAATCTAAGGCTGCACCCCCAAATTAGTGACAAATTAGGTCTGAACCACTTACTATAAAAATCTCCCTTAATTTGACCCGCCCTAATTTGTCAAACTGGAAGAGTAACTCTGTGTTTAGCGTAACAAAATCCTCTCCGGCTACACAGGAGGGCCTGGAGAAGGGTGAAGAATGGACAGTGCCAGTGAACTGCTGCCTTCGACTCCATGTCTTGCTCCAGTCCTTGATCAAATTGTGACCTCTGACACTAAAATGTACAACTGCAATTTCAAAGAAGCTCCGATTTCCTCCCAGCCGTCACCCCTTGACAGTGTCTCTTGGGGTAGAGGAAGCCAGAATAAGTGCAAAATGCACCCAAAATTGCCTCCCTGTCAATCAAGGAGAGCTGCGTGTTGACCTTTCAGGAGATGGGCAGTCATCCCACCAGGAGAGCTGTGACAGGTAACAGTTGGCTTGCTCTGGCCAGGAAGGCCAAAACACCATCAAAGTCCTGGTGTAAGCCCTTGGGGAAGGGAATATTCCTCCCCTTCTTTGGCAGCAGCCTCCCAAGTCGCTCTCATGAGGAACACTTCCAATTAGCCACAGTAAGCTGCCACTTGGTTCGTTAGCCCCCAGAGGGAGGGGGGCAGCTGGCCAACACACCTCACCGAGCAAGAGCACCGGCCTCCGTGCGCAGCGGTTCGATATTTATTTTGTAATGTCCCTTGAGAGGCAGATGACACCCCCTGAACTTCAGCGTGATTGTTACTGTTAACACCACCACACGTCAACCCCCAGCCAGCCTGTCGGGCTGCAGCTGGCTAGCGAGCTGGCAGGCTTGCTGGCCAGGCAGTGGGTGCCAAGGCAAGGGAAAAGGTCAAGCCCAAAGGTCATCTCCTCAGGTCCCTGCCTTCTGTGAGCCCAGGGAAACATCAAGGCTCCTTCAGGTCCTAAGACCACTCCGGGTCTAAATGTACAACCTGGGAGAGGAAGAGGAGCTTGTTGGGTGCTGCTCTGTGGGCACAAGGTGAAGTGAGAGCTTTGCCACTGCTAACAACCTCCCTGATGGACTGCAGATGGGAACAGGACATGTGCTGCCACACAAACACATCATTTTCTAAATAAAGACCCTCACCAGCCTTAAACCACATCCATCTAAAGCCATGTCCATCCACAAGCCACTCTCAGCAGTAGTTCACATTTAAACCAGGAGCCACAGGCTCTAGGAAAACAGCTGAGTGACACCCAAAGTCTTCTTAAAAAGGATGCCCAGGTCTGATCAGGCAGTGCAGAATTTCCTGCAGAAACGCCTGGTTGAAGTTCTCTGGCTTGCGTTGCACGGGAGATCAGACCATCACAGTGGTATTTCTGGCTTTAAACTCAATGAAATGGACACCTCTATACATGTACAACCCATTTTAACATACCCATCATCTTAGCTGAGTGACAAAACAACAATGAAATGAGCTCTTATTTAAAATACAAGTCTAATTTTCCCATTCCTGGTGATGCCCGTAACTTCTCCCCTACCCCCCCATGTCTTTGTTTAAGACACCTCTTTCTGTTTAGAAGTACGTGATTCCGATCCCTTTGCTCTCCACCCATGGAAAGAGTTTATGCCTTCATGTCTCTAGACTGTCTCCCAAGCAGGGCACCAAGTGCTTCTCCTGTGCTCTCCCAAGGGCTCTGGGAGGGATGAGAAGGCAGCTCTGACCACGTACAGGTAGCAGAATCTATGCCTGAGCTTCAACACTTGGGAGGGAAGGAAAAATTACTTGAAGGCAAAGTGTGGGCAATTCCAAATGGGCACAGGGAAGATGAAAACTCCTCAAGCCCTTGTTAGCCAGCCCAGCAGTGTCCTATCTAATGGTATTAAAGCCCAACAAAACGTCATGCAATAGCTTCTAGGTGTCAGATCACCGACAGAGAAACCGTAGCGTAAAAGAGCCTCCCACAGCCCTTTCTTTACTCGCCAAACACAGCCTCAGCGAGTTCAAAAGGTGCTGTGAGAGGCAGCTAGCTGTGCTGCAGCAGAGGAAGGACGTCTTACCCATCAGGTACTTCCACTCGGTGTTCAGGTCCGCTTGGTTGGCCAGGCAGCCCTTCACGACGTTCAGGCAGTAGTTGTTGCAGGGCTTGACGCTGGACATGCCCCGGCAGTGCGGGCAGTACATCAGCTTCATGATGGCGCGAGTGCACTCGTGGCTGAGAGACACCTGGGGGAGACAAGAGGGGAGTCAGGCACACAGGATGGTCAGGGGGGTGTGTGGGTGACCCCCACCACCACCCCCTTCCCTGAGGTGAAGGAACCTGGTGTGATCTGAAAGGCAGCACGGTTCCCCAGTTGCATGGTTTCCCCTCTCACTGTGTCTCCTTCCCACCACCCTTCATCAGGCATCAACCCTGTCGGAGGGACGGCACCTCCGAGGCAAGTGCTAATTCCTCGGGCTGCGTTTGGACCCAGGGTTCTGGGAAAAACCTGTATGTGAGCGCCATCCCCCTTGCAGCCAGGTCTGGTGGCCACAAGGACAGCCTGGGCTGTCCGCTGGCTGCAACTGTGACCCTGACACATGGTGCACGTGTGGCCCTGGAGCCTCTGCAATCAGTGCCACCGCCGTGCCCTTTCTGAAGCAGGAAGGGTTTGTTGTCACCGCCCGGCAGACACAGATGTCCCACCACAAACTGCATCTCCGGCTTCCCGGTGGGGGGACACACAGCAGGGGGCCTGGACATGGAAAGTTCTCAGCTGGCATCTTTGGAAAGGAGAATGGTGTTGGGGGAAGACTTGAACGATTTCGAAAACACAGGCAGTTGCGAGCACTGGGCAGGGGGAAGCGATTGCTCTCCCAAAGCGCTTCAGGAGCCGCGAGCAGCCGGCGAAGGGGCCCAACGCACGCCGTGCCAGAGGCACCACACGGGCAGCCGATGCTTTGCAGAGGTGACTCCGGAGGTGGCTTTGCCACCTTGAATTAAACCACCTTGGTCCCTTAAGCACGGAGCCAGCGCAGGTGCAGAGCCCAGAGAGCAGGGCAGCAGCCTCCGCAGCGCGTCAAAGTCCCCCCAGACCATCAGCCATGGGACAGTGTCCCCCCTCCGACTGCCAGGGGCAAGGGGCTCTAAGCGTAAGCTGAGGGAGGAATAACAACCCTGCAGAGATGCTGACAGGGCTCAGTGCTCCCCCGTCTTACTGCCAAAATGTTTTCTCCTTTGTGGTCTTTTTCCACCTTTGCTCAGATCCATTTGCAATTCCCTTGTCATTCTTTTAAAACCATTTACAAAAATAAACATAAGCGTTTGCGTCGAAGTCTCACTTGGGACCAGGTACTTGGCACTCACAAGGAGCCCAAAGGGGGAAAAGTGATGGGAGGGGGAAATCTCCACGTGGAAAAATCCCAGAGGCCCAAGCTGCAGCCGCAACGCCGAGAACTGCCCCGACCTCTTTATTAGGTGTGAGAAATACTTTGAATATGGCCTTTTGAGTTTCTTCTGGGGCACTCCAGAAAGGCTGAGTTCTGAGGTAGCAGAGTGTGAACGTGCTGAGCCCACGATCAGAGGCTGAGAGAGAAAATCCCTAAACTGCCCCCCTCCTGAAACTGCCTGTGCCGTAACACCTCGCTTCCAGCCTTGGAAAACAGATGCTGGATGGTGCTGGGGCTTCATCAGGCGGGAATGCAGTAAAATAACCTGGTGAGAACCTTCTTTAGGGCCAGGACAAACATCCCTAGGTCTCAGAGGGAGAACCCAAACCCTGAGATGCCTGTGCTCCACCAAGGCTGGAGGGAAACAGGAAAACACCAGGCACGGCCAAGGCTTGGCCCCGCATCCTTCACCAGAGCTTTCTGCCTCCTCTCCGAGACCGAGCGCGGCGCTGGGCTGCCGTGCGGCTCTGCTGCCAGGAGATGGAGGCTTTGTCCCGCCGCACCGCACGGCTGCCGCGCGCTGCATCCCCGGAGGAGCCAGCGAAGGCATCGCCTCTGTGATCCGAGAGGGGATGCAGCGAAGCGGAGGGACGGGCAAACAAAAGAACAGCTTATTTTTCATCTCAGCCTTTCCATAGCCATGACTGAACAGCGACCGACAAGACAACAGGTAAGAGGGTGTTGGTTACTAACGCAGGCTGCAGCTGAAGACCTTCCGAGCTGAAGACCTTCCGAAACCAGGGTATTTACACAGAAAGCCAGGAGAGGAGCTGCGACCTCTCCTTACCCAGACAGGCCATTCGCAGACACGAATGACAGGGTGAAGCTCCAACCACAGCGTGAAACCTGTGAGGACAAAGAGGTCCCAAACACAACTTCGTCTCTGTGTTTTACCGGCACACCCCATCACCGCTTGTCCCAGCTTTCCCAGCCGTGGCCATGGAGCAGGGTAACCTCACACAGCACAAATTCCCTTGAAAGGTGGGATTTTCCCCAGCCCGGGTGAGCAGCAGGGAGCAGCCTGGTGGTTTGCCTGCGCCCACACAAATCTCTGGGAGCCCTGCGCAGCCTTCTGGAGCGGAGGGAGCTGAAGTGCTTTGGCTGGGAAGCGGGAGCACAGCGTCGCCTGCGTGGGGAACACCTCCGGGGTGGTGAGGGACAGCCACCCAGTGGCAGAGAGGACGGCCACCAGCAGCTAGAAAAGAAAGCTATTTGGTACCCTGCCAGAGCCTGGGGGGGGACGGACATGGAGAGAGGCAAGTGACAGATCTTGGCTCAGAAAAGCATCTCCAACACGCTTAGCTTTAAAACACAGTGTAAAGCCAGGAACCGTACAGGAGCTACCCAGGTGACCACCGCCAGCCCGTATTTAAATGAAGCTTGTGACAGGCCCAGTGGGCATTTCACCAGCATTTCTGCTCGCAGAATTTATCCTGGTCTCTGCATTTATTTTTGTGCGTGTCTTTTCCTGACGAAACAGAAAGGCCAGGCTGGATGGGGCTTTGAGCAACCTGCCCTAGCGGGAGGTGTCCCTGCCCACGGCAGGGGGGTTGGAACTCGATGATCTTTAAGGTTCCTTCCAACTCTAACCATTCTCTGACCTTCACACCCTGAGCACAGCAGCCCCTCGCCCACCGGAGACTAATGGTGTGGGGCCACCCTCGCGCTGCCACCACGCAGAGCTGCAGAAGGGGGGTGGCAGTGGGGACCTGCTCCTCGGTGCTCACCTACTCCATCTGGTCCCTGGCACGACTGGCGAGCGCGGGCAGCTGCCAAGGCTCCCCGTGATGCAGACATCTGCCTGCCGTCCTGCAGCCCACCTCCCTCTGACCCCTCCATGTCTGTCAGCCTGCCAACACCGCCTGTCCCCAGCTATACCGTCCACACCGGTGCCCACAGAGCAGCCACCTCCTGCTCCCGCAGCTCCTGTGGGCTGCTGCCACCTGCCTTGGAGTACCCGAGGCTCAGGCTCAGCTCCCAAGGGTCTGGGGGGAAATAGCTGGTTTTGCACCTTAGCAAGGATCATTTCTAGATGTCAGAGAGAAGCTGTGCATGTACCACCAACCTGTCACTTGCACAAGGTGGCTTTGTCTCCTGGAGGACAGTGGTGTGCCACACAGCCCCAGGCATGGGGACCCTGCAGCATCCAGATGAGGTGGTATCCCTCATCCCCGGTCCCCTGCCCCAGAGCCTCTCCTCTGACGACGAGCAGGTGTGACATCCACCACCAGCTCTCACTCCACTGAATCTGGCAAGTGCCAAGTGTTCAACTTAATCTCCTGGCAGAAAGGATAAGTATTAGTTTTTGCAGGTGTAAGAGGCTCCACTCCCTTCCCCAAAGAATGACTCAAACCTCTCCTGTTGGCAGCAGCCCTCCTTCTTCACAGTCTGCAGAGGTGAACTGAGAACAGAGGGATGAAAGGGCAGGAAGAGGAATTTTGGAGAGTATTTTCTGCATGTTTTGCTTGGCCAGAGCTCAGTTCCTTGTCGTTCCACCCAGTTTTCTGGGTGCACTTCTGCTCCACACAGGGCTTGGGGCTCTCAGAGCCCCTCCCAGCCCTGATCCTGCACCAACCCTTTGGGGGACTTGCAGCATGAGTCCTTCAAACATGTCTTAGTCCTTGTGGATTAGTTTGCTGAAGTAAACTTCCAGGTTTTTTTCGGGTGTGCTGCATCCACACAGGGGAATCCCAGCCCCAGTTAGAAGGGGCTGAGATTCCCTCCCCTGTATGGATACGGCAACACAACCAGGAGAGTGCTGCAGCTCTCCTGCCTGTTTACCTCTCGGACACAGCCAGCTCCAGCAGTGGCACCGAGGAGAAGACCTCCTCAGGCTGGAGCCCTGGGACCACGTGCTCTTCGTGGTAGCTTGTTACACCCCCATAGTGAGAGTGAAGCAGTTTCTCCAGGCTGGCAAAGTCAAGACCGACCTCCACCTGCACACTGAGCCATCTTCACTTCCCTGTGCTTCTGCTTTCACCCTTTAGCCTTTAAAAGAATCTGGGACATTATGATCTACACCGCTGCCCGACAGCTAATGGATACCTGCTACGACCTGATGGAGAGCCCCTCTGGCTTCCCCGCACAGATGTGTAGTAACTGATAGATCAATAAGCAACATCCTCTACTCATCACAGGTGGCCTGAAAGTAGGAGCACGCAAACTCCTGCAGATGGAGTGAAAGCTAACGTAATTTCCTCATCTTTAAGTGATCTGGCACAGCATGAAGACAGTACATGACAATAATTGATTTCTCTAAGTACCATCAACCTGGCCCAGCCTGTGGCTGGTTCTCCTTTAAGGAGACATGGTTCTCCTTTAACTTTAGTGGCACCTATCATCTTTTCTTAGCTCAGTGACCTAGAAACTGCATTAAGATGTCAACAGAACAAGCACAATACGTTGGAGATGCCACTGCCCAAGGATCTGAAAAAAAATTATTACTGAGAGATATGGCTTGGAGCCAGGGCACTCCTCATTCAGTTATCAGAGGTATAAAGAAATACGCAAAACAAAGCTAAGCCCAGCTTAAAAATACATTGTTCCTACGCCATTGCTCAGTTAAAATCTACATACTCTGATCCTAGCGACATCAGTGGGTGCAGTCCCTTAAAGTCTAAGGCCAGTGATGAAATGATAAGGAAAAAATACCTTCTAAGATATACCCAAAATAGGGGACCAACTGGTATTGAACAATAAATCATTTTAATTAAAACCACTTTGCAGCTGGGGCTACAGTAGTTGGTTGGAGTAGCAATGAGGTAATGCAAGGGGAACAGGTGGCTGCCTCATAAAAAGCCCCGTTCCACCATAAGCGCTGACATTTCAAGGAGGTTGTCATCAGGTATTATCCTGCGACTGTGGCTCGCAGCAAGCGCCGAGCTCTGTGCTCTTCCATGGCCACTTTCCAAAGCCCGATGTGCCCGTGCGTTCTTGATGGAGCCACCCGACCAGACGTGAGCCGCTGGAGGCAAGCACTTTGCCAGAGCAAAAGACCTTCACCGACTCTCCCTGTATCGTGCCTGGGACGGAGCTGGAGCTTGTCCCCAGCTTTGCCCAGCAGCCAGCAGAGAACGGAGCACGTGTGGAGATAATACGACAGAAAATCGAGAACGCATAATTCTCAGCATTCAGCGTGGCGCTGGTTTCCCTCATTTTTTCTCCTCCTGAGCAATGTTTAAATCAATTACAGTAAAATTAATGACTTTTGCAAGCAGTTTGCTAAGAGGATGGGCTGGGGGATTAGTCGCTAGCTGGGTTTCTTGCCACCCCCCAGCCAATTTAGAAAACATTCAGTGTGAAAGGCTTCTAATATGCTTTCCTAGCAGAGAATCACAGAAACACAGGAGGCTCAGGGATAACAGGCAGCCACCTACTCTGCCTCCCTGCATTGAGACACATTTGAGGAGAGCTAAGTTACCCTTCATCTTACCTAAAACATAACTTCAGAACAGTTTCAAACTGTCTGAAGACAAAAAGTGTCGAAACTACCTGTAGAAGGGGAAAGCACTCAGCTCAAACAGGCACAGACACTTGAGGGACTGAGGACACCTGAGTGCAGACAGTTCTTGGGACAGCAGGGGCTTTAGTCTCTCCAGGACACAAGGCAGCAGGGCAGCACTCTGCTCAAAAGGGGCTAGATTTTTCCAGAACACAGGAAAAAGCCTCCTTGTGCCTTTAAAGAACAAATCAAATTTGTGATTTGCATGTTCAACCCAAATTACCCCTCTTTGCAGAGATACACGTGCTCACAGACACCACAAGCAGGTTTTACAGAGCCATGGGATGCTTCTCTCTCAGACCCACCATCATCTGTTCTTTCTCCCACTCAAGCACCCACCCAGGCTATATGTTGATTTTCGAAACACCCCCCACTGATCTGTAGCCCTCTTTTCAGCGTAAGGTTTGGTGCGTGTCACAAGGGGTGCAGTTCCTCCTAGCCTGACCCCGGACCTCTTGGAATTTACAATAGCGGGAGGTTTGCTACCCTTCTGAACTGGGACCTCATTTGACAGGACACACAGAAGAACAGAGAGGTGCAAAGAAGAGATGTGTTTTCTGCCGTTACCCTACTGCCTGGAAAATATTCCAGGGCCTCCGAAACACCCTGAGTAGTATCAGGGCACAGAAAGGACTGTGGAAGTGATTATACGAGTCTTACATTTTACTGAGTTTTCACAAACTCAGAGTTTTCACGCTCTGTCTCTTTTAGCTAAAAGCTGCTGCGCCCTCCTTGCTCCAAAAAGCATTTCTTTATCCAAGCCAGCTATTTCCTGAAAAGGTGTCTGGAAAGACCAAAGAGCAAAGTGTGGGATGCAGAGAGGAAGGCCCTGGGGAAGAGCCACCAAGGAGGCACTAATGCTGGGACAAGCCCTCACGTCCAGGAGTTACAGGGTCTTCTCCATCAAGCAATGATCCTCCCTCCCAGCTTCCCGAGTGCTGGAGAAAGGTTGAGCTTTAGGAAGCCACAGGCATCTGGAAATCTGGTTTAGCAGCGGCGGTACCAAGCTGCTCCCGCAGCAGCAGGCGGTGAGGGGTGAGCCCCGCTCTGCTCCTCCTGCACCCATCAGGGGGTGGCCAGGGCCTTTGGCACCCAGAACCTGCAGCCAAGCTGTAGATGCTGCTTTTGAAGTACTGGCTTCAAACAAGGAGAAGAAAAAAAAACAAAACAAGAAGCCAAAGGAAAAAAAAAAAAGCCAACCCCAAATCCTTTCTCCTTTTGAAGCCTGGCTTAAAAGCAAATGAGAACCTGCAGACTAGCTGCAATGTGATGGGACTCCTCGGCCTTCAGGAGCCTTTAAGTACATCTGAAAGGCATTTAACACCAATAAAATAAGCTGAGCTCTTGCTGGTATTTTTCCTATCCCCCCTCCCCTTGCGCATTCACCCCCGGGCTGCTGTGAGCCATCTGTGCTGTGCTTCCCAGGGGAACCAGGGTTAGGTAGAGGGGAGAGTTTTGGGGATGGAGAAGGAGGCCTGGGTGAGAAACAGAGGCTGCTGTGTTGTGCTGACAACCCCCCTGGCTTGTCATGGGGATGCGGGCAGGTCGGCTGATGGAGGGAGAAGGCTGAGCTAGTCCCTAAAGCTGTCAGTGGAGATGTTGTTCTGTGGGTCCTGTCCCTTCTAATAACGTTGCCCGAGGGAGTATGAGTTGGCCCACAGGGAGGTCTCTGTGGTGTGGTTCACCAGGCTGGTGAACCTGCCACACATGGCTGGTCTCCATTCCATGCCCTTCCTGGCTGTAGCCTCTGAGGACCCAAGGTGGGTACGGGGACCTCCAGCCCCTGGCTGGGATTTTGGCACCATGCGGGGATAGCTGGGGTGAACACAAAATACCTCCTGACATGTCAAAAAGTGCCTGCGCTAACTCTCAGGTATATCAACCATATCTCCCAGCACCACATCAACCCGTCTTTTGAAGACCTCCAGGGATGGTGCCTCAACCACTTCCCTGGGCAGCCCATTCCAATGTCTGATAACCCTTCCAGTGAAAAAATCTTTCCTAATATCCAGCCTGAACCTCACCTGGCGCAACTTGAGGCCATTTCCTCTTGTCCTGCGCCTGTGACTTGGGAGAAGAGACCGATCCCCACCTCCCTACAACCTCCTTTCAGGGAATTGTAGAGAGCAATAAGGTTTCCCCTCAGCCTCCTCTTCTCCAGGCTGAACAACCCCAGCTCCTTCAGCCTCTCCTCGTAAGACTTGTGCTCCAGACCCCTCACCATCTTTGTTGCCCTTCTCTGGACCCGCTCCAGCACCTTGATGTCTTTTTTTGTGGTAAGGGGCCCAAAACTGGACACAGAAGTAAGGGAAGTTTTTTCCCCACCAGCTGTGAAAAACCCATTCTGGGATAGTGTTGAAGAGAAAACAGGTCAGCTCTTTAACTCACAGATCAGGCCACGCGCGCTGGGAAAGGCAGGCGGGTGTTCAGAGCCACACCGATTACCCCAGATCCCTCAGGTGGAATTGCACAGTCGGAATGAAGTTGTCAGTATGAAGAACAGCAGCTACAAAAAAAGGCCGGGAAGGGGAGCGGATCCTGCCGGGCTAGTGGCGAGGAGCAGTGCTGAGCCACCCGCGGGACAAAGGACAAGCCCAGGAACAGGCTGAGGAAGCCAGCTGTGCCCTCTCTTCTGTAACAAGAGGGGCACCAGGAGGAGAGGTCTGTGTTTCAGCGGGGACTTGTACGGCTCCGTGATTGGGGCTACCCACAACGTGGCAATTTCACGTTGGGAATTTCATCTTTAGAGTCTCCCCCTGGAAGGACCCTCAAACACTACGACCAAAAACCAAGCCGGGCTGTGCTGTTCTTTGCATCGCCACATGCGCAAGCTGGAGATCCGGGCCACTGGCTCCACGCACGGGGCCACCAACGTCCCTGGTTGAAAGGAGGGGGAGCTGCAGGTGCTCTCAGCCCTGCGGAGGCGCGGGGGAGCCGGCACGGGGAGCAGACCCCGCTCTCTCCGCCACATGGCCAGCAGCTGCCTCCTGCATGTTTGTGCCAGCCCTGATGTAATTAGCACCTTGACGTGTGTTAAATGAACCAAGCCTTCCAATCTTGCAGAATAAAACTCTAAAAGAAACAGCTGCGAGGCTGACAGAGATATGATTCTTTCAAAGTCTAATGAATTGTATAATCACTTCAGTCATTATTTTGCATCTCCCTTCCACAACTGCACAGCCACGAGCCCTTGGAGCACACGGAGTTTCAAGCCTCACCAAGCCCATCGCTCAAGACATCCCGAGCGTGGCTCCAAACCCCCGTCAGGGATGAGAAAAGGAGGGGGCACGGGCACAACGTGCTGGGGGGGTGGCCGTGCTGGGGTCCAGTGGCAGGGGTAGGTCAAGGAAGACCCCGTGGTTTGAGGATCCCCTTGCTTTCACCTCACTGTGCCCGGCTCGGCACAGGGCGAGGGACACAGGGGATGGAGGCGGGTGCCAAATCCATGCCCTTCGCGCTCCAGCAAACCCGAGCGGGTGTTAAGCCTGAGGCCAGACAGACTGCCTGGGTCCGTCCCTGCCAGCCCAGCAGCCGGCTGGCCGTTCTGCAGACTCAGGAAAAAAAACCAACAACCCATATTAAAATAAAAAAAAGGCAGCTAGGGTTATCCAGCCAAACTGGGGCAGCAAAACAGGGAGCAGAGTCAGCCCCAGCTCCCTCTGCGGCCAGCAGCGAGGACGCTCCGGAGGGCAGTGATGATGGCTCCAGAAGGCAGGACAGCCTGCGAGGGACACCAGACCTCCAGAAAACTGGGAGGATCTGCACCTTCATATCCCTGCCTAGTGCTTAACTGCCTCCAGATACGAAAATGAGGAAGATTCATGTGGATGGAGAGACTGCTGTCATGCTCCTCTCCCTCTGGAGGAAAACACTGCAAGCCACCACCTGCCTAGTCACCACGCTCCCCGCTCTGTTCATCTGATGCAGTTACTTCCAGCTGGTACAATTTTCAGTCCTTTGAAAACTAGATTCAATTGACTTTTAACCACCAGGTAAATATGGGAGACATACATCTACTTGCCTGGATTATTTCTATTATATTCAGAACCTCCTCTGGGTTTTTATCCCCGAAGGGTTGTGATTTAAACATAACGCTGGGTGGAAATACTGGAAAGTAATATGTGAAATTCATAAGGACGTGCTCAACACTGCGTGCTCCCCATCCAGCTTGATTTGAATCTGTCCAAACAAATTCCAACTTTATTGCTAAACTCCCTCCCTAGCTCTACACGCAGGGGTGCTGGAGAACCTCTGCACCCACAGGACCGGTGGTCGGGCCGGTCTCGGTGGCTGTGCCAGAAGCTGGGCACAAGGAGGAGGGAGCAAGTGCAGGAGCTGCTGCAGAAACTAGTCCCTGAAGGTGCAAGAGCTTATTTCAGACCATAGTCTAAGCCAGCGTACGCGGGCAAAGGTGTCTGACATACCACAGGCTTCCCAGCTCCTGGGATTTCAGTCCTCCTCCTCCTCAATACAGCCTGACCTGCCTGTGGTGTTTTCCAGCTTATGAATTGCTGCTGGGTCTGGAGCAGCACAAACTTAGCACTGGGCAGCTCATTTTCAGAAAGCTCCATCGCTGATTTACACTGACAGTAGGGAAAAAAAAAAAAAAAGAACC
>JAOXJK010000051.1:24523137-24585124 GCA_025774025.1 Xenus cinereus | reverse complement strand
TGCCCTACGTTGGACTCTCTCCAGTAGTTCCCTGTCCCTCTTGAACTGGGGAGCCCAGAACTGGACGCAGTATTCCACGTTCCAGGTTCTCGTCCCATTTGCTTATTCGGATTTACACACGGCTTTTGTTTAGGTAGAAACAACTAAATGGTTTTACACCCTAGGTTCAGCGGTCGTAGAGAAACGCCACTCTCTGGCTACATACCACAGGGTAAAGATGACAGACTCGGCTCCTACCTTACCAACCTCTTTGGTATCCATCCATCTTTGCTATCTTTCCATCCTCTCGACTGCCAGCCACCTTCAGCCTCTCTGAGACTGCATGGTGGGGAACTCATAGCAGGACCGGCCTGATTCAATTTATCGATTTACATAAGCAACTTTAATCATCATTTAAGCCAGTGAGAGGAAAAATGATATAAATAATAGTTTTCATTTCAATTACATTCGTACTTTTTAGGGCCTTTTTGAATCAAACCTGATTATACTATTCTTTAAATCTAAATTACTATTATTTTTTGGTGATGTATGATAAGCTCTAGTTGGAGGGAAACCGCAATTCAATTAAAATCAAACAGCATGTATTTAGGTATATAAATTAACTTCACTGTGCTAGGCATATAAGAAAAAAAAGAAGAACTTCTGATAAATGCATATTGCATGTACAAAGTTTTATTAAAGTATTTTTTGAGGGAATGGCACTGATTACAATTAAAGACCTCTAAAATTTTAGAACTAGTAAAACTCATTTCCATGGGTCTCGTTTATATTCACAGACTGGAAGGGCCATACAAGCTTTCCTACGTTAATAATCTCTCCTTGGCTTCTCAGATTTGAACGAAGCTAAAACTCAACAAGCGGACTGAGCAAGCGAAAGTGCCCTCTGCATCTGCACCACAAGCTGCTAATACTGAAAATTCTTGTATTTTAACAAATTGATATTGAGCATTAATAGCCTGGCTTCCTCCAGCCACAACCATGTACCGCTTTCTAGTTTAAAATTTGAAGATTGTGAGCAAACTAGCTCTTAGGAGAAGTTTAATCACATACACAGAAAATAAAAATATGTTATCTAAAATGTTGAATAAAAACTGTGGTTTTCAAGAGTACTTCTGCAAGAAATTGATTCTTATTCAACCTGACCTAGTTAGAAGTTTGTATCTCCAAACGTTCGTACTGGGATCCCTCCAACTCTCAGATGCCTGATCTGCACGTGTTTCTCCATCTTCCCTATTAAAACCGGATTTCTTCCTACAGACAGCAGTGTAAGTGTGCTGCCAGCAGGCTGTCAGGGCACCTAAGCCACCTATAAAATCACCTTGTAATGGCGCTTTCCTAATATGAAAAAAGTCAAAAGTTGATCCCATCAACATGTACTTTGCTAAAGGACCTCAGTTTACTAAGAAGAGACAGAAGAGATGCCTGCAGCACGTGCTGTCCTAATGCAGCTTATCAAATCCTCTCCCAAGGTAGGACAAGCTTTCTGCAAAGCCTGGCGCCTCTCATCCCAGCCCAAGGGACTCCCTTGGGTCTGTATCTCCTCCCTCTCCAACAGTTTGTCCATCGCCAGTCCCCAAAACAGCAGCAACCCCCCCACACTGTGGGGGTTGGAAGGGACCTTTGGAGATGACCTAGTCCAACCCCCTGCCAAAGCAGGTTCACCCAGAGCAGGCTGGACAGGAATGCATCCAGGTGGGTTATGAATATCTCCAGAGAAGGAGACTCCTCATCTCTCTGGGCAGCCTGTTCCAGTGCTCTGGCACCCTCAAAGTAAAGGATTTTCCTCATGCTCAATGGAATTTCCTGTGTTCTAGCTTCTGCCTATTGCCCCTGTCTCTGGGCACCACTGAAAAGAGTACAGCCCCATCTTCTTGACACCCACCCTTTAGATATTTATAAGCATTGATTATCCCCTCTGAGTCTTCTCTTCTCCAGGCTGAACAGACCCAAGTCTTTCAGCCTTTCCTCAACAGAGAGGTGCTCCAGTCCCTTGATCGTTTTTTTCTTGGGACAAAACTATCACTATGAACCGCAGGGCGCTAACACCGGTGAGAGCCTTCCCTTTACCAAAAGGCCTCATCTACAGTGATTAATAGTACAATACACAATTAAAGCTTGGCAAGCGTTACTGGCGTGTACACAGCACCCATCCCCGTGACCCTGATTCATCGGCCTCTACGCAGACCACTCGTGTCGGGGAGGTGCTCGAGTGCCCCCTCTCACAGCCACGGCACAGCGGTTGTGTGCACCCACTTCTAGGAAATTTTGGCTACTCCACCAACAGGTGAGAGAGGCTGCAAGAGGATGATGTACTACGTGGGAGCTTCTCATCCAGCATTTCTCTCCTGCCCCAGCATCACACATGAGCTTGGGCTAAGGAGACCCCAGCCCCAAGCTCCAGCCCCATCCTGCTGCAGTGTCACTGCTTCTTGTTGCATGGTCACCTTCCCCTGCAGCATCTCCTGAAGGGGCTCACTCCTGGGCTTACAAGCCAGATGATTTTGTCCTGGCAGGACATTTTTTGACTAATCTGAGGTGGCTTTATTTTTCTGTCGCCACAGCCTTCCTACTTGTACAACGAAGAGAACAGCATTGACCTACAACAGACACAAAATACAAAGTTTGTCTGATGCTGATGAGATATCTAAAAGCTGCTCTGTATCTTCATGTATCACTCCAAGCACTGCTGGTTACCCATTCACAATTTAATTAAACTGAACCCAAACTCTCTTTCTTGTATAATCAGTGCTCTTTTCTCTGACAAGCAACACTCGGCGAATAAATTGCTCAGCAATCCAGGTACGACATGCAGCTTGGCACTCACCATCGGGAGAAAGAAAACACCAACAAACACAGCCCAATTTGTCAATTCAAGGCAAAATGACTTTCTTTGTATTGCTACAGGAGAAACAAGATGTATATCTTCCTGACAAAAACTTGGAAACTGCTCTCAAAAAAGTCCAAGCTAATTAAGAGTTGATGAACTGTTACTTCTCACCTAAGTGAGAGAACACCAATTACAGTCAACTCGTTTGTGGCTGCTTCTCAGAAAGTTCTTCTAGATTTCACACACTGAGAAAAAAAAAAAAAGTGTATATACATTTTCAAGGGAAAATTAATTAGCAATTAAGTCTAAATGCATTTGTGATGAATGGCTGACCTGGCAGGGAATTTAAATGCCCATTTTGCAGCATTAGAAGGCATTAAGAAGCGGGGTTTGTCGAGAGGGATGGGCAGGAGCCTGTGCCAACTGCCCTGGTCCTCGGCAGGATCCCAGACTGCACCACTCGTATCCCTGCAATACCTGTGTATCTCCAATTAACACTGCATCCTCTCCTTAACACTTCCTGCCTACTAATACCCAAGCTTTTAACCTGTTTAGGCGTGTGTCGTAGATTAAGGATGTGCAGGGCCTCAAGATTAAACAAATTGCTGAACCACAGTTCAGGCATCTGTCCTTGATTTCAGGCAGAAGCAATTATTTATTCTAGGGTAGGCACCCGATTATCTGCAGCCACGGTGGGTGGGAAACCTCTAATAACACAGCTGTCCCACTATTTCTGTAAGAAGCTAAAAATAACCCCCCAGTGGCTCCATTTGGATTTATTAACTCTCACTTGGTCCACCACTGCTGGGTCTGCCCTAGCTCCCAAAGGACAATTAGAGTGATTAGCTCAGGCAGAGCACGACCATTTGGAGGCAGCTCCATCCAGGTCACATCCCGGACACATCCCCAAGGCCCCCGCGGTCTGTCAACACCACGTGGCTTCCTTAGGCTTGGGAATGGCAGGGATGGTGGAAAGGGATCGTGAGGAGCCAGCACTGGAGCTCTAAAGCCCTTGCTTGCTGCAGAAGTCACTGCTGCACTCCCATCCCTGGGAGCAGGTACGGAAACACCCGAGGTGGCCCTGCACGGGGCCAAAGCTTCCCTCTGAAATGATGCATTTGTTTCTGCTCCGAGTGACAAGAAAGCAACTATGTATTTTCTGGATCCATGCTGAAAAAGTCTGGATGTTCTCAGCTTCTGCCAGCCTCAGAGATTTTACAGTGGAGGTGCACTAACTAGCCAGAGACACCTCCCTGCGAGCCACCTGCTAAATCCACGACAGGGCTTCCCCTCTTTCAAAAACTTATCTCAAAGAGCCACGGAACAGGTGAGTCCTGGCTCACTGCTGCTGGCTAAAGGCTTCGTGACGCTGCAGAGCCCAGCAGGTGATTTTCTAACACCAGTAATTCAGTCAAATCAAACTCAATTTTCCAATGACAGGCACAGCTCCTCAGTCAAAGCTGTTCCCACATGAAACTTCACCTTCACACTCCTGCTGCAAAAGTATTCAAAAGAAAAAAAAATATGAATTGGGAATCTGTTGTTTTGTTTTGTTTTGTTTTTTAAATTATTATTATTATTTCCTCTCACTTCCAGGCTCAGAAACAAGACAACTGGCTCTGCTCAAATGAAATTTGCCTTTTGGCAGAGGCCAGGTCTGAAAAACTTCTACATCAAATAGAAAAATGCCAGAAAGTTATGAGCAAAGAAATGAAAAGTTTTTACAACCGAGACAATTCTGCAACCTTGGCCGCTGCCTCTCTTGCTGTTGTAGTGACAAAAAGTTACTTACCAGAGAATTGAGTTTTCAACCAGAATCTATTACCTTTGCATTCGAGAGAGATTGTAAATCCCCACCCATTCCCCCGCTTCACAGCTTCCCAGCGTTCGCAGCTCATATTTTCGCAGTTTCCACTTTTTCACAACTGTGGATTCAAATTGGGAAGCTGTGAACAGCAAGGCAGGGACCGGCAGTTTCTCTCTAAAGACGGAAAGTTCCAAGTCCCTCCTTCCTGACCTCCGCCAGCACCAAGTACTTCATCCAAGCTCTTTGATTCCATTTGATCACTCAACATCTGGAACTCACTGGGGTTTCTTCAACTAGTATAATGATGGAGTGGGAATGGATGCAGGGGGGAATGAAGAGGTCACTGAAGGAAGAGCATGCAAATGCTCTTTGGGCATGCAGCAGATCTGGTTTTCTTCAAAAGCTATCACATTTTAGAGGCATACTAGAAGAAATATGAGAACTGGAGAAAGGTGACTGAATTACTTTCAATCTGAATATTATTAAAGCCTTAAGCAGAAAACGGCAGTATAAAAAGCCTTAAGCACAAACAGAGTAAGAGTAGTACCAGATCAGAAGAGATGAGGGAGGAAAACACACTGCTCAGATGATGCCATTAATTCTGAAATCAGATTTCAAGAAGAAATGTGTTCCTAAAGGCAGGTTTAGCATTGGATGGTTTGATTTGGTGAAGACTCTGGGCTACAACCTCTACCTACACCTGGAAGTCAGACATAAGAGGAGGAGAAAGGCATCAGGGTGCAGGGCTCCAGGAGGAAGGAAGCCCATGGCAGGTGACACCACTGATCCTTGACTTTCCCTTGAAGCAGCAGAAGCAGCACCCAGGGCTCTGCTCTGCCTCCACCTTCCCGCTCCAAGCTCTCTCCTACCTCTTGTGTTCTTAATACAAGAGCAGACTGCTCCACCCCGGGACAGCAAAATTCAATCTTGCTTATGCTTCTGAAAAGCCCTGAGTAGTCCCTGCAGGATCTCCTAACGACTTCTACTGCAGCCACGTAGCGCCGCAGTGCTCTGCACCTACAGAAGTGCTGTTCTCGTGCAAATGCTACAGAAGCTTCTCAGCACTGGGTGTTACGTTCCATTTCATACACTGCTGCACACCCCAGTGCCAATTTGCTTCTCCAGTTGGTTTTAGTGCTGTCCTTGCAGCCAAACTACTATTAGGAGAGAATAATTCAGCAACAGATTTACACCATTAAAATCCAAATCTAATGCGTTCGAGCCTATTTTATTCACTTCAGCAAGGGTGGTGATATTTTATTTATAAAATTGTTATTACTCATTATTCATTTAAGTACTCCCCATGCCCGTGCTGAAGAGCTGGTGTCAATACAACAGCAGCGATACGCTCCGGCTCGTACCTTAGCTGGGTGCTGCCAAAGGAAATAACCTCGGTGAGACCAAGTGGCTTAGGCTCCAAATGGTCCCTGCACGTAGCAACGGGGATGGCATTTTCCTTGGGAGACACCTCTCTCCTCACGGTTTCACTGAGCTCCTGTGAAACAGCTGCTCTCGTGTAGCTGCTTCTTCAGCCCCCACCCACCCTGGAGAACGCGGTCCCTCCCTGCGGATCCTGGTTCCCTCTCCTCTACGGCATCTGTCCCACGTTAGACTTTGTCCTTGTTCGGTGGCTGTGACCTAAGAGGTGTCGTGAGAAACCGAGACCTGGATTGCAAAAAAGCCCAAACAAACGGAGACAAAATCAGTTCTACCTAGAAGCCAAAGGATGAACAGTGTGAACAAGTGTGCCAGGATGCAAGAATTATGATGCTTTTAGGCAGTACAACTTCTAAAATTTTAGGATTCTCTCCAAAGAGCCACTTTGCATTTAATGGGCAGCCAAATACCTCTATCTGATTTCTACTCTGCACCCAGGGGGTGCTGAGGACATCGGACTGAAGAGACGTTGTGGGTCAATGAGACAAGTGCCAGGTCCGCTGTGCAACCATCCATTTTGTGCTGTCCTAAACCTGCTCAGCGCCCAGCACAAGAGCACTTAGACATTTTGCCCTCCCTGCTCATACTGAAAGGCTCGTCTAGAACATCTCCTCAGATGGGTGGACCCATTTTCTTAATTCCTGTTCCAAGTTCATTTTTCGGTCTTTGCCAATGTGGTCCTATAGTTTAAGCAGATGGTTTTGTTTCCTGGTGTTCAGTTTCTGAGATATTTATACACAAAGTCCCATATTCTCTCAGCATCCACGCTGCCTTGCTGCACAAGAAAAGGTACTTTCCCCTCTTCACACCTGACAGACTCTCCAGTCCTCTGATTGTTCCATTAACGCTTCTCTTCACCTCTTCAGGTTGGCTTTAAATTTTCTTAACTGTGGGTGGTCAGAACTATAAAGAACATCTCATTTTCTTCACTGGAAATAACACTCTGAATACTGCAAGGACTGCACTTACCTTTGTTAGAAATGCATCACATTAGCATTTCACAGACTTTCTGACATCAACTGGTACTTCTCCAACACTCCCCTTTGCTATTTCCAACCAATTAGTCCCCAGCTGTATGTCTCACTTTGCAATATTGAATCTCACCCTGTTTCTATTATTTTGGTCATCGTGGTTATCTGCTATCCTCTTCAATAGTGACAACTTTTCCCAGCAGTGTCATCAATTAAACTCAGGAAGGCATTTCTTATAATTTCTGCCGGTCTTTAATGGGGCTGTTGACCCGGCTGGGCTCTAGGCCTGTCTTTGGGAATCACAACTGGGACCTCCCTCCAGCTCAGGAGCTCTTCTTTCAACACAATGTATTGCTACCTCCCCTTCAGCAAGGTCTTCACCTGATAATTCCTTCACTAATTTCCATCTTCTTCAGCTTAATTAACTACTCAAGGCACAGATGCAAATGCCTTTGAAGTCTCCTGAGATGAGATTAGTTGATAGAATAAACACACCAGGAGCAACAGTGAAAGCAGGTACTTCTATAGGATGTGACCTAATCTCTACAATAGCTGTCTTTGGATAAGAGCAAAAGATGGCCTACCTTAAACTGGTTTTAAACTGGGATATGCATCAGACAGATTGTTTCTTTTGTCAAGAAAAAAAAAAAAAGAGAGTTGCTGTTGCATGAAAAAGCATTTTGGAACATGGCTCTGCTAGTGAGAGGGACGGGGAGAAGTGACCTCCAGTCACTCCTAAGAAATAAAATGCTTTTTCTGCCAGATCTTGGATAACATTTTCATACTTTATAATGCAAGCTTTGTGCCCATTTGACAGTGTTTTGAATGTAATTATTCACATGTAGTTTTGATTCTGCATGTTCCCCTCCCCTTTTCCAATGATTTGTGAAGATAGCTTGCTTTTACCTAAGGCAAGAGGGACTGGATCCAGGTATTGAAACATAGGAGTGGAGAAGATTCCCTGGCTGGTAAGTTCCCCAGAGCAAAAAGATGACCCTCGCTCGAGGAACAGCAGGAAGATGGATATTCTGCCTGTCCTCCTGCTGATGACCATGTAACTACTGATTGCCCAAGGAAAGCCTAAGGACAGCAACAAGCCTGGCACAGCCACCGAAACCCTCCCCAGCCCCAGCTCTCTCCAAGACACGGCTAGTCAAGAAACCACTTTAGACTTTGATGATCCTGATGAGCTCAGCGTTATCTTCCCAAAGTCCCTCGGAAACAGATCGGTGCAAACCTTAAGACATCCCCGAGTTCAAGTTCATAGAACAATTTTGCACAGGCAAGAGTCACTTGGGTATGGGGCCAAAGAAGACCTGCAGGGCATATTAAACGAAGCCTGTGCGTACACTGCAGCAAGAGGAGCAGCATCCCCACGCTGGAGCATCCGGGCCCACTGCGGTATTCCCTTCTGCCTGGTGGAAAAATAGCAAGGAGGGAGCAGGAGCAAGTGGCACACACCTGCTTGGAAAGCGATTCCAGGCGCCACACAACAGCCTTGCAGACCCTGGGATATTAAATGCCACGCAATGTCAGGCAGCTGACATCCGAGCCATTTGCCTGGGCAGCTCCTCTATTGTTTAGGATTGACATTTCCATGTTAGGAAGCTTGCTGGGGCGCAGCGCCCCGGGCAGGAGGAGGGATGCTCAGGGCGAGGGCGGCCGCTCGGGGCTGCATGTGTGGGAGCGCAAGCGTGCTGTGCGTGAGGCCGGGCTCCGAAAGGAGAAATAATGGAGGAGGAGTCAGCTATTACGGTGTGCCGAGGTTTGTGTGTGAAACTACAAGGTCAAACAGCCTCCGGTGTGGTGCACCCAGGCACACAGCCCCCTGCACACGCACGGCTGGAAATATTCAGAATTGTGTGCGACTGTGGCTCTGCGTCCGCCCGTGGGACTGAAAGACAAGCTGCACGTAGGCTAGATTTTTCACACAGTTTCCTCAAACATGAGCCTCCGTCAAATTTCAACCCTCTTCCCTGTACACCTCGCAAAACCTTCTTTAGACTGAAGCCCATAATCCAACAACAAGCCACAGAAATGCTCGTCTCTTCTGGACACTCTGAATATTTACACAGGAAGCTCTCCTGGTCACCCCAAAGCTCCACAGCCTGGAAGCGGAGGTGAGTATGCAGCCCCTGAGGCAAGGGGATACGGCATACTTAGGACAGGCACTAACAACAGGACAAGGAGTGATCTTACCCCTCAAAATCCACCCACTAAAAGGTTTCCCAGCCCAGCCCCTATGTTTAAGAGCCACTGCTGGTCACCAGCTTCCACGAACCTCTCCAACCATTTTTGAGCTGAGTGACACTGCTGGGCTTTTCCCATAAGCCCCACATTTAGTTACATTTTCTGGGGAAAAGTACTTCACTGGATTTAAATCTCTTCAACAAGCAAACCATATACCTTCTAGAGCAAGAAATAGGGTGTATTCACTCCTTATTTGCCATCTCTAAGCGTTTCACAGACCTCTATCATACCTCCATGTCTTCGCTAAGCTGAAGAGTCTTATCTACAAAAAGTAACCTCCTTCTTTCATTTTCTTTGCCATTACCCTTTTTCTCCTCCTCACAGGCTCCTTTTTTCCAGCATATCAAGCTCAAAGAGCTCTCGTGGTCCGAGGTCCTACGCTCCATGCAGAGGAGCCTTGTGCTCCATCCAGCCTGCCTGGTGGAGAACAAAGAGCTGTGCTGCATGGTCCTGCTGCGAGGAAACCTGCTGCCGGCTGAGAGCCCTCGCAGAAGGGATTTGCTCTGTTTGCATCCAGGGTGGGATAAGCAAATACAAGAGATGTGAATCTTAAGATTATTTTCCCCACGTGTGTTCCTGGGATCGGAGCTGGCAAGAGATTTTAATCACGGCTCCTTCTAAATATATCTGTGAAACAACTCCAGACTTGCAGCAAACGATGAGCTGCAAGTATTGTCCCAGCAGGCTCTTATCAAACAGATTTCACAGCAACCTCTCTGCGAGATAAGGACCGGGAAGGCACGTGGGTGGGATTCATCAAACAGGAGTCAAGTCTGATCTGGCGGCTTAGTCCCCAATTTAAGGAAGAAAAGGCACCTCCCACTTACTGAGGCGCTCAGCGTAGCATGAGTCTTCAGAGTCATCCTTCTCTCTCTCTGGGCTGCAGCAGGAGCTGGGATAATTAAGCTTGAGTAGGCTGGACTTTTTGGGACAAATGAAATTTTGCAAGATGAATTCCATTCTAATTTTTTTCCTCTAGGAAAGCGTGAATTTAAAGGCAAAGCAGCAAGCTTCATGGCTATCACTGAAAGGAACATGAAAGCTGGTAAAAGTAATTGCTAATACCTGTTCCTTTCCAGGTTTATTCAGTAAGACCCAAAAGGCTCTACTTCTTTAACAGTAAAATAAACTCAGAAGGATCTTAAAATATTGAGGGTTGCTGGCGGTTTTAAAAGGTGCAATATACACCCTGGATAAATGCGCAGTACATACCTATACAGCAGGGGTATTTTTCACTCCAGAAAGAAAAGTGTTGCTTTCCTCCTGCTGAAATAAACAGCTGGTTTGGCAGAAAGGTGCTCTCCTCGCTGCAGCTAAGAGGGCCACCGCCAAGGTAAGTCCCTGATGCCCTGGGGTGCACCCACCTACTGGGCTGGGGCATGCTGCAGAGACACGGCACGAAGGAGAGGAGCAGCGGATCCATTCAGGAGATACCGGCGCGGGCTGTCACCTTTCCAAAGCCACCTTCCCCATCAGCCTCACCGAGGTCGGGTTTGACTTCCCGACCCTTTCAGCGAGTGCCAGGCAGCGGAAGCCCCTCCGCAGGTTATCCCGCCGGAGCACATCCCAGCCCCCTGCCCTCGCCTCGAACACCCTGCTGAAGGTGGGAAATAATTAAGCCTTTATAGCTTTCAACACACACCTAACTCCTTCCTTACTTATACCATCATCATGAACCCATCTGTCGCCAAGCCAGGCTCTTTTAATTGAGAAAAACATCAATGAATGATTATCTATTTAGAATTAAATGCATTTCATTGTCTCCGCAAAAAAAATAAATAAGGAAAACCCCCTACTGCTTGTGTAGGGGGGTTGATACTACCTGTGACACTTTCCACATTCAAAGAGTGACTTACACACTCAAGCATCCTCACTGCATATTTTTATATTTTTCAAGACCAAACCTCCTTGTTTAAGTTTTCAAAAGCTGTAGGCTTCATACTGTGGCAGTGGGACAAACCCGACTTTAGCTTTTTATCTATTTCATTAGCGTTGCCCTTCGCTCAGAACGGCCTCTAGACAAACTATTTATTGTTGGGTTAATTAGATCATTTGAATCTATGCTTGCCACTGCATTTTTGCAGTATGGAGTATCTAAGACACGTGGTCCATGGATATCTAAGTATCTTGAGTTATCTGACACATGGGCTTTCCCAAAGGAACAGGGAAGATAGAAATTACCAGCTGTGGGGATAATACTCTGGACAGGCGAAGTTCCCGTGTTATTATTGCAGGAGTTTATCCAAGTCTGTATAAAGCTCTTAATCTCTAGCTTTTTCTCTTTCAATGCCATCAGAAAGGAACTTGTCTCTTTGTAAAAATAATTTGCTTATGACATTCCCACCCATAAAACCAGGATGAAGAGGAGAAATAGGCAAAGGTGAGAGGAGGCAGCTACCACTAACAGGCAATATGTATGTGTACCTGACAGCTGGAAGTGCCAAGAAGGTACACAGATACAATAATGTGCACGTCTGTTATTTGAAAAATAGGCAAATTAATACCAATTGCTATTTTAATATAGCTGAAACACAGATCTGTTATATACAGCTACCCTAAAATAATATTAAGACATTGCAACACACTTTCAGAAATCCGGAAAAGTCAGAAGGACAGTGGGTAACACAGCACCACCTCAGCCCTTCGATGCATGGGGATGGTACTAGATATAACCACACGGTACTTCTTTCCCCAGAGGACAGAGAAGTGTGTCTTCTTCCCAAATCTTAGGGTGCCTGCTTCAAAAGAAGCAAATTTTATCAATTCTTATGGAAAAGGAATTCATGTTCCCTGGCAGATATTGCAATAATAAATCCAGTCGCAAATTTCAGTTCTCCTCCCATCTGTTTTGTTAAACTGCTAACTTTTCACCTTGAGCAATGATAGAAACTTAAATATAGCTGGATTTTAAAAAATCCTGAGCATCATTCCATTACTTGAATTTTAAAACACTAAGTCACTTCTAAAGCAGTCCTAAAGAGAGATTTAAGCCTCTTTTTTTTTTTTTTTTCCTAACTTTTTCCTTTTTTTTTTTAAAAAGGCTGTGAAGTGACACTGGCCTATAGTCATGCTGGGGTAAAACCACTGAATTTTTTGCCTGAGCTCGGGACCCTTGTTTGGCTGGACCCCACCTGCGACCCCCGGGTAGTGCTGGCTCTAGCCAAGGAGATGTTGTTAATCGCTCAAAACTTCATTCAGCCCTGTTGTCTTTTCTGAATGGATGGATGAAAACTTGGCACCAGACCAGGAGGTGCAATAGCTCAAGTGTCCTAAGCCTTGACTTGGTGTTGAAAACCTTATGAAGAGGGCCTGTTCAAATTGAGAATGAGTCAAAATACTGAGACACCACAAGCTATGGACACCTAAGTTACAGCTGTACCACTACTGAAGTACTACTGGCTGATTTCACTGCGTTTCATCGAGATTCACAAAAGTAAAAGACCTTGTCCAGTCTTTAGACCTTTTTCAATTATGTCTGAATGTATTTTCTAAGGGGCATAAACATATTTTTGTTTGTTTGTGGACTATACACATGTTACACATTACTGGTTTGATTTATTACTTGTGTATAAGTCTTTAAAGTAAAATCGCATCATGACTGTGACCAGCATGGAAAATCTGCCACAAAATCTATTTGCTTTGGAAAATTGTGTGATGGAAGAAGCTGCTGTTCCAGCCTAACTATGGCTTCAAAAAACCCCTTCCCTCGGCTGATCACCGACACTGTTTTCAGATGAGCCACAGTAATGGAGTGAATGTTCCCAGTCCAACAATGAGGCTAAATCCCTGTGGACACCCACACAGGCTGCACCTGACAGTGGAACCAAAGTAAAGCAAATCAGAAACCAGTTTCTGCTCGGGATGTCCCACCCCTGCCAGTCAGGCGTGCTTCCCTCAGCCAGGGCTGACTTACAGACCACCAGTCACCTCCACGGTGTCTGTAGACTTTTAAACCTCATCAGAACCTCATCTGGAGGAAACCCAATTTTGACAGCTCAGGAAAGAGTCTGCAAGAAGTTGAGAAATGTCTCTCATCTCCCATCCTCACGAATTCCATTTTAAGATGTACATATAATACGTGTATTTATAATTGACATGAATCAAACATAAATCACCTTAGAATTTACAAGCATTACAAAACCGTGGAAGACAACCTGCTTGGGCGCCTTGTGCTTCTCAGGACTATCAGCTGGACACATCAATGCCTGAAAACATCTGCATCCGCCATGGGCTGTCATCATGCTTACAGAATGGAGATCAAAAATGCGTGTTACAGAAAATATTAGCTGAGAACTGGAATGCTAACCACACTCTGGCTGTAGCTATGATTAGAAAAAAAAAATAAAAAGAAGAGGAAACTACATGTGCTCTTTCTTTTAAAAAAATTCATTTAAAACAACTAAAAAAAGGCTTTGGTTACTCTGAGATGCTGGCACTCTCCTCCTGCCTGAGCTGGGGTTTCTGCTACTTTTGAAGCATCTCTGGCTCAGGTCCAGGTTTGAAGGATGGCAGAAATGGATACTTGTTAAAAGCATGTGCTTGTTCCACTTTACCCCACTTCAAATTTTTCTGATTTTTTTTCCCCCCCATCAGATTTTATCCTAAGTACATTGCACCAGTGAATTTGACATGAGTCCAATTCTGACCTTTTTTAAATGTCCTCCCATGAATTTAGATTGAAATCCCCATTAAGCAGATAGATAAATGAACGCATTTAGGAGGATGCACAGATAGATTGAGAAGCAGCTGCCATTCACCTTTTTATCACAAACACTTGGGGACAATCAGAGAAATTTCAGATATGGCAGAAGATTTAGAACAGACAAAAGGAGATATTATTTCAAACAGACAAGTTATGGTAAACCCCACCCCTGGTACAGAATGTCCTGGATACTGAAGACTAAAATAGACCCAAAAGATCACAAAATCAGAAAAAGGGAAGTCCATTTGGTGGACATGAAACAAAATGAACACGACGTCCAGGGCAGCAGAGGAATTCATGGGGCAGAAGGCACACAAGATAACTTTGGTGCTCCCTCCATAAGCAAGGGCGCACCTTACTAATTGCCATTACCTTAATTACCCTGTGATGCTGTGTAGATGGAGGTAAGAATCAAATCAAATTTTATTCTCTGGGAAAAGAAACTTAAGAAAGGGGTGGGTAGACTCAGGACACAGCCCCACCAACCCGCAGCAAACCCGTATTGTCCCAGCCATGGACCACTCCCCAGGGCCACCTCGGGATGCTGCTCAGCTCCCTGGGGACCAGGCACCCCGTAGCCTGCTACAACCGGCACCCAGGGCTTGGACAAGCTCCCTTCTGGCACTCTCCCCCTAAAACAGAAGCTTCTTCTGACACTAATCCCCTCCTGTGACCTTGTTTTGCCTAAATGTATCCCCAGGGATCTTCCATAACCCAGAAGCTCAGTGATTAACTTAATTAGGAGAGCAACTTCGGTATCTCCTGTTAATGAAAGCCCGTGTGATACACCGCCAGAGGATGATGTGCAGCCCTGCTCTCTGAACAGGAGCTCAGACTGGGCGAAGCAGCCCACGTTGTAACCCAGCTTATTAATAGACAGCTTGTCCAGGTGACACAGATCCAGCCTTTTCTTTACAAACACAGCAGTGAGGGAGACCTGAAAATCTCCTCTGCGTGTACATGGATCCAAGTAAACCTACAAAGACAGCTTATACTACCCTTGCAACAATAATAATAAACACAGCTTACTGTCAGCCCCGGGCAGAGGCAATAGATAATGAGGCAACCTGAGCAGTACCCTCGTTAGGGCTTTCTGTTAAGGAGAAGCTATTCTA
Organism: Xenus cinereus; assembly: GCA_025774025.1. Lineage (NCBI taxonomy): Eukaryota > Metazoa > Chordata > Aves > Charadriiformes > Scolopacidae > Xenus > Xenus cinereus. The sequence continues at coordinate 24,570,015 of JAOXJK010000051.1, read as the reverse complement.
CGTATTGACTTTTCCGCGCCTGTTGTGGTAGGGGGTTATTCAACAATTCGCCTTTGATTCCCTCAGGATGCTCCATCTGGGTTCGGATCAATGGCCCACCCAGCTGTTCCAGCTGAAGTCTGCTTTTAACTTGCCGACTATAAAACAGTCATACAAATTTCTGGTGTGCTCAGGAAAAAATACCAGTGGTCAAGTGATGTGCATTCCCCAGAGAATTTTATGCGAGTAAGCCAATTTGTGTCTCGAGGAACCAATTTAAGTTGTGCGAGCTTTTCAAAAGGCCATCAAGTACTTTTCTGAGCGGTTTAGACAGGACAAAGCAAATGCAAAGACCTTCCCAATGTCCGAGGGAGCTGCAGAGATGCTCCCAGCCTCAAAATTCCACAGATGTGGAAGCTGTAGGACCTGGAGGAGGAACAACCCCCTGACTGGGGCACACTCCCACAGTACCTTGTCTGAAACCTCCATTTACACGGTTTAACCGCTGCTCGTAACCAGCAACTTAGGGAGCTGATTTCCTACACTTTTAATTCCCATTTCAACTACAGGCTCAGCCGCTTTCTGCTTACACTGCTCCACTGTCTTTAAAGAGGGAAAAGCATCTCAAATCTTTGTTAACGAGATAAAGGGCAACCTTTATTCATTTAGAGATCCCCCGTGTCCCTCTGGTATGCCCCAGGGCTCACAGCACTGGATTCTTCATGCGGAAAAGAGTAAGGACCATAAGGAATGGGTGGCACTTGTGTGCCACTGTCAGGAAGTTAAAGACAAAAGACCTCCTCCCTCATTTCATGTGACAGATAACCAGACCTTCAGCCTTCAAAGCATTTGCCATTGCTGTCTTGACCTTTTGCCATGACTGTCCTCCCACATAACAAACGGAGGAATTGCTCCACGTGATCTCCATCTGCCAAAGTCCTCCTTCAGGTAGTTCTACCACTAAGACAGAGATGTCTTTTTTCACTGACTCATAGGCAACAGCTTAGATTAGACATCTGGAGGCCCTAGCTGAGGCGAGATGAAACTCACCCCAAGTCTTCAGTCTCCCATTCAATTAATTAAATTAACATGCTATGCTCCTGGGACCGCCTCCCTGCCCTCCACCATAAATGCTTGGGGAAGGAAACCCCAGGCATTTGCAAGCTCGCTCCTGGCTTCAATTCCTTTAATCAGTGTCCTACAGTGATACAGGGGAGAAGTTGCTGAAGGTCTTTGCAGCGGTTCAGTTTGTGACACAGGCTCTGGTGCTCCTTGGTAAGGTTTTTTTGGCAGTGTGCAATGTGTCTGCAGCGTCTCTCAAACAGGGCAAAGTGTCACAGAAGGAAATCTGTGCAATCACGCGTGAAAATCAGTGCAAGTGGACTGAAAAAGGAAACCCTGCTTTTTTCTTCTTCTGTCTAAGGTAGTCCATCCTCTAGAGATGATGCTGGAACATGCTGGAGGATTCAAAACAACACTAACAGAGAGAGGGAACGAGATGGGTAGTAGCACAGCTCATACCTTGAGAAATGAGGAAGAGCCAGCCAGGAGGAGGAGAGGGACTCTGGGCACGCTGTCTGTGTGGGAAAGGCTCAGCGAGCTTTTGGTTTACTGACTCCTAGAGAACACATGCAGGAGACAACCAATATAAACCTACCGAGACCATGAAAAGCTTCAGTGGGATCCTACACCTTCTGTGACATGGAAGTCAATTGTGCATGAAATACAACGTCCTTGAAAAACAGACTTCATTAGTCCTAGTGCTCACGGAACCGCTTGCACAATATGTTAAAAAAATAATAATAGAAAAACTGGCCATAAAATATTGGCAGAATGGAGCTGCATGTCCAGAAGCTAAAATGAGTCAGAACAAGAAAGAGAAGCCAAATAGCTGCAACTTATTTAGTAGAGATCTATTGAATAAACGGCCCTGGGAGCTACTGTACCAATTCATCCTCAACAAATGAGAAAGCAAAAGCCATTTCCTTAAAGAACTGCCTTAGAATGAAATAATCTGTAGCAATATTAAAGCAGTCCGAAGTTGTGATTATTATTATTATTTTTTTTAAATTATGCAGTGCTACTTTTTCAAGTCTAACAGCTAACCTTTGAGGCTGGGCAGGACCTGTTACACTCTTATGGACATATTTCTAATTCAGCACCTTGCATGCAAGTGGCTGGGAACAAAAGCCACCCGCATTTCCCTGCAAATACAACAGCAGAGGTGTGGAGTGAAGCTGCTCTGCACCCGAGTATGGGGCAATTGGTCTCTGATGGGTCCATGGCCACCGACCCCAACAGCAGAAATCCCAGTGAAAAGGTGTGAACATCTTTCTGGTAAAGCCCCTGGAGCTCAGAACAAGCTTAACTAGTGTTAGACTTCCCTGCTGACCACGGAAGGGCAGGGAATACCTGCTGGATTTTCAACTTTGGTCACAGCAACAGCCTCTGCTTCAGTGTGAGGGCAGCAGAGAGGAATGTGGGTTCAGTCCTAACCAGGGAAACTTATGCCCTTCCTCCCTGCTCCTCTGCCTCCCGACACACGGGCTGTACGACAGACATCAAAATGAGACCACTCGGAGAATATACGCACTGTGAAAAGCAGAACACGTGCTTTGTAACTAACTTTAGTTGTGTTACTGAAAGCTTTAACTAAGTCTAATTAATGTTTTTAGCCCTTGGCATTTCTATCACTTGGTTTGATCTAATAGCACTCCTTTTTCTAATCCTCTTAAAATAGGCTGTTTTAAAGGTTTACTCAATCTGACACTTAGAGCACGATCCTTAAGTATTGTTATTATGAGCAAAGCTATTTGGCCTTCATTAGCAGGATAACAATTAGCTGAAAAACAAGCGTAGCTTGAATCACAGGACTACTGCCTCTTTGCTAATTTTATCTGAAGTTCCTGAGGACACCAAGCCACAGCCAGTGCTAATGGAGGAGGGAGAGGGGCTCCTTGGGCTCCCCATGGCAGCCAGGCGGGGAGAATCCTGCACAGACCCCCAAAGCCAGGCAAGCGCCCTGCCCACCTGGGAGTTTCACTTGGAACAACCACAGCCAATTTCATTATTAGCTTTTATGGAAATTTCTCCCTTCAAATGCTTTCCTTCCTGCTCACCCCACCCTCCTTCCCCCCCCGCCGTGTGACTTAGAATGGATCTACAGGACTTTTGCTGCCCGGCGTTAAACAGATACCACAGAACAGGACTCTCTAAAACACTGACTTACCACTACCAGATGTATTTTTGTCTGTTTGTCCATGCCACACGGGGTTTGAACGGGCTTCTGAAATATCGCTGTGGTAGACTTTGGGGATAACAATACAGATTTTGGTCTTTAACCAGCTGTCTTCTCAAATATAATCAAACTACTGTATTATTTTCTCTCCCCACAGCAAGCACAGTTAGTTTATATTTGAACTTTTCCGCCTTTGAGAACATGTTTACCACTGCCTCCTTGAAGGACACTGGATCTCATTTGCTTGGACTTCCTCTGTTCTGCTCTCGCTGTGAAGAAAAGCCCTTTATGTTGATGTGGCACTATAAAAATCCATAATCATAAAGTTAAAAATAAACGCCTTGCTAGAATAAGATCAGCTGAATACACTGAACTGCTTAATAAAGTAGTATTTGATATTTGGTATTTGGTTCTGCCCGGTATTTTCATGTCTGACTTCAATTAAACGAGTTTTCTTCAGCAATTCAGAGGCCTTTAAGTAACCGTATGTCCCCGAATATAAAAACCACGGTGTACACACCACCACAGGCCGTCTCACTTCAAAGCTCTTATTCCAACACAAACCTGCTTTTTACCGCTCAGAAATTGCCACCAAGGAGCCACGAAGCCCCCGAGCCTGATGCTCCTGCCTGCAGGAGCTCCCTGGGTGTGGGAGGCAGCCCTGGGAAACCTTCAGCCTGCAGGCTTTTGCTGGCAGAGGCGAGTGCCATTTGGCACGATGACATTTAGCCCTACCTGTGCCAGTATGCACCAGTACCAGCTGCTGATGGAGGCGGCGGGGTTCATCGGTTCCATCGACATCCTGAAGCCCCCCGCCACAGCAGACACCGCAGGGGCGAGGGACCATCCCTACCTGCACCGTTTTCCGCCTTTCTTCCACAAAACCCACTGACCCCGAGGAAGGGTTTGGCAGGTAAGAGCAAGGGATGAACAGCACGCAGTGGAATTCTTCGTCCAGAGTATTTATTGCAATCTTGAGTCATCCGCCGCCGTGGAGGGTTTGATTCTCCAATAATTTCACACTACATAAAAATCGAATCTGTGATAATTTAGATAGGCTATCAAGTACTGCTGATCTTGACCATAAACAAAGCAGAAGCAGTAATTGCTTTTACTGGAAAATTATGTGTGTTGTAGGGTTTTAACACTGGACTATCTCAGGGGAAGGAGAAGAAGATTGGAAAGCCTCGGTTTCAACAAACATGAAATTGGACAAAATGTGGCAAAAATAAGATGACACCGAATTTCCACATATAAAAGCTCATAAAAATTCTGTAGTATTGGCTTCTTCAATTTAATCCAATCAGCCTTTAGCATTTCCATTTGTTTTGATATGAAAAATATCAATTCACCACAATACCGAATTTTCCAATTACTCCATTGTGATTCTATTAATAAGAAAAAGCTATTGATTTAAACCATGCCTACACAACCATGACTTTTCAAAATGGCACTCATATTTTTCTCAAAGGTTTTTCTTTCGGTAAGCTATTAATTATGCGAATTCAACAGCATAACAGTAACAAAACATACCCAAAGGGTTAAACCTCGCAGCCCTTGCTCTGTCCCAAGGGCCACCGAGCAGAGGGCGTAAGGGGCGTCCGGTGGACGGGGATCACCAAACCAAGGGGATGCTTACGTGCAGCCCCTGACAAACACCGCATTAACGGCTGAGTTTTCTGAAGGGGAGGAAAGAAACCATGATTTGTGGCTACGGCAAAAGCTTTCCAGTCCTGGGGCTCACAAGCCGCACGGCATCTCCTGGCAGCTTGCGGTCAGAAGAGTTGCAAAACTTAATATTAAGGCTCACGGAGCTCTGCAACTTCAGAAGTCAACATGATCCCCAGCTGAAGCTAGGAAGGCATGGAAAGGGCTCTAACTAAAACCATCAGATTCAAAGGCCTTAAATCTTTTTAGAATTTAAAATACGAAAGTTCTCTTCCTATACTGCCAGAGTTTTGGTCCTTCCCCTTTGCCATTCCACAGTCTTGCAAGGCTAAATTGGGTACCATTAATTCCTAAAAGTATTTCAGGGTTATCACGTAGGATTTCTGGATTTCTACTTTTACATTCGAAGAATTCCCGTAAGCTGCAAAAAGGCAAGCCTGGGGCTTCATGACGCAAAAAATCCTCCCGCTAAGATGACAGGAGCGATAGACTGACAGCCTGAGGATCCTCCAGGCAAGAAGCAGGAGGGCTGTAACTCCCTGGAGCTCCAGAGCCACCGCTCCCCACACAAGGACTCACCTTGAGTCCCGCTCCGGTTCAGGCTATAAAGCACCCATTATCCTCGCTTGGTGCATATATAGCTTTTCTTAAATTAACACTGATGCTATTTCCTATTATAAGTAATTTGTTCCACAAATAGACATTTTCAGGAACAACATCTGTGCCTGTGCTTGATTTGCAGCACGCTGGTTGTCTTAGAGGAGTCAACGGGAAAGGTCACACCAGTTAAACTAGTTGGGAGAACTGAACTTTGCGGGCCTTCATTTGTATTTTGCTTTTGTTTTGTCTTTGCCTGCCGTGGTTTCGGTGATATTTCAGTGACAGGACTCTTGTGGGGTGTGGGGGGGGTTTATTTGTGGAGGATATTGGAAATGCCAGCCTTTGTATTTCAGCTACTGGTTTTAACACAAAAGGCAGTTGTAAACATTTTCTAAATCACTTCAGAAAGCCTCAGAGGCAGTTTTTTAAAAGGTAATTTTTAGTAGCATTGACTTTAACTGTTCGATGCTGCTGACAAGGCCCTTGCACGCGGGTCTCCCAGCTGCTGTGAATAACAGGGAGACAAACAGGGGCCGAGCCCCATCCTACCACATTCCTGAAGGTGGCAAGCTCCTCACCCACGGGTGATGCTGCACATGAGGGCTTCCCGGTTCTGCTAATGCCTGAGACACAACTTACAGCTATGGAGATGCAAAGAGCCCGTGCTGTACCTTCCCAGCAGCAAACAGCAGGTCACAGCTGCTGCTGGAGACTGTGCCCAGGGAAGAAGGACAAGTGCTCCAGGGATGCTCCCTGAGGGGCAGCACGGCTGGCACATTGTGCCCTAGGGATGCTCTCTTGAGGGGCAGCAAGGCCGACAGATCCTGCCAGCAGCCCCCAGGCTCTGGGTTACAAGCAGGGATCCCCTGGCAGCCCTGTGCTACCCCCATAAGCTTCTCCCCACCCCTGCCATCTTCTAATGCCCTGGACCAGCCTCCAAGCGCTGGCACCAAACTCATCTCGCAGCCAGCAATTAGCCGGCAGGGTGAAACCCCCCTGGGTTGGGAACCCCTGCGACTTGGCAGGGACACTGGGAACACCACAGCTATGTTCATCACCCTGCAGAGCCCCTCTGTCTGCCTCTGCCTGGAGCCAAACGTTATCCAACCTGCTGCTCAGAGAGCTTGTCGGTGGTGTGTGCTGTATGTCCAACCCGAGCAACAAGAGGAAAAGCCTTCCAGCAGCAACCACAAAAGATAAAGAGATCTCCAGTGGCTCAAAGGGTATATCGCTGCTTTCGCACAGCCAATAATAGATACCAAACTGCCCCCAAGAAAATTTGTTCTACGTGTATGATCAGGAAATTTTTACAAATCATTCCTTCCTCCTGTTCCAATTTTCTCCACACCCATAATCTATAATTTCACGTCTGGTACAGACCTGATGGATTGCAGCACTGTTGATATACCGCAATAACAAACAAACGGTTATTATTAACGGGACTATAAATCACATATCAACCCCCACGCCAACTAATTGTAGTCATTTACATTCTACCTGCAGCCCTGCCCGCTGCCATTGCGGCTGAGCACAGCATTCCCTCCCCTACCCAGCCATAAAACCACGGCAGCCTGGAGTCCCACGGCGGCTCCGTCCACCCCAGCGGCGGCCGTCCCTCCAGGCACGAACGGAGGGAAACTTTCTGCTGTGTGAGAGCAGCATCCTGGTGTGAAGATGAACGCATTCAGGTTTTTATCTCTGGTTAACTTACTGCTATGAACACACAGCGAACCGAAGGCTAATTGAGCCGGTACGCCTGGGCACTCATTTTTCTTACGGCCGGGAAGGAAGGGGCAGTAGGTTTTCGCTCCACACCAGGGGATGACATTGCAGCAGAGCTTCATCATTCAGCCGAGACGCAATTTGCAGCTCCCGGGATATAAAACTCAGCACGCAAGCCGCAGGCGGCCGGATCCCAGTGACGATCAGCCGCGGTGGTTAATCATTTCGTCTTCACGTTGTGAAACCCTTCACGCGTTCCTTCAGCCTTACCTACCCTTGTGCTGCCTTTTAGTGCAGGCAGCTCCCTTGGGATCTCAAAAACCAGCAGGGTTGTTATTTTTATGTGTGTTTGCCGAGTGGGTGAGACAGGCTTTAAAAGCCTATGAACTATCTAATTTTTTTTTGTTTAAAAAAAACCCCAAAAACACAACAGAATTCCCTGCTGCCAGCTCTGGTGAGGTGGTTAAATAAAGTCCTTCTGCCACCTTGCTCACAGGGACAGTGGGCAAATTGCGTGGCTGGTAGGAGGAGAGGTGCTGGCGCGGGACGGTGCTCAGTCCCACACCTCAGTGTTTTATTGCTCAAAGTAAAGAATGTAACTACATTTGCTGTTGACTTCTGGTGGGGCTCAGTTAGCCTCTGTTGGCTTGAAAACAGGCTGAATTAATTTAGGCTGAGCAAATATAGACAATAAAACGGACTTTTAACATGAGAGCTTATTCTCTATTATTTTATATATAAGAAAGCTCTCTGCCACTTGAAGACGCCTCCCTTCCCCAGGGGGGGTTTTTCAAACATGGGAAGGTTCCAGGTCAAACATCAGCCCTTTAATCCCATCAGAAATACATACACACAGACTTGCCCATGGTACAATCCAGCCTCCTCCACCCAGAGGCGTAAGGTGAACAGCTTTTATCAGTACCAGATTCATTTTCTTTTCCCCAGTGGATACCGCAGAGGCACCGGTCCACCCAGTACCTTCTGGGTGGACCTCCACCCAACTGGAGGATGCCAGAGAAACACAAACCAAAGGAAGAAGTTGCCAAAACCACGATGGGCCTTTTCTACTGTACCAGGCAGCTCCCATGCATTCTGGAACAATCACACTGAGCTCACGGTTGGGTTATTGTAGAAGAATCAGCAAATTGCAGTTCAAAATATTTTAAGAAAGGGTTAACCAGCATCACTCTGCCTCAGGGGTGCATTCCTCCGCCATTAGTCTCTCCTGTTTTTAAGAGATTAAAAACTAAGAAAGTACAGCAGCGTCTGGCCCCTAATTTGCAGAAATAACAAATCAAATGCCTTAAAATTGGTAATTTGGCAGATTAAATTATCAAAGCCCAGTCTGTTGGTGTCCACATCTGATAGTGCTTTGATCTTGTTTATATCTTAGAAATTGTTTCATGGACTAACTTTGTTGATTATCTTCAAACTGTGACAGGTTTTATTCCATCAGCAATGCAGTCGCCTTCCGAGCAACAGCCTGCTCTTTAAAGTGCAAATTAAGAACCGGGGAAGAGAAGAAAGGATGGAGTTGTTTGAAGGAGCTGCTGGATGTCAACAGAGGTCAGCGCTTTGGGTTTTATTTCTTAACTACATATGTACAAATGACCCAACGCAATCCCAAATTAAAAGCTATGACTAGGAGAGGAGGAACAGCCGACTACAGTGTTTCAGCATCCTGAGCAGCAAATGATGGATCCCGCCACACCGGTCCCAGCCCCTGGGGCAGTTTTGTGGAGGAGATGACAGAGACCACAGCAGGCTCCCTCCCGGAGAGCCTACACCAGCGGCATCTCCCAGTGAGCAGGAGGAGAGGCCAGCTTATTCTATTGCTAAAATACAGAAGAGCGCATGCAACTGGGGAAACACCAAGCAGAATAGAGCTATTAAAAGTGGCACTGCATTGCCCGTTCAGGTGTCAAATGAGTTGGCCAGAACCCAGGAAAGGCAGGGAAATGTGGCCTATTCCACTTTCTGGGAGTAGAAGAGGCCAGGGGAGAGGGCTACCAGCCGGCGACTGCTGCAGCTGGCTCTGCTTCCTTGGGAGCTGCCACCGCGCAGACCACCGTGCTGGTCCTGCCGGGGGGATGCTGACCCAGGGCCTTCCTCAGGGCTCCCTCCATCTGCTCGTGGCCCCACCGGCAGGGCTTGCCCACTGGCCACGGCTGCCCGGAGCAGCTGGTCCACCCTGGTGCCCGGTCCCTGCGAGACCACAGCCACCGTCGGGCTGCCCAGGGCAGCTGCCTGCCGTAAGCCCTGCACGGCTGGGCTGCGGGTGCTTGCCCACCCCCCAAACGCGAGCCTGTCTAAATTAACGTGCTCTAACTGTGACGAGCAGCCAGTATCAGCCCAGCTTTTTGAACTAGCCCCAACACCACAGAAAGATTAAATCTTTATTTTAACGAGATCATGATGGTTTCCTAGGCAATCCAATCCATACAAACAATGGAACTAACAAAACATTGGATAAAGACATATCACTTCGATTCCCCGCATACTGCGAAGTATTACGTGCCCTGGGGGAACTCGGTGGGGAAGATGAGAACACTTCAAGAAACTTAACCCTGAAGAAATGAGCTGGAAACTTCAAGTCTGACCAGTGTGAACATGTCAGAAACCGTGCAGCTGACATGCAATCTCCAGCCTGAGTAAAACCTCTGAGCCAAGGTTTTGCCCAAACCACGTGAAAACTTGCTTTTAGACATAAGGAGAGACAACTTACATATGGACACCTCTCTCTTAAGAAATGTGATTCTGCACCCGAGGGCCTGCTATATGATTTGCAAAGAGGCTTGACATGAACTTTTTTGTTGTTATTCTTTGTGTTACTGCGCTTCAACTCAGCAATAGCTACAGTCAACTCCAAATTATTAATCAAATAAACATATGCAGAGGTTCTGAGGGCACGATGCCAAAAGCCAGTAGGCAGTTTAGTAAAGGAGTGGGAATTTGTCCAGAGCTCCAACTCAGATTTACTTTTTTACTCAGGTTTACTTTTTCACAAAACCCAAATAGTTCCTCCCTCCCAGACTTTTCATGAACGGATAGAGTTAAAAATATCTCTTTTATGCCAAAACTGAAAAGTCTCCTCTATGCTTGACACTTCCCATCCTCTACTCAATCTGCAGCCAGTGCTCCTGGGGAGGACACACAGACCAGCGTCACAGTCTGATAAAACAACCCTTTTGCTGCTCAAAGGGGTTTCCTCCTCTGCAACAGAATCAGCAAAACATGGTTTGCAGCATTCAACAAGCTGCTTCTGCGCAAACATTCAAGAAAATTTCAGCAGAGTCCACTAAGGCAGAAAACTCTCAGTTTTATTTTTAATCACCCACCACCTATCAGGACCTCTGGTCCCACCTAACCTTCAAGAAGCACAAAGAGATTCAGTTGAGTCACACTCTGAGGACTTCTCTCCCACCCGATAAAAATGGCAAAGACACACACTTGCAAACAAAACTAGGGTGCTCCTCTTCCATGGAAATGAAATCTGCCAGCCCCATAGAGAAAAGGGTCTGACTCAATCTGACTTGTGGGGTTCAGCTCTGCTTCACCAGCTCCATCCTGTGCAGCCTCCAGCTCCTACTAAAATACAGTGACACCCAGAGCACAGTACCTGCTAACGCATGCTGTACACCAATGCTTCAGGCTGCAGTACAACGTAACTGGCCGTTAAGCCAGGAAAATGAGAATTGCCTTCTTGGGGTTTTGATAGAGTCTACCCAATGCACTCATTCTACTTAGTGCTGCTGCCTTGTACAGGAGCTAACCACAAGCTGCTGATAAAGAATTTACATAGCTTTGGTAGAGTAGATTGCTCATCAGTTTAATAGCTCCACTCAATTTTCTTAATAAACCTCAAGAGACATCTTCTGCATTCCCTAACTGACCTAATCTACAGGGCCCCACACAGAACAATCCTTTTTTTTCTTCAAAAGCTGATGGCAGTAATAAATTGCATTTTCACAGATGAAATCAATGCATCACAGAAACATTGCAGTGCTGCCCAGAGAAGAAAAGCTTCAAAGAACACCAGCTCGTATAAACCAAACCCCACAGGGCTTGGTAGCTGTTGGAAAGGAGAAGCACCTATTTCCCTGCTAAACAGGTTTTCCTCCGTGTGTCTCCTTCACGTACAAGTTGACACAGCAAAAGCTGGAGATCCTGTGGCATGTTTCATAAAGACCAAGGATCCCCAAGATCAGGCTTGCAACCAGTCCTCCCCACTGTATACATAACATGGGTTTCAATGCCTGAGTCTGTGCAGGAACTGAAAGCTCTAGAGCTGCTACACTGGCCTCCTAACAGCAGGATCTGTCAGAGCATTCCATTACTCTCGCCCCGCAACACAAGCCCCTTAGACCCAGCCTGTCTCATGGACTAGCTTGGATTCTGGAAAGTAAAGCATCCCCAAGAAGAAGCTGTTGACAACAAAGTACATGTCCCCACTTGCATAACGCTTCCACCGCTAGAGACCCTGAGTCCAAAAGTGCCTGTGGGTCACCTAGGCTGAACAAGATTTTTTCATGTCAGAGACAGCTAAATTTTATCAGTTGCATCACAAGAAGTGCCATAACTTGCATTTTGGTCATGTGTATCTTCCAGAAGGGTGTATAAAAATTAGACTCCATTGCTCCTCTCAGAAATATGTTCCAACAGTAAATCTTCCTGGGTGCTAGAATATGTGCCTTAGTTTACATCAAACTGATTTTAGCACTCAGCTTGCCTGCTGGTGAACTCTAACGCCAGGAGGAGCCTCAGAGAGCTGAACCTCTCAACCAAGCTTATTGAAACACATTGGGTAGGAGCAGCTCTAGTGGAGAAACATTTGTCCAGAAGTTTAGCAGAAAGCACAGAGTTTCTGTCCCTTTAGGGTACAGTGGAGTATTTCAGACACTGTGGGAGAGGTGCGGGTCATGATCGTACCCTGAAGCAACCCTGTCTGAAGCACTTGGCCATCCAGGTTGGACTGATGGAAGGCATGTTTTGCACAGGCACCCACATGCACAAACCACCAATGTGCCCTTGTTGCCAAGAGGGCCAAGGGAAAAGTGTGGCCAGGAGGTCAAGGGAGGTCATTCTCTCCCTCTGCTCTGCACTGGTGAGGCCACAACTGGAATACTGCGTCCAGTTCTGGGCTTCCCAGTTCGAGAGAGACAGGGAACTGCTGGAAAGAGTCCAGCGTAGGGCAACCAAGATGATCGAGGGGTTGGAGCATCTCCCTGATGAGGAAAGGCTGAGGCTCTTTAGCCTGGAGAAGAGAAGGGAGACCTTATTAATGCTTACAAGTATCAAAAGGGTGGGTTGAAGAAGGATGGAGCCAGACTCTTCAGTGGTTCCCGGTGACAGGACGAGGGGCAACGAGCACAAGCTGGAACATGGGAAGTTCCACTCAAATATGAGAAAAATCTTCTTTACGGCAAGGGTGCCAGAGCCCTGGAACAGGCTGCCCAGGAAGGGTGTGGAGTCCCCTTCTCTGGAGATTTTCTGGAGCCGCCTGGATGCCATCCTGAGCGATGTGCTCTGGGCAACCCTGCTTTGGCAGGGGAGTTGGACTGGATGCTCTCTAGATGCCCCTTTCAACTCTGACAATTCCGTGATTCTGTAATTCCTTTCATACGTGGAATGAGCTCTTTTTAAATCACACAAATCCTACAAAAAGACCAGTGACGCTGTAATTGCTTTCAGATGAGCATTTGCCACGAGGGCCTGTAGGGCTGAGGGCTGTCTCTTCATCCCCTATTTATACAGCACCTATTAACTTTGAATTGAAGCTTTCATAGATGCTGTATCCGTATCTCCCTGTACAGGCACTTCTTCAGTCCTGTTGTTACAGACAGTCTCAGCAACAGCGTGAATGTTTACTCAATTATATTTATTTTTTCTGGAAGGATATTTTATTTTTTTTTTTAAACCCATGTGCTTGTAGTTTCTTGGCAAATGGTGCCAAGGAATGGAAAAAAATACCCTCGGCAAATGGTGCCAAGGAATGGCAGAAACGCATTTCTTCATCCTACACCTCTTCAACAGGTCTTTGCTCTACCGAACAAGCCCCCTTTCTCTCTGAGACCTGACAGCACTGGTGCCCGTGGTCATTATGGAAATATTCAGAGCGCGGCAGCCCGCCACAGCTGATGACAGCTCTATAATCTAGGTGCAATCGGAGACGTTGCCATGCTTAAGTCAGCTGGTTTGTGTTGGAGGTTTCAGCGTGGCATGCCTTTGAACTGATGTAACCCTCCATGTTTTGTCTGAAAAGCGTGGCTTTTTGTCAAGTTCCTCTGGAGCCCAGTGAAAGAAACCTGTATTTTTCAGGCCCTCCTTGGCCGCAGTGACAGTCGGTGGGAGGCTGCCACGTGTCCCTCAGAAACGTGGGCGCATCCCTGGGCAGCACGCCGAGCGCTTGCCCGCAGAAAGCCGACTTTCAGCTGAAACCAACCCAAATTGCTGCCCGACTTCTTAAAACAATAGATTCAGCCGTTCAAATCTCAATAGAGATTTGCCAACCCAAACCAAACCCCTCCAACAAATTAGCTCCCCTTTGTTTATTACGGAGTATTTACCACCTCGCAGTAAGGTGAAAAGCCGAACCACGTTCCCCGTGGGGAAGCTGCCAGGGGCTGTGCTGCTGAGAAGAGGCCGACACGCACATTCCGGTCTCGCTGATGCCACGGGGGCCGTCCCTTCCAATCTGCGCCCTTCTCTGTAAAACCAAAACCCTCAAACACCATCCGTCTTTTCTATTTGCAGCCACCGACCGCAACGCCGTCCTGGCCCTGCCAGGCTCCGCGGTTTCCTCGGAATTACTGGCTTTTCAATGCCATTTTGTCAGCAGGCACAGAGAGAAGCTAACCCTCTTTGTCTCCTCCCCAGTGACCAGGTACAAGACCCACTGCATTGACTTGGGCTTTAAGCGGCTGTGCCCAGCGCTGCTGCTGCTGCCTGCGAGACAGAGAGAGGCGAGACCACGAGCTTTGCTCGCCCACTCCAAAGGATAAAGGCTTTATAAAGGAGTGGTGCTGGGCTAGTTTCGGAAGGCACCCAAGCGCCTGTGAGATGGAGGGTGCACAACTATCAGGGCACTGCAAAGCAGTGATTTTTCAGTTTCTGTTTAAGGGGAAAATGGGTTTCAGTGTAACATTTGTACACTCCAGTATTGGTGGCCTGGGGACTAGCCCATGGCTACCCTGAATACAAAATGGAGGGCCATTCCCTTTTGAAACCTTGTAAATGACAGCAAATCGAAATAAGAACATCCTTGTCTCCTCTCGCTACGGGCAGGTCTGAACAAAATAGTAGGATTCTCTGTAATTAATTGCTACGGTATCCAAAACAGCAAATCAAACATTTTCATCTGTTACCTATGCATGTTTCTGTCAAGGGAAATGCAAATTTAGAGCTGGATGAGAATCACTTCCGAGGAATGGGCAACAGTGCTGGAAATTATTTATTCCTTTACCCTACTTCTTAAAGGTACCTTTATTCGATTTTAACACTCGGCTACAATTTTTCCACAGAACATTGGATAAGTCATGCAAATTACCACCTCAGTGAGATAGCATTACTAGCAATCAGCTCATAAATCACAAAGGCTTGGCTTTTTCTTGCTAGGTCACTACCACGGAAAGGCTGTTTCCAAAGGAAAGTAGGGGACTAACCTGTACAAACAGCTTTTTTAGGGCTGACTTTAAGACCCATCAAACAAAAGCAGAGACGACAGTAGTTTATCTGTGTCGCTTCAGGCGGATTATCGAATATACAATACATAATACAACCTTATAATGGAGCCACTCCAAAATCTTGGCCATGACCACTAGAAATGCCTCCCAAGCGCTGCCCTTTCACACCGACTGAGGCTGCATTTCCCAGCCTAGCATGGTACGCACAGTTAAGGGGAAAAAAAAAATAAAAGAGCAACTGAAAGTGACCTTTGAAAATAGGGAAATGTTAATTTCAGCTATTGTTTTATGTATTCTGCAATAATTTACCTGTGACCTGACATGGCTTCCTTGAGAGCTGCAGCCTGCCTGCGAGGGTGCATGCGGAATGCGAGCTCAGCTGCGGCGGCGCCCACGGCACGTGCCCCCAGCATTGCCAGCGCTCCTCCTCGACCTTCCTCCCTACAGCACACCTTGATGCCCTTGACAGCTTTGCCCTCACTCTCTATGCAAAGCAAGAACTGGTGAGCCAGGAATAAAAGCCCCAGGAAGCTTTCGGCGAAGGGGAAACAGAGAATGAGTGAGAACACCCCCCGTCCATCCCTTACAGACAGAGCTGTGGGTGCAGGTTGGCCAACGTGAGTCTTACGGTAGGGGGACAGCGGAGAAATTACAGTCCCAGCCTTGCTGGAAATGCCCAGTAAGTTTTGTGCAAATACGGAAAAATTTGACCGCATCAATATTTCATTTTGAGTCATATTTCCCAATATGGTATACGCTTTTGGTGCTGTTTCTTGTTTCTTAAACTTCATATATATCACGGTCCTTGCTTTACTTGCACATAGATACAAAGAGATAAGTAATCAAGGTATTTGGGCTTTAGGAGCCTGGATTTGGGGCTGCTTACATCCATAATGTACAATGTTCCATACAAAGCCATGATTAAAGCATCGTGGTAACCTTCAGAAGAGCCTCCAGGTGATGATGCATAATTAAGGGGCTTGCTAAGCCTAAAGCTACTGAGAAAAACAAACTAGAGTGAAACCAAAACAAAAACAAACCTGTTATACTTAAATCTAGTACTAGACACCTGTTGTGGGGGATTTATAAAATGCCCTTAAAGCAAGTGATTCATAAGCCATAGGCAAGTGACAGACAGACAAGAAGCAGAAGCAAATAAACTGGTGTGGAGCCTGGCGATGTGCTGGTGAGCCCCACACGAAGCACCAGCCCTGCTACCCTGACACACCCTCCATGTTCCTTAAAAATGGCATGACTCAAAAATCAAACCACAAAAACATGTTTCATAAGAAATAATGTGCGATGGCAAGCTGCCTACAGCAACATTTAGTATTTTTCCTTCTGTCAGCAGGAAATGTGGAATTTGCTCCCTTGCCAGATGAACACTGTCCACACAAAGCCAAGGGCGTGCAGGGCTGCATAGTAGGGAATAACACTTCTTGGTTGCTTTCATTAAAATTACTTACATTTCACAGTATTTAATATAATTCAGCCTGTGCATCAGACTTCTCTTCAGAACTCATCCCCTGTACCCAGTTGAGAAAAGTAATTATATCTAAACATTTAAAAAGCTTCCTGGGAGTGTAACAGATGATCAGTGAGGTCTGAACCGCAGGAACACTTCTGTGCACACGAGTCTTCCCATGTCAACTCAGATCTTTTAATTTTTCTGAGATGTTCTGGGATTTGAGCCTTTACTTAAGCCAACATTTTCCATTCTCAACTGTTCGAAACAGTTTTTTTATAATTAAACCCAAGTGATGCCACAGTGGGAACCACTTGGATGATGAGTTGCAATACAAGTCAGTCTGTCAAGACAAATCAGTTTGTTATATATCAACTTAGAAAAATAAACTCTGTATTCACGGCAGAACCCATTTAAGTTAGCAGCGGATTATGGATAATTCCCTCAGCACAACGCACACCCTCAAGATAAGGTGATTTTTTTCAGCACAATCTGATTTGTAATTGCTAGGCAGAAAAAAAGAATGTTAAAGAAAAATGTTCAACCTGCCCTTAGAAATGAACAAAACCCATCTGTAAAGCCAAACGCCGCTGCACACGTGTACTCTGCTGAATACACTCCAATTTTATTTCCAGTGCACACACTGTCTTACATAAAGGAGGTAGAAGGAAATATTAACTGAATCACAATGAAGGTCCTTTATGCATGTCAAGAAAGGAAAGAAATGCAACAGATATAGAAGAAAGTGTAATATGTTGAATGAAAAAAGCCACAGTTAGCTACTCAGCATTTTTTTTTTTTTTTGGCGAAAAGGCAGATCGTATTTGCAGCTAGGGCTCTAATTGAAAGCCCTCTAAAAGAAGCATTCCTACTGCCTTCAGCAGGATTTTGGATCACACCCAGCAGATCCTGAACGCTGTCCATTATCATATGGTGGATGTGAATATATACAGTCAATTAATACTCAAAATGTCACCTTTTAAAAACTTTTTTAAAGGGACAAATGTAGGAGAGTAAAAAAGGAGTAGATACGTAAGAGGAACTGCTGAAGGAAAAATCAAGGTTAAAAAAAGGCAAACAAATAAATTGTTAACGCTTTTAAGACTGATTATGTCATTTGGTGATGGGGAACACCATCTCAGAGGCAGATGGAAGCCCGAGCTGTAGCTTCAGGTTCCCACACCCTCAGACACGAAAATTCAACCCCCAGCTTCCTGGTTTGCACAGAAACCTCTGCACAACTTTGGTCCACAGAAATAGGCAGAAAAATTGCCCCTTGTTGCCCATTTATCTAAACACATCCAAGTCACTTTCCTTATGTTGTTCTTCCTACTTGCTCTTTTGAGATCTCTGCGTCCAGATGAAGTGCAGTAAGACAAACTGCCACAACAGCCATACCAGCGTCAGCCCATTTCTGACACTCAAAACTTGCTTGTGTTTAGCTCGATTAGGAACTGGGGATGGGTTCTCACTGTGTTTAAATTGTTTTTACTTCTTCTTACTTGAAATTTTCTTCCGACATTGCAAACGGTGTTTTAGGCAGGCAGGTAATTAAATGCTCATTAAAATGACTAATCAGCATAGCACCAAAAATACGAGATTTTTATCCAGTGCCTTAAGGGCGACGGTCTTCAGAGGGGGAAAAAAGTTGATTTGAACCAGAGAACTGACAGAAAGCCAGGGCCTCTCATGAAGTCTCAAATGAAGTCTAAGCTGCAATTGATGGAGCAGAATTATAACATCATCTGTGGTCACCAGCAGATGTTATTGCACAACTTCAAAGGTAAACACTAAGTACAGAAGAAAATAAATATTCTTCTGCACTAAGAAAGGGATTAGCACATCACAGAAAAGTCTGCAAAATAAATATCTAACTTCTAATTGTAGCCCTCAGCATTCTAATTACTTATTTGCCCACCAAACACACACACGTACACCAACCCCCCCCGCCTCCTCTTTGCAGGATGGGTCTGTGCTCACCGACCTGTTGCAAATTAAGTGGTACAATCTCGTTACACGTGCACTGATTACAGCTCCCAGCAAGAGAACCCTGCTGCCCAGACGGTGTTTACAGAGCCCATTCAGCGCTCATCACAGGCAGGCAGAAAGGGCAGACTCACAAGCTCTTGTTACTTAAAAATTTAAAAGGAATGCAGAGCTTTGCCCTCCGCGTATAAGATGAGACTTAGCCTGTCAGACAGTTTTCAACATACTTTGCGAATAAATACTTTTCTAAAACGGCAGAGACTGCATTTATGATCTGATATAAAAATCAACAGATGACTGTTAAGTTATTACAATGAAGAACTTGTTCGACAGGATTACATTCATTACTGTAAGTGATTTACATCCTATAAATCACTTCTTTGGGGATTTACTTTAATTTTCCTTTGGCTGGCAGTGCTCATCCTGTTCCTGCTATTTTGGAGATGAAAGTTTGGAACATCTCACATATGTAGAACACATAAATATTAGGAGGCAGGCTGAGAAAAGCTGTCCTGTTTGTCAAGTGCCTTTGGCTAAAGGAAATATTGAGCTTGTTGTGCCATCTGTGTCCGTATCCACACACATTCACCACCTTCAGCCCCGTTGGGGCAGTTCCACTCCCAGAGCCCGGTGTCCCAGCTGGGTGCAGCTCGACAGATCTCACGGTTGACCCCCATCAGGCGAGAATCTCGTGTCTTACACCAAGAACCATTTCTGTAACATTATGCATATGGTACAAGGCTGGAAGAAGGACCACAACAACCTGAAAACAATCTACTACCACGTCAATGGAGGAGAGGGAATGCATTAGAAACGTGGCAGCCTGGAACAGAGGAAGGACTGAGCCTCCTGCCCTGCCCGCCGTGCCAGAGAGGGGAAATACAGGCTAGATGGGGCCTGAAGTCATGCAGAAGCATTACAAGCAGAAACCACGGTTGTGTTTGATTTACAGTCAAGCTATATCAAAGGGAAAAGCTACCTGTAAAGTCTGGGTAAGCAAAATTTGATGTGGTGCAGAACATGGACTGAAAATCAAGCAGAAAATAATGCCAGTGAAAAAAACCTGGAAACAAAGAGTGAGTCCTAAAGGCTTCAGGTCCCTTTCTGTAATTAAGGCTTGTCTCCAGCTGAAGTCATCTTCAGTCTACAGAAGGTAATGGGGAGATATGGATGAGTCAAAACTGTTTAACGTGTGAAATGTTGAAAAACTGAGTCCTAACACCTGAGCTCTTCTCCCAGTAACCCCCAGATAACCCCACTGCTCAGCATCTCCATGTGCTCCAGCCTCCTCTCAGGAATGCAACAGGAAAGCAAGTTGGCGTTGAAGATGGGATGATCACCGCAAGCTTTGTCTTGCCCTCATCCCTTTCACTCTGTCTTGGATTTCAGTATAAACTTCGTGTATCCCTATGCAAAGGCAGAATTTTGAGTGGTATCTCTTCTGCCTCTGGAAGCCTCTTGAGGATGGAGGTACTGATCCCAGAAAGTGCAGAGAATGACACAAAACACGGAGTGTTAGACAGCTTGGATACATAAAGCATGATATAACATATATCAATATTATATACTAGGAAGGGTATTACCATACTTTGAAATGAAAGCCTTTTAAAGAACGGAGGGGTAAAAACTGGTATCAAACTCTGAGGAAGTTTTACCTTGAAATTATAGCCCTTTGGGAACCATAAGGATGAATTCTACTGACTTCTCCACATCAGAAATCATACAACGGAAAAAAAAAAGGAGCAGCATCTAGGAAAGATCTCTAGAACTTCATATCCCTTACTTGTTTTTAAATTTTTTATCCTAAGGGTAGCTGGAATACAGAACAACCCAGGAATGCCAGTGAAGACACTATGCCTCCAAAAATACCCTCCCAGCTGGGGTTGGGCCAACGAGCACGCTTTCCGAGGGGGCACAAGCCACGTGTCCGGCTGTTGAGCAACCAGCCTTACCATCCAGCAAGGCCTCTAAAGCTTTCAATGTCAACGGTGGGACCTGTGGGAAGTCCAATTGTCTCATGTGTCTGCAGCGGAACAGCTGCACTATGGCGGCTCCTGGATAATCATTCCCATCCCTCTCTTGGTCCCAGAGGGGGTCAGTGACTGCTCCCTCGCCTCCATCTGGAGGAGCAGCTGGATGCGACATGCCAAAGGAAGAAATTCCAGTGGGGCAAAAATAAAATTCTCTCAACAAGAAAATTTTTTGTGCTAGGAAATGTAACCAACCCAAATCCCATAGGGTCTCACTAACTAGTAATTTAATTATTCAAATCCCTTTCCAAAGGCACAGTTTTTTCCCCCTGACGAACGAGCTGGTGACCAGCGGCCCTGTAGGGAAAGGAATGTCTGTGTGGTTTTTACATTCCTCTCCCTTCCCTTCCCCTCCCAGTTAAAACAACCTCCCTTCGCTCTGTGAGCGATTATTTTACCCCTCAGACCACCTTTCCTACGAGCCCTTCCCTTCGTTTTATCCACCCACATGTGGCAGGGGGACAAGCAGGGCTGGCTTTGCTATCGCTCCCCAGCTGCCGGCACGGGGGACCCCAGTCCTGGGGGACCCCCAGCCCCGTCTGGCTGCAAGCCCAACGCACCCCAACTGCTTTTCCTGGGCTGGAGGGACCCATCCGCGCTGTGCCCCCTACGGCGGGCTGCAGCGATTTGTCCTGCGCAGTAATACCCAAAAACACCCTCTACCGCGGAAAGGAACGCTCGGTCACCAAAATAACCAGGTCTCTCAGCCACGAGGCTCACAAGACCCGTTGCTGTTTCAGGAGGCTGCGTTGCCCACTTCTTTAAAACCTGGAGTCGACTCACTGAAGTCAAGGCTCCTTTAGGGAGGTTATCAGGCTTTTAAATGCACAGCTTACTCTCTAAGAAAACAAACACATCAGCCTTATGTTTCTCCTGGAAATGCGCATTGTTATCTTTAGCAAGAAGATATTATTTTTATTTTCAGGAAAAAGCTCCAGGGAACAGTGCTTATAACCAAAAATTGTGTTATTTCTCAAACAGCCAAGAACAGTTGCCTTCATCGGGGCTGGTCTTGAAACTGCAATTTTTCTCCAAAACGACCCAGTATCTTTACGGAGTGATGGACAGAAGTGCCAAGAAAAGCCCCCAAAGGAATGACAGTGGAAAAGCAACCCTTGGCTAAATTACACGGCCCCCAGCAAGCATGCAGCCTGTCCCTGGTGGTCCCCGCGGGAGCTGCCCTGTGCCCTGCGCCGGGTGCTGAGCAGGGAGCTGGCTCCCTCTGCCCGCAGCCCTGCCCCGGGGAGCCACACGAGACCCCCTGCAAAGACCCCAGAATTTCTGAAGCAGCCCAGTGGTACATCTGGTTCCCAGCGTAGTGTGGGCGTTAATCACTGCGGGGATCGGAAAGCGTGTTGCCAGGTCAAACCAGCAGGACATACTGTGCGAGAAACAGCTTTCCTCTCCTCTCTCTCGCTTCACAGGATGCTCCAGCAAGAAAATTGGTTTTTAAGTCGGAAGTTAATGCAGAAACGTGATGTTTAACACCAGACAATTTTAAAATAGAGCTTTAAGCAGAGCCTGAATGTGCCGAACCATCGTACCCCTCTGCACAGGGGAAACAGCAAAGTAAAAGCTCTTTGCAGCTCTTCCCACCACCGACTGGTGCTTCCAGATGCAGGCTGCGTGGTGGGCAGGCATCTCCCTGGCCTAACACATCTGTGCTCTTACCCCCACAGAACCAACTGGCCACGAAAACAAGTTCAGCAAAGTGCTCTGACTTGTATCAAAACTCTCCCCATATTTTACCTACTTAAATGCTACTCCATGACCAGACTCAATCCTATCTGTACACAGCATTTAGGACTGCACTTTCCATTTCTCATGCTCAATCTTCCATCTTCGTTCACGGTACTTGTTTTCAGACAGACCTTTCTCTTCTCCAAGTCTACCCCTTCCTGCCTTGATAATCAAACACAGAGGAATCGCCTACAGTTGCCTGGTGATGCCACCTCATCCATACAAGCTCCAACAGGGAATCCCCTTCTCCTTTCCAATGGGAAAGTTGCCTCTGCTGTACAAATCTCCTTCTGTCAAAGTGAGACTCACCAGAACACAGCACAAGCTCTTGCAAATTGTTGTTTTCTGGACATGTTGCTTTTATTTGTACAAACATGCCTGTTCCATCTGCTCAGCTTCAGGCACATTAGTAACGCAGCAGCAACCTGAAAAGTCTCCACTCCCTGCACGAAGAGCAATGTGACTTCAATGACGAGGTTTCTGAAAGGAACTGGCGTCAGCAGGAGAAATGAGGAATTCACCATCAGCTGAAGAGCTAAAGAATAGCCTTGGGGGTGAGAAGATGCCAAGGACTCGCCAAAGAACGAGTGGAAATGGAGGCTTCCCAGAGCACACACGGCTGGGCAGAAGCGGTCATTAATACCGGTGGTGTTTTGGATGTAAGTCCTGAAAGTGTAAATGAAAGCAGGGCAACGAACAGAAACGGTTACAGGGGCAAATGCTGTGATAAACTTGGGATCCTGGAACTACAGCTAAGGGTGAAGCATGTTTCCCAAACCAAATGCTTATATTCCAATTGTTTATAACATGCCCATAAAAATTTAGGAATGGAGGGAGAGAAAGGACCTCAGCATAAGCATACACAAGCCCATTTTGGGCTCATCAAACTGCCTGTCAGCTGCCACGGTTGGCAAGCACTACCTTGCTAAGACCTTGTCAACACCAATGGCCGCAATGGGAATGGTCCCAATTTCTCGCTGATCCTCTGGGAGGCCAGTCACTGAGGATGGGACACGGGAGTGCAGAAAGAGAGACACTGACCCCCTCTCCCTTCTGAAAAAATGGTATCTCTGTGAAAGGAGACTCCAGAGGACTTCTTCCATGGCAGCTTCCCACCACTCTGTGCTCTCCCAGCAGCAACGGGCAGCAAGCCAAAGGCAGAAGGCACATGCACAGCTTTTTCGCCGAGGGCAGCACAGGTTAATTCCCCTCTCTGAACACCCATCTGAAGAGCAAAGGCTCTTCAGAGACTATGGCAGAGACAAAACAGAGAATATGCCCGAGGTATATTTCTGGTTGACCAAGCCTTCCTGCCTTGTTTTATTTTTGCTTCATCATTCAACCTTCTCTGTTTTTGTAAAGTTGGAGCAAAATCAAGGCAGCTGGTATTCAGCTGGACAAGCCTAAAAATATGCCCTTTCCCCATATGTGTGGAGCAGAAATTTTTGCAGCTGTATGGAGCTGCTTAGATCAGAAGGCCAAATCTTCAGCTTAGCTTTGCTGATGTCCAGTACCTTTGCCAACCTACGCCAGCTAGAGATTTGATAGAAAACATTTTGTCAGACTGTTGAAACGCACGGCACAAACATTCAGTAACATCCTATGAAATCAAAAGCAAATACACCAAAATAAACACACAAATCTAAAAAAAAAAATATTGGATCTTGGTTGGGTTTTCCTTCCACAGGCATTAAAAGTAAACCAATAATTCCTCTAGATGACTCTTGCAGTGCATTTTGAAAGAGGCTGCAATCAAGGGCAATTGATTAAAGAGCCTGAATGCTGAATGCGCCCAAACACTTCCACTATCTAGCAAGATGTGGTTTGGAAAAAGAACTAATCTCCTTTATTGCATCAACCTCATGATAAGATCACAACCTTTCTTTTCGTTGAAGTTCAAGCCTATACAGGGTCATGCTATTAAAAACCCAATCAAATTCTAGTATCAAAACAGGCACGTCTGAACCAAATTACGGCCTCTTATAACTGAAATAGATAAGCAAAAAATAACGCATTTAGAAAACAGCTGATATTAAAGTTTTATGTATTTTTTCTACTCTTTTATTGTTAAATACTCACATTTGAATTTTTTTATTTATGATTTTTTCTGCTGGATTCCAGACTGCGAAATAGCAAATAAGCCCATAATAACAGGGAATATGCATTTTCAGAAGCAGTAGATAAAGAAAGAGCTCAAAGTCCAAGTGCCCGGACAGAATACAAACGCAGAAATACAAAACTTAAGCCTGGTTGTTGTATCCAACAGTCTGAACACTGAGATGGAAGTGGATTATTGACAGCTGCCTCTGCCCGACATCGCCAAAGAGCAATCAGATAAAGCAGAATTATACCATGTTCTTGGGTTGAAAGGAGGAGGGGGAAAGAGTGACAAGCACTTAGAAAGCTTAGGAGAGGAGAAGAGATAAAGAAGACTAGGCCAGAAAGAAAACAAACTGGAGGGTAAGGAAAGCAGAAGTGCTGACAGCACTAATATAGAAGCAGATGACAGGGAAGACAGTTCGTGGTGAAAGGTAGGATTTATGTATCACATTTCTGGCACCGCTCCTGAACATTTCTGGGGGCACAACCTCCAAAAAGAACTACATTTAATGTAGACTATGTTCAAAAATGTTTGCGTGCCTGTCTAGGTGCTCCAGCTGCTGACTCAAAGGTTTCCATTTCCCCAGCTCAGCTCTCCTATTTGTTTGTTTGACCCTAGGTGGGCTCTCATCACAAATTAACAGGACTGCTAGTTACAGCACAAGATGATGAACACGCCAAATGCCTTCAACCAGTGCAGCAGCTCTCATCTACTTGGAGAAACCGGTCCATTTCTTATGGGAGTCATTTGCCACTAAATGCCAACCTTTCTGTTCCCGCACCTCCTCTGACACAGAAACACATGGCAAATCTCTTCACAGCATTCAGAACGGTTTGTGCAATAAACCTTAACAGCCCGCTAAAACATGACCAGTTGCTGAGGTCCCAGTGGGTTCACGGGAAATTTGGTCCCTCCCTTCTAACTTCCACTAAAGAAAAAATAAAATTACACCACCACCACCGAGACTACAGAGAGAAACCCCTCACAACAGCAGCCTCAGACATCAGAGAGGCATTATAATGACCTTCTGGGCTATTACGATAGAACAGCGCTTCTTTGTTAAGGCAAATGTCAGAGGCAGGCACTGAATGTTTCCCTCAGACCTGAGCTTTTCAATGTACAAGAGTCTCCAGCGAACAGCCTTGCCCACTTCATGTCATTGAAACGTGAGCTCCGGGGCGCTTCAAATGCTAGAAGCAGCTGCCAGCCAAGCTTCAAAAGCTGAACAAATGTTAGTTAAAAAAAAAGAAATAAAAGATCATTTCGTTATCTATAGGTACCATTGAATCATCACTTCTGAAAACCTTGCCAGAAGCTCTGAGGATCCGATGTGCGGAACAGCCCACAGGGAAGAGCTTCGGAAGCTGGAGCTGGGGCACTGTCAGTCACTCAGCAGCTTTGGCTTCCACCATCCTGACTATTTTTCTGTAAATATTGAATCAGTTGCTAAGGGATTTCACTGGACAACATGATATCACTCTGTTATTGCACCAGCGACTATATATCATCCCTTGAAAACAGAACGGCGTTGTTTAAACCCAAACTGAAGTTTCTTGTCAATACAGCTGTGGTGGGAAAGTCTCAGGAATCCACTTGGTGAGCCAGCTCCCTTCAGCTGCCGAGCCTGCCGATGGCGCCGCCTCCACCACGAAATGCAATACCTCCCCGTTACAACGGGAAACCCTACAGCAGTTAGGACAGAGCTTCAGATAAAGCCTACCTTCAACAGCAAGCGCCATCCCTCTGCTCCAAGCAAATAAATACAGAAGTTGAAAGCAAAAGGCACGTTGTAATAAAACATCACCTCCCGAGAACATGAGCATATTCATGAGAAAAGATAAACAATGGATTTTATTCCATTAGAAAATCTGGTTGTAGTTAATAATTTGTGATACGGGATGGATGTGCATATTACCAACAAGCAAACACTAGACAATTACTTAATTAATGGTCCTTCTTAGGTACTATCCTTTTATTTGAAGGTACCTAATGATTTTCATGGGCTCTTTTAATTTTATGAGCTTTATCACAACCTGTTTGTAAAGAATAACTGTTGCTTCCTGCTATAAGCTCCAAAGAGTGCCAGTCTCTCCAGCCCCAGGAGGGAGTTTCAGTTCCCCAAGTTGGGTGAGAGGGTCTGAGAAAGTTTTGGAGCTTCTCGGTAGCTCAGCGAAAGGTGGTGGAAGAGCAGCACCAGGAAACTGCTCTCCTTCCAGGGCCAGCTGCGTTGGCACGGGCACCTTCCCAAGCGAAAGGGATGAGAGGTAAGAGCGAGTGCCTGGATTTAGAGTCTGTATTTCAGGCTTCTGTGGGATACCCTCAGCCCGAGCTGCGAGAGGGAGGGGGACACTGGTCCCCTGCTGCTGTTAAGCACCGTCCTGTCCCATGGGCGTCCCACGTCCCACCGCTGCTTGGTTTCCTCCTTGCCACAGCGTAGCACGGGTGCTCCTGCCTGTGCGTGGCACTTGGATGCTTCTCTCAACCATTTAACTGCCTCCTGCCAGGGCTCCTCAGCCTCTTTCGCCAAGCTGGTGACGCACAGAGAAGTGCCAACGCTCGCACAAAATGCTCAAGTGGGCACATTTAAAATTCTCCTCCACACCACCCCGTTGCGGGTGAACCCCGGGAACCCCTCTTCCTCAGCTGCGCAAGGGACTCGCGGGGAGCAAATGGCTGAAGTATAAGGATTTCAAAACACAGCCGCCCTGGGATATCCCTTAGCGACACTGGCGGCGGCCTGAGGCACATCTGTGCACATTTCTCAGGGGTTTTGCAGGCCCAAAGTATGTGAAAGTTTGCGAAAGGGCTTTTTGTTAGAGCTGGAGCTTCCCCCAGCTCTCCCAGCGGAGCCAGATTCCTCTGGCAAAGGCTCCCGCTCCCACCCAGGGGCTGGGCTGCCCCAGCCGCAACCCCCTTCCTCCTCCTCTTCCTCATCGGGGTCTGGCTGCCGTGCAGGAAAGGCAGCCCACAAACCCACAGGTAGGACGGGCTTGCTCAGAGCCAGCGTGGGTGAGAGTATATACGGCATGTCACAGATGAAGGGTACATAATTAGTGATAAACAACTTCCTAACACGACCAGCACATTTGTTCTTCATTAGCCTCTATTCACATTAAGTGAATTTATGTTACTGCTGTTATTAAAAATCTTTGCAGAGGACAATCAATACAGAGTTACGACAGCAGAATGCTAACAGGCAGCGTGTTATACATGGATGCTTTTTGAAAACCTCCATGCAGTGTGAAAATGACCTTCAAATTGTAGGAAAACAATATCTGCATTTCCAATGGCCATTCTTCCCACCAAAATGGATTTTAACTGTTCTTTTGGGCCGCTCTCTTCCCAGTACCCCTCCCTCCAAATCATTTAATAGGAGGGAGATGATTAGGATCACTAACCTGCTCAAGTCACTATAAATTTTTCTGACATCATCCTCCAGGGGAAAAAAAAAACAAACCATCACCACCACCCAAAAAAAACCCAACCCAAAGGCAAAGCAGTCCCCGTGTTTGAAGGGTCTGGACTCAGGCCGTGTGGAACAGGCAGCTCGGGGAGATGCACAGCTGTTTGATTTTTGCAAAATGCAAGGTGTGACTCTGTTACGATTGCAGCCTTTCCGCCCGTCTCCACGCTGAAGCAAAGCGGGGAGTTTTGCTGGGTGGGGATGAAGAAAAAGCCATCAGAAAATTCTTGCTACTGAGTCATGACCTAATGGAAAAAATAATTTTAGCTATTTTACATGCTTGGGAAGAAAATAATTTCAACCAATGGAGACAAATAAGGATTATCTAAATTAAACACAGAGAAACCTCTGACTCCTTCTGGTACTTCTTGCGTTTAAGTACACAATCCTGTGATGGGTCACTCCTGCAAAATGTTCTACACTTGATCCAGCTTCTGTGGGTTTGGATTCTAGCACCTCGGCAACAAGATATGTTTATAACAGTAATGGTTATTTTTCTCCTTCCAAAGGGCTTGACCATCACTTACTTTAACCATTATCTACCAAAATGGCAATTCTTTCGACTGAGATAAACACTGGCCAGTGTTTCAAACCCCTTCCTGGCGTGGGCCAAACCTTGCTGGAGAAAACACACGGAGAGCCACCGGCTGCCACCCACGATGGCACCGATGGCCCCATCTCTTCTCGTGGTGCAGCACCAGCACAGGGGCACTTTAGAAAGGGGACAGGGCAAGAACGGGCTACAACGTCTGTCTTCTGCAGATTGGCAGCATAAGGTGAATTTTAGCTCCCAAATTAGCATACCTCCAAGAGCATTAAACAAAGATGAATACCTTCTTGAGAGACCAAGTAAATTAAATACATACCACCCTTTTTGACACGTACAAGGGCAGTACAGCAGAATATAGGTGGGCAATGAGGAGTAACATACATAAACTGACTGACTTTGGGGGGAAAAAAAAAAAAATCAATAAAAACTTAATCATGGAAGAATATAACCAACATATATCTAATCCACTGAGACGCTCACAGGGGAATTTCAGTTTCAGCAATAAACCAAATTCATTTCAAGTTAAACTAATATGGACATCTTGAATTTATTAGTGAAAATGAAAGCAATGTGAACTTTAAGTTTTCAAAAGCAAAAAGACATTTAATAAAATTTCTCTTTTTTTACCATGGCACCAAGGGAAAAATCCAATAAAATATTATCCATGCAATTCTGGTAAGTTATGGATTCTTATTTACAACACGTTTCACCTTGATTTTATCTTAATATTCTGTAATGATTTGCTGTCATGATTGAAATTTGTCCTATTGTTAATCATTACCATAACAAAGAAAAATGATTTACTTTATAATTAAGAAAACACAACTAACTATTGCTATTAAAGACAGTCTGTGGGTGCGTTGCCTGGGGCTGCTGCGACCATTACCCTCTATTAAATAACAAGCATGGGTTACTTTACTTGGCAAATTGAGTTGAAATAGGAAAAGATGGTAAACATTTTCTACAAAAACTTGCATTGCTGGATAGATGCTTTTGAGAAAAGCATTTTGCCAGAAGTGATGTTTTTCCAAGGAAGGACTTGAACCGGAGATATCTCAGTTTGGACAGCCCGTGAGAGGGACCCATTGTTCCGTCTCCTCCATCCCGTCTGTGGGTTTTTGGTCAGAGCCCATCCCTAGGGATGCTCCTCGCTCCCACGACCGAGCGGCGGAGCCTCACAGCCCCCGCGGGCAGCCCAGCCAGCAAGAATGGAAACAGCCCACAGCTCCTGGCACCGCTTCCAAATAACAACGCTCTGGGTTTTGGCCCAAATGTTTAATTTGCAATTAAATTCGTAGTGTTCAATTTGCAGCTGAAAAGACAAATATGTTTACAGAAAACTCCGATGCAGTTTTTTTTCCCCCGTGTTCAGGGAAATATTCCATCAATTCATGCCTGTCATCAAATGACCACCAAAGCGTAGTTCTTAACAGCCTTCAACCTGTTTACTGTCAAGTGGGCAGCAAATGGCAAACGCTTCTGACAAACAAGCCTGTGCTCTACCTGCCGGGCACCCACTGAATGCCGAGGGGCTGCAGGGCACTGGCACCAGGCTTGTCCCATCCAGCCTTGTGCCTGGAAGGGTTCCTCACACCTACCTGCCATATGTCTCACGGGAGGACTAGAAACTGAAATCAGCATCTCATTTCCAGCTATTAATAATTTTTTTCAACTCCGAGAACACATGTAATATTGGGATTTCTTCTTCAAGAAGACAATGTGATGAATGGTGTGAACAGGGAACTTGATCAGAACAGTGAATAAATGCTGAAAATCCATCTGACAATGGAAGGCTGCTATGAAACACTAATACTCAGCGATAGCAAAAGCTCCTTGGTCCATGGAGTTCTGTTTTGAAACAAAGCTGACACAGCCAAGAGAGCACTGCCTACATTAAAACTTTCTTCTTCTCAATTCTTTTTGATATCTGGCTCTAAATTTTAGCATATATTTATAGCACGTGCCTCCAGGAGAAGCCCTACCCGCTGACAGAGCACTCACAGAGGACACCTGAGAAAATACAGGCTACGTGCCCAGCACGCAGCGAGCTTCTACAAACACACCACCACACAAGGATCAACTCCACGCCTTGAAATACTGCAGTAAGAAATTATTTGGATTTCTGAACCCCACCAGTTGTACCATACCACCACGCCTGTTTGCTTTGAGACACAGCACGTGGCCAGGATGGGGCCAGGGCGGTGCAGACGGGCATCCAGTGATCCTGGAGATCCATGGCTGCAGAGCCCATGAGCATGGCCCATCTCACCGCATGGGCAGAGACCCAGCCTCTCCAGGCCATGCTCCCAGGTCATTTGCTCGGCCCAGCTGAGATTGAACATTTATCCTTTCTGTGAAAACAACAAGAAACCTTGAAAAGAAGCCATGAAAATAACCTTTTCTTTCCTTGGCTGCAAGAAGAGCCCCGTGTGAATAGATCCACCAGACGTGTAAACAGCAGGTTGCGCACCCGATATTTGTTTTTCATCTCAAACAAGGAGAGTGTGCCTAGTGATGAGGGAGGCCGAGCACAGGCTTTTATCCAGCCACTTCTGATCTCCCCATTTCTCTTGCGCATCCTGAACTGCCTGAAGGCAACTTAGAAAACCCCGCAAAAGGCATGAGGTACATCATCCTCAAAGCAACGTTTGCTCCTCTCGCAGTTGTCTCGCGCCCTCTTCTCCTCCCTCTCCCATCGCGCCGCAATTCATTTTGTTTCTTCAAAAAAAATACTCCCTACTGTGTACATGTCTCTGCGGAGCTCTACTGAGCTACCGGGTTACCTGGCAGACAGTCTCTTACTAAGTGTCCCGTGTCCGCCCTGTCTTCCCGCACTGCCATGGCATGTCCTTCCAGGGGAGGCAGTACAGCATGACCTCCCTGATGCCAGATGCCTGGCACATGTCTGGGGACTGTAAGAAATGAGGATTTTTAAACACTACGTAGCTGCAGGAGACGCTTACACTCCCCATCTTTTCAGACACGGCCACAAGCACTTACCATATTCTCATTCAAAAGGTCCCGGTGGTTCAAGATGAACACTTGGGAAGGGTCCTGGGGCTACCTGCCCTGGCCAGCACCAGCCCACCCAGCTCCTCACAGCGAGCAGCGCTGAGCATCACCACACAGTCAGCACTCACAGCCACGCTCCTCTGGGGTTCTGCGGTCATTCGGCCCTGGAGGCTTTGCTCAGAGCTGGTCTCTACTTCTGATACCACCAGAACAGTAAATCCTTGTTTAATATTCAATGCATGCTTTAAAAGCAAACAGGCACCTCTCTTCTTCCTGCTTAAGCACCGGGGACTTTCAGCAGGGCACAGGTAGCCTGACCCTCCTGTCCCCCAGGAGGGATGGCTCGGGGACATCACCTTTTGGAGGAGCTTTCAAGGAGCGTCGCACAGAGCGAGTGATGCAGTCCGTCAGCATCGCATTTCTGTGCTCCGGAACGGAAAACCTCTGACAGAAGAGACTTCAAGGCTAGCGTTAAAGTCCAACACTACCTCGGGGCAGGAGAGACCTTAGAAAACCATCTTCTCCAAACCTCCTCGAAGCTCGTAGTAAGAGATTTCCTACTTGTCTCATCTCTGTGGCTGCTTAGTAAAAATAATAATGACCATCGACTTCCTGTAGAAGGAGGAGAACGTGACCTGAAAAAAATGTGTGTCTCAGAGTGGTCTTTCCACAGACCCTCTGAAGAACACTTTTTGGGCTCTTCATCGCCCAGACAGGCCCACGCTCCAGCACAGAGGAAAGCAAGGAGGAAGCAGAAAGGACAAGGAGAAGGATTTTAACAAAAAACTTAAGGATCCTGCAAAGAACCTTCACAATTACGTGGAACTATTTCTATGCAGAATTAGCAGACTTGCCAAGGATAACACACGGCGGAGAGTAATTATCTTTGCTCACTATTTAGAATAAATTCAGATGAATGCAGTGCTATCACAGGGTGATGACCAAATATTTCTCATTCCAGCAGTAAAGGTAAAACAGTAACAACTGAAATAGCACATTTTAAAAAAGCCAAACCCCTCGGCTGTATACAGTATCTGAGAGTGCTAAAACTGCTGTAGCTTTTATAGTTGCTTTTAGTAACCCATAAAACACTGAGAAAATTTCAGAAGAAGAAAACTGTGAATGTTGTACAAATTCTGAGAAGGTAAACGAGCAGCTACAGCTCTGGCAGCCTGATGCCAGTGCCCTGCCTGGCACAGGGGTTGACTTGTAAGGAATTAAAAGAAGATGGTAATTTGTGTCCAACCTGTCAAACCAACTTAATACAGGGAATTGTCTACAAACAGCTCTTCTGTCAGGAAAAAAAAGCCGTGACGGTAGTCAGTGACTAGAAAGTAAAGAGCATTAAGCCGCACTTACTAATTGTGAGGGTAAAAACGACCCAAATCACTCTACAAGCTACAACTGAAAGCCCCGTCATGGGAAGGGTGAGCCCAGCCCAGTCGTGCCAGGAGGAGCAGGGCTTTACAGAGGAATGTGCCAAAAAAAGCTCTCCCTTGCCTCTTAGTGTGGTCACCGGTCATGCCCGAGCGATGGGGTCTGGACCACATCTTAAAAAACCCACATGCTCTGCTGCAGAAAAGAGCTAACAACACAGAAACATTTGCGGGCTGGGAGGATGCTGGAGGGAGGATACTTTGGCCTCTTTATACCCTCTTTAGTTCCCTAAGCTCCTTCCAAAATGCCATTTCTTTGTCCTGATACTCTCATCCATTTGCATTCTCTTCCTTATTCTTCTAAGCTTTAATTTTCCACCCTCTTTTGTCTTTCACGTGGATCTACTTAAAGATCAGTTGTGATATTCCCACTTGCAATACTGTGTACTGGTGAGCTAAATCCTACCCTACGCTCTGTATCCCTTCCTACGCCTACGTTTCATCCTAGAAAATCACTTCTATCCTTCTGCAGACCACAGTCAGCCAGGTTCTCACTATTCCCAGAGGGGGATGACATTGCTAATGTGTATGTATTACATACAAGCAGAAATCGATGCTGTCTGCTGTACATCTGGATCAATATCATGGAAATAAAAATGGATTCTGGACATATGAATAAAATAAGAAAAAAAAAAAAAGAGACAAAAAAGAAACCAGAAAATCTTTAAAGAAACCCATAAAATGAAAGGCAGAAAAAAACAGCAATTCCACCATATAAATACCTAAATTTATTTGCAGTGCAACTATTTTTAGATAGCCCATTTTAGTCACTAACCTGCATTTATTCTAGCGTGGGTTTTGGTGGTTTTTCTTTTAACTGTGGAAGCTTTTCGGTCAGATATAGTAACAAGCACTCACCACAGTAATTTTAATTAACAAGCTCTAATAAATTTGCACATGTTGCAATATGCAGCTCTACAAATACACATGTGTGTCCCCAAGACCGTGGCCAGATTGCTCCGCAGGGAGGCTCCCCGGGGGCCACAGGCTGCTCTTTGACCATCAAATCCAACCCTGATGCTGGTACCCGGGTGATGCCCGTCCCTCTCCCCCCCAAAGCTGCCTCCGGCTGCCCCCCAGCCCTGTCCCACCCGCCATCTCCAGAGGTTCCCACACGCCCGATGCCATACCCACCTCTGCAGAGATGACACAAACCGCTCCCTTTTTTGGGTTAATCTCAGTCATTTTGGCTAAAGCCAACCTGTCAGTCGGAGGCCAGGGCTCGGCGCTTGGCAGAACCAGCGAGGCAGCCGTGCCAAAGAAGGGGAAAAATTAATCTCACTCTCGTCAAAACCTCCCAGTTCCCACTGAAATCGTTCAGTGCGCTGATGTTTGCTCCCAATTTTTTTAACCCCTAAAAGGCCGTTCACTCTTAGTGTGGGACACTGAGCAAAAACAGAGGGAACCGCTACGTTTTCTCCCCAACTCTGGCAGTCCCCTGCCCCAGACCTGACTCCCTTTCCTACGGGAACGTCGCGCACTTCAGTCATGTGGTGTGCACACAGCCGGTCAGCACGATACCCACTGGGACTCTTCTTTTTCGAAGAAAAGAAGAAATCTTTTCAGGTGGATGTTATTTATTATACGTCCATCTTTCCTGTCACAGTTATTTTAGAAGTGGTATCTGTCAATTATCTTTTCTCCCACAGTAAACTGTTTCTCATTTCAAGGGAAACACACAGAAAAGAGTATAATGTACTTGCCACTTATCAAAAATATCCAGCCATATCATAGAATTATAGAATTGTCTAGGTTGGAAGGGACCTTTCCAATCATCAAGTCCAACATCAGCCTAACACTGACAAAACCAACACTAAACCACATCCCTCAGCACCATGTCTGCCCAGCTTTTAAATACCTCCAGGGATGGTGACTCCACCACTTCCCTGGGCAGCCTCTTACTTCCAACATTTGATAACGTGTTCAGTGAAGAAATTTTTCCTAATACCCAATCTAAACCTCCCCTGGCGCAACTTGAGGCTGTTTCCTCTTGTCCCATCGCTTGTTACTTGGGGGCAGAGACCGACCCCCATATTATCAAGTTTAAGTATTTTGATGAAGCAAACTATAAATGAGAGAGTATCAGCATGTGCTGAACAGAAACAGGATAGCTGCTGCTAGGCTTTGTGAACATTTCCATGGTTTGGAGAATTTCAGTGAATTATACCCTTCACAGACAGCAACAAGTTCGCAAAGTTTCTGGGCTGTGCGTTGTGCCGGCATATGGGAATGTTATACTGACGCTGTTAGCCAAGACTCTTTTGACATGATGTAAAGCATCTAATAATTATACAGCAAATATGACGAGATGGAATTGAACCCGATCTCAATTAGCAACCAGAAGTATCCTTCCAACTGAGATTAATATTGATTAAACCATAACAAGACTAGTACTTGCCAATAAGAGCTCTATAAAATCAAGGAAAGGTGAGGCCAACCTCTAAGTTGGGAGCACTTTGTCACGAGCTGTAAAGACAAGTGATTCTCCTATGGCCTAATTTGTCCTTTTCAAAGATGGAAGTTTGGCTCTGTATAATTCAGGAAATTACAGTCATTTCAGCGGACAGTTAGACTGGCCAGGAGCCCAGAGCAGAGATCAACAGCCTTCAGGAGACGGCTCTGTTTTCCTTTTAACTTTCCCTATGCCCGGTACAGCATTAATCACACCAAATCCCACTCCTCTCTCCCTTCCCCCCCTGTCAGAAATACAAACTAAGACATGATTCCCACTACTGGTGCAATGCACTTCAAAATATAGGCTTGTGCTTTTTAATTTCCCCCCTCGTACCAAATTAAGGTGGATATTTTGGAGCTGAACAAATATACTGGATTTATTTGCTCTTCCCCTGAGTGAGGCATAATAGTTCCACCAGCCCAATCCTACATTTCCTTTACATGGAAATGATTGGATTTATTACTAGCCATTTTTAGATCATATTAAGTCAAACCATAACAACTAAGCACCCTTCAGGGCTTACTGCAGATTATAAAATGCTGCTTGAAAAACAGACATGCAAGGGTATGAGAGGCAACAATACAAAGCTTACAACAAATCTTATTTTCAAGATTCTTGATCCTATTTAAGTAATGTTTTAAAATGTTCAGGCCAACTTCAGAGAGCTTCTATACAGTTCATCAAACACTGAGGACTAATATTCTTCAAAATGTAAAAATACATACACACAGATCATTAATTAGCAAGTACCTGTTAAAGCAAAATTCTTATAACAAGTTTTTATTAATTTTTTTTTTTCCGATAAAGAGCTACTTGCAGAGAACAAAGACGAAATGTGACAATTATTAATTCCCTTAAGATGAGGGTAGGGGGCAAACGCCTGGGAACCTTTACATACTAACAAATCTTAGCTTGGGAAAGGATTTATGCCCATGTTCCTAAGCTGCTCAAAACAGAAATGCTTCCCTAAAAAGGGGCTCATGTGCTTTCCAAGGCAGTAGCCACATGGCCCTGGCCAAGGAGCACAGCCACAGCATTTCATTAACATGAGCTGCTCCAAGATCTGCTCCATGGTATGCGCTGAAGGACAGACCTCGTCTGTCCTGGTGAGGAGATGGCTACAGTGCATTAGTTGAATAGAAAAAGGCACTGAGAGTCCAGGAGAAAAAGGCAGCAACTTTTCCAGGCTAGTACTGGAGAAACCAATTCTAAATGCAAATTAATAAATATTAATGCAAAGAGGTAGCAAGCCAGTAAGCTACAGGCACAGCCAGTGAGTATTATCTCGTCAAGGAACTTCTCTAGCCGTTTCAGATTTTACCTGTGCACAAAATTGCAATCCTTCATATCCGACAGCAGGCAGAAATCAGCCTAACACAGTGAGGATAATAAAACGTAATACAGAAGCTCATTAGGAAATAAACAAGTCTGTCTCCAGCAGGCCATGACAGGAGAGCATCAGGAAGCCAAGAACTGCCCAGATGCTTTTTTCACTGGGCGTAGCCATTGTGACAACGGCACAACACCAGCACAGTGACATCCAAGGAGTACAGCGTTGTAAGAGAGCAGTAGCTGCCCACGGATGCACTCATGATTGCTAAGCCTCTAATCCCAGCTTTGATTCCCTTTTCCCTCCATAATCACAAACACAGCAAGAATTAATCACTGTTTGCAAAGTTAAAGGTTGCTTTTCTTCTCTCTGCTTAGGATCTGCCCTAGGTCACACATAGGGTTAGCATGGGTGTAGACATGGGCCAGACTCCCTTCAGAGTCTGGCATTCCCCTAATGCACAGTAAAGCCCACAGCAAAAATAAAAATAATAGTATGGTGATAAAAGCTGCAGCACCTACTTACTCAGCAGTGGCTCTGACTTGGGGGCCACTCTTCCCTGACTCCGCTCCGTTCTTCCTTTGATACCAGGTGCATCGAAAAGAAGCCCTGGCCAGACAGGCAGGGACTGGACAGGACAGTACCTTCTCTTGAAAGCTAGCCAAGCTGATACTCATTCACATTAAGGTCCTTCTACCTTGCTCTGGAGCTCAAATGGGCATTTTGGCCAGCACAACTGCAACTGATTTCCAATTCAGGTCACCTTCACATCACAACGACGATCAGGCTTCAGTCATTAGGTCCACTGGCATTTTAATGATCCCTTTGTAACTCTTCTAGATGTTATTACATTCCACACTCCTTTGTTTGGATTATCTCAAAGCATCCCATTTCTTGTTATTATAGAAAGTTGAGAAACATAACATGAGCAGGGCTCCTAAAAATGAGATTTATGCCCAGCTGCACTGTGCAAGCAGAGTTACGGTGCAGAGAAAATTACAGGCAATAAATAAACGTGTATATAGATAGAGGATGTCTTTTAATACGTATCTGCAAAACATTCTTTGGAATGCTTAATGAGAAACCTATTTCTGGTCCTCTAAAACCATTTGCTTAAGACTCAGCGTGCTCTGTACTTAACTAGGGTTAGTGGGCCAGCAAACACAGTATTTTTCATTTCCATTTCAAAGGATTCCAGCAGAGGCAGATATTTTCAAACATTGCATTTGCAAAATAGTGCTGCTATTAAACCTGTAAGACAAAATAATTATGTCACCCGCCACAGAAACTCTTGGTGTCATTTGGTATGCCACTGTAAGTGCGGGGGGACGGCGGGCATTCTTCCAAAGTACAGGTTACACCCATAAATCCTCTTTCACTCACCCCAGGAGCTTCTTTATCTGATTCTCTGGATTCGTGCAACACTTCTGGAGCTGACTTTAAAAAACGGACATAGCCAGGTGTCTATAATGAAGTTTTTTCATCCTTGCCTCCCATGGTCTTACAGAGCAGCGTCATGTGGATAGATCGGGCTAATTTGATAGAATTGCCTACTAAAATAACAGCTGATACTCAAAGATGATCTGAAAAATACCATCCAGCAAGGTTCTTTCCCCACTGCTGCCCCCTCTGACCCAGAAACTGCCCAGGGTTAATGAGCATCTCATGGCTCCAGCACAGCATGGTGCTATTACTCTGGCTGGACACCCTGGCACCCAAGATGGACAACAGCCAGAATAAATCATGTGCCTTCATTGCTTACGCACACGCAAACAGCAAGGAAAGCACTGCTACCTCTTCAGTGGCATATCTGTCAGACAAGAACGTCACAGCACGTTTCACAGTTAGCAAAAGTCCAAGCCTACTCGCTGGAGTCAATACACAGGTCGGAAGTACAGACTGCAGTCAATAAAGAAGGTGAAGATGTGGAGAAAGCCCATAGATGACAGACAATAAGCACAAGAAAGAGTAAAAGATGAGGATGCAACATCACACTAATTTCACAACAAAGAAGAGGTGGCTCTGAGAGCTAAAACAGGCAATGAATAAAACCTGACATATGTAAGTTGAAGATATTATCATGAGAAACCTAAAGACTCCCCATGCATCAAGAAAATGAGCTTGAAAAAGCAATGACCGGTTGCGCCAGTAATTTATAATCTCTCAGCTGCTGAGATTGTGAACAGTGGCACTTTGTAATCTTATAGGGAAAGCAGCTCGAATGCCATCTGGTCATATATTTCTGGCCAAGATCATTTTGTGGAGCCTGTAATGAAAAAAGTTGTGCATCCTCCTAAAAATCCAAATTATGCCAGCTGTGCCACAGTGTCACTTGTGTTTTCAAGGAGAAGGACAGCTGTCATTCCCTTTCTGCGTAGATAGGAAGAAGATCGCCTTGCTTAAGAGACCTAATTTTCTTGGATTGCCCTAAATTATCTTACCTGTTGCTGACATATATAGAGCACTCAGTTCCTACACCCACCTTGCCGAGCTACTGTGAAGAAGGTGGTATTTGTACCTTAACTCGAATCTGAACCAAAGCCAGTACAAAGAGAGTATGGGCTCGACAAAAATCAGCAGACCTGCCTTGGCATAAAACCAGTTGGAGAGAGGGTGCAGTTAAGCTCGTCATCTTCACCTCTCCTAACAAATGAGACATTTCATATTTTAGATATTACCTCAGCAACTCACTGCCAGTTTTAAATTGCTCTGTCATCCCAGATTAGCGCTCATCATTCATGCTCACGTAAACTAAATGGCACCTCTCCTGAAATACGTGGAAAAAAAAAATGGGATTACAATGAGGACTGCAGGGCATGAAGTTTCTAATCCGTAGGGAACTAACTGTTGTAGGTACTTCTTGGTACTTCCATCCACCGAGCCACCCATTTGAACCTGTATATTTGCTATATGTTATTTTAAGGTCAAATCTTGTTTGCCTTAAGCACACAACTACTCCCACCGCCTCCAAGGAGCTATTTACAAAAGCAAAGACATACAACCTCAAATGAGCAGCAAAAGAGATACCACCACCAAATTCTCTACAGCAAACCTACGCGCTGCCAGGACACAAGAGCGCACCTTCAAAAACCACAGCCTGTCTAGACTCCTCCACCCGCTCACAAAGAAAAGCAGCAGCGGGGAGAATTATAGCCCAATACTCAGTGTGACAGGAAGGAAATAGCATTGGGAAATGCTTATTTTAATGACAGAAAAATATTTGCCAGGCTTGGGCTTAGCAGCAGTAGAAATGTTATTACTTTCCAAGCTGGAAGAGGAAATATTTCAAGGGCTATTTTTGACACCTTCACTGTGGCTTGATTTCTGCATCTATTAAGAAAGAGTCTATATAGCCTGTGCTGGGGATGCTTTGCAAATCTTTGCATAAAACTCTATTTTATAAGGCTATAGTGTGATAGAATTGTATATAATTTAGATCAGGCTGAACAGCTAGCAAAAGTGAATGTCTATGAAAATATTAAATTCCCCTTGGTTTCATTTCCAGAATTAATGCTAAACTCATTGTCTTCTTCATTTTATTATTACTCAGACTACATGGAAGCAAGACAGAAAAGTGCCCCATGAAGCACTGCTGTGTAAAGAGGGCTGATGAATACAGTTTCCTTCTTAATACATGGGTTTGTCAGCCTTTTAATCCAAAATATCCTTAAAATGTTCAGAATATAGAAAGCTTTATTTCCTAGTGATTTGCAGTTTCATCTCTCCAGCACGCTTATGTTGAGTGAAATCCATTTACAAATACCATCATTGCAAGCACTTCAAAGCACAGGAAATGTCTTTTAATTGTAATTACTGCGCCTGTCTTGGGCCATCCTGAGCCTCCCTTCAAACACCCACTGATTTTGGTGGGACTGCAGAAGCTAAGGGACTAAGCAATGACACCGGCGAGTACATTACCTCTGTTACACTGCTCTGAAATTAGACAGAGAAGAACCAATATTTCTGTGCTGTAAAGTTCCAGTAACCCAGACAATCACGGCGAGTGCAGTAAGCGAATGGCTTTGAAGGATGAACATTTACAAATGTGGGACCATCTAGCTCTGGAAATTACCTCTCGGAGTTATGATGATGTACTTTAGCTTCTCCCTCATTATGTGCAGGCAAGTTTTTAGTCTAATTTCTGGGTTCAGGGCTTTCTGAAAAGAAATAGTCATTCATTTTAATCTTGGAATGAAGAGAAATGAGAGAAAAGAAAAATGAGGCAAAGACATGTCTACAAAAATGCTTCTTAACATGGATTTCTCCTGGCTATTGCTTATTTCTCAACTGCTCCTCTTTAATGGAGCCCATCTCTGTTTTGAACACATAATGTTATCCTTCCTCTATCCTACTCCTTCCATGCATAATAAAGTGCATTTAAGGTACTTACATGGCTGTTGTTACTAAAGGATGTGTGCACCTTTTTAGTCTATCTATCTTCATAATACCTATGGGAGCTGGGAAAGTCCTATTACAGTCTCAGGCTCAGAACATCAGAGATATTTAGGGGCCTGCCACTGAGATAAATGGGATTAGCTGCCCCATGGCTTTTCTGGCTCAGAGCCTCCACTGTGTCCCTAAAATCACAAAGGACATCTTAAATGAAGCAGGGAAGCACGCTTAAGAGTCTCACTGCCTAGGCTGGGGGGCTCATTTCTGGACCAGCTTTTCCTTTTTGACTTAGTCATGCGTTGTTAAAGGATACAGATATTAGATAAGGTAAAAATCATGTCATTATTCTCTTCTGTCTACACACATCTTCTGTACTGTTGGCGTACACTGGCTACAACCACTTTGGTATACTCTGCTTTAATCCAGCTCAGTTTTCTCTCAAAGGCCTCTGCAGAGAAGTCCACAAATAACCACCAGATCTCTTATTTAGCTCAACACTCCTGCCTCCTTCCCCCTCAGAGCAGCAAACAGACTTTTATTGCCCTTTGCACCTGGTGAGCAGTTGCTTCTGCAAAGCAGAGCGTGCCCAGGTGAGGGCTGGGTGGCCGTGCGTGTACACACTCACCCTGACCAACACGGATGGCTTGTGAAGGAAATTCCAATCTTTCCTGGGGGGCTCCACCGGTTCCCTCCCCAATTCTGAGTAACAGACGTACAAAATACAACACACACACACCACCTTCCCACAGGGCACAACAGGAGCAGCGTGACTCCTGCCCTCCACGCTTGGGAATTTGTCTAAACGCACTCCGCTTACCAACGCAGGTATCTATTTTGAACGTCAAACTTCCCAAAAGCAAGCAGCGAACTGGTCTGACACATGGCAACAGTGCACAATTTTCATAAAGAAACAAAACCTCCCTGTCTCAAAACCGGGCTTCACACAAGCACCTTCGAGTGGTCAAAACAAGCCGCTACCCTGAAGCTCTCTCCTCGGGAGGGTTACCCCAAGCCACCCTGGCCTCCTCACCCAACGGCACCACGACCTACAGTGGCCAAATACCCATCAGGGCAGTGGGGGCGGAACAATTTTCTTACTGCAACCACAGGAAGACGTGATTTTTTTTCCTCCATGGTCACTAAGTAGCCCAGAGTAACCCCAAAATACTGTTCCATCCTAGTTGCCACAGGCACACGCCTTTGAATAAAGAAGGGACGGTATTTTCCACTTCCTCAAAGCAATTACCTCTTAAGATACGCGTTAGTTCAATCTTTCCAGGATTTAAATTAAGCCAAGTATTAAATCATCCAAAGCTAACTACCTGAACATTTTCAACATCTTTCAACATCTTAAAAACAAATAGTCTTTGATGCTTGTTACTTTAAAGCCACAGAATTTTGTCTGGAAATTGACCACTGGTCAATTTC
Organism: Xenus cinereus; assembly: GCA_025774025.1. Classification (NCBI taxonomy): domain Eukaryota; kingdom Metazoa; phylum Chordata; class Aves; order Charadriiformes; family Scolopacidae; genus Xenus; species Xenus cinereus. The sequence goes on along the minus strand of JAOXJK010000051.1, from coordinate 24,527,738 downwards.
CTTAAAGTGGAAGTTGATTAAAAAAAATAGAACTATTTCCAGACTCTAATTAATATTTTATTATTTAGCCCATATGTGAGAAGTGTCCTGGGCCTGTTAGGTAGATTTTTATATTAACTTGAGGCACTCTAGGGTGTTAAAAACCAGGGGTTTGTATTAGGCTTACAAACACACATTTGCATGTGTGTTGGGTGTAGGAGGGTTGAAGGTGAGAACTCCATCTATAGAGGCTTGTATCGGGGTTTTGGACTTGCACTGCTGACTTTGTCTAAGAGGTTAACGTGCCAGCATGGTCACGATGGTTGTCCCTCAGAGAGTGAACACAGGCCCCGTTCATCAGATCAGCAATTCTTGTAAATAAGAAATTACAAATGGTTCCTTGGATATTAGTTTTGCTAATTTGACAGTGTTGAAAAATAATTTTGTTCCTAATAGGAGTTCAAAGCGTGACTGCTTCCTCGCCTAAATTGCCTGTTTGCAGCAATCTGAAATGGAAGTATTTTATCAGCTTAGCTTGACAGAGTGAATTTCTATTACCATAAGAAAAAGAACCTCCAGTATCCGATTTCAGGTTCCAAATTGTTTCAGTTCATTGTGAATCTCTGGAAGTGTGGAGAAAATGTACTCTATTTCCAGTTTAACACGGCTACAAAGTACCCTAAATCTGCAACTCTACAGATAAATGTCTGGGTTTACATACAAAGAGGACAAAACTCCAGTGAAATAATTAGCAAGATTTACTGTCGCGCTGTGACTGCAGGGGAGACCTGGGAAGATTTAAACGTGCTGCTGGTGGCTGCTCGCCTCCTGGGTTGCTTGGGAAGCTTCTGGTGCAGAACACAACCAATATCAAACAGTCCAATTAGGGTGATGAAAGCGCTCAGTCGACACGCTGTGACCCATCACTCGGGTCTGGCAGGGAAGCATTTTATTCATATTGCGGTTTGTGGTTCGCACAGATATCGCCCGCTATCTCAAATGCCTGTCCTTTTAAAATCTATTGCACAATAGAGACCTGGGAGTTTTACGACAGCACAGATTCCAATCTTTTTAGTCCTTTTAATGAAAATTAATCATCATACTTTTTTTTTTTTTTAAATGGAAAAAGACCAAACCTGAACTGTGCCTGCTGACAGAGTTCTGTATATCACTCCTAATTCTTTTAAATGGGTTTTTTATGTTTGCAAGAAATATACCTTTTTTGTCTCTTTGCTGATATACCCCAATCTATCCCCTAGATGTCTAAGCACGACTGCTGCTGATGAGGCTGTTTCCTCCCCACCGCTGTCTGCCAGCATCTCCCTTCCCTGTGCTCAGGAACCTGCCTCTGAAGACCCCGAAGGGAGGGTGTGCAAGTGTTACTGCCTACAGGTTATTTACGTATTCTGCTGGTGTTAAGCTACCCCCATCTTCAAAGCAGAGTCACCATCCACAGAGAATCCTTCAGATCTACCAACGTGGAGCGTGCAAAGCAGCAAAATTCTCAGCCCTGATGCCCAGGAGGGAGGGCCTGTTAAAACTCAGCCTTTCCAGCTTCTTCACACCTACGTCTCGGGGTGGTTTTTCGCCTTACCCGCGCCGTGTCCACTTCAGCGGCCATGGAAGTGCCCCTCCAGCAATTTCAACAGCCTCTGCATCAGATCCTTGCCCGGTCTCATGTTTATTTATATGGAAGGGAGGTTTGTGCACTCCGTAAGAAGGGCCGTGGGACTAGCAGCCTGTCTACTCGTTTAGGAATGAAGAGCAGGGATCCTGGGGAAAGAGTTGCTGTGAGGACAGGCCAGTTTGTTTCAGTAGCCTTTTTTTTTTGGTGGTGCTAATGTCTGCCTGTTGCAAGGAGAAGTCAGAGATCCCCCAAGAGGGATGCCTGGCTGTGCCATTTGGTGCAGGATGAGGCATCAGCTTCCTCCCCATCCCTGCGCCCCACCAGCTCCATGCTGAACCCAGAGCAGTGGCTGCCAGGATCGCTCCCCTCCGGCACCGCAGTCACTTCATGGCCTTACGCGTGTCCCTTCTTTAACAAGTCTCGCCACAACGCTTACCCCTGGTCTAACAGAGACGTTTATTCCCACAGCTGTGTTTCTGCTATTACTGTTCACTCAGCAGTTGGGCTTGATGAGATGATTTCTTGGGGTGACTCACTTTCCACCCTCCGTTAACCCCTGAGGCAGCCGTTATCTGGGCAGTGATTGAGTATTTTACAGCAAGTATTTCACATTTTGTGCTTTCGTTACCTCCTCTCTTCCCTTTGGAGATGGACGAGGCAGGTGCCTATTGACCCCTCCAGCAAAAGTGTCCCTAGCTGCTGCTGGGGACACTTCCAGCTCCTCCAGGAGCACTACTGACCTCAGCATCGCTGACCAAAGAGGTCCCAGCTGGGAAGCTGCTCACACCACCCCACAGCAGGCAGGACGGGGGACGGAAATGGCCCCAAAGAGCTTGGAGAAAGCTGCGGCGTGCAGCAAGGAAAGGGCTGAGAGCCCGACAGGCTCGTGCCCTCAGCTCCGTAACTACAGACTCAAAGAACAGACAATCAGATCCTGTGAACTCATGCCCGTTAGCTCTGCTGACCAACGGCTTCTTTCCCTGCTTTACACACAGCAGACAAGGGCTTGTTCTGTTTCCTTTGGCCCCCAGAGGTAAAATTTTATATTTATCGCTGTGTATTTAATTTTCTGGGTTTCTTTCAGAATGATACAGTCTGTCACAGCTTCATTCCCCAGTGCAAACCTGAAAATCACTGGGCTGTGTCCTAACCCAGTTACATCAACTTATTTAGTGTCAAAACTTGGCTCAGTTTTGCAGAAAAGGCTCTTCAGTGAGTCAGCTTCCCAGTAAATCTTCGGGGTTGTTAATCCACAGGCGGATCCTACTCCAATGCGATATGTGTATAGTGTTTTCCTTGGCTAGGAATAAAAGCGAACTGCTTCAGACACGCTGTGCTTCAGCTGTATAAAATGTCTCGATTAGCGTTTCTTGTTTTGTTTTCGGAAACAAGAGGAAATAACAATAGACTCCAAATCTCTCTCTCATTCATAGCTGAAGCTGGCCCGCATAATTAAAGGTAATTGTTAGCTTCTTAATAGCTTGGCGTTTTCCGCTGCACCTTCTAGAGAAGAGAAAAATCCAGACCAAAGGACTATTAAATTGTGGATGTTCATTCAGCGTTCTCAGTAGGCATTTTCCTCTTGTATTTAAGCCAAAACAGTAAGTAATGTAGGCAGGAAGCATAGAGAGCAATTGCTTACTGGTGACCAAAGGTAAGAAAGGTCAAACGTTTATTTCCTATGCTGCTCCTATGCGTGCAGTGCCCAGAATCTTTTAATTATATTTCATGGTACTCTGAACTCGTGCAAGGACATAAAATATATTTATAGCTCACTTAAACTCTTGGTAATGAAACAGCCATCCTACACAGGACCTCTGCTAATCAACTGAAGACTTTCTGAGCATTAACTTTAAAAATGCAAAAAAGCACTTGTTCGTTCTTCAGCAGAAATGCTTATCACAGTTTAAAGGCAACAACAAAGAAAAGCTATTTTTTTTTTGTTTGGTAACAGTTTGAGTCTGTATCAGTTCACCTGTGATGTCTGAAGTACAAAAATACAATTTCACTGGCAATGCACATTTATTATAACTGTTATTATCTCAACCACACTGTGCCGAACACCGAAGAAACATGTAATAAAAAGATCACCACTCTCTAAAGCTTTTCCTGTCTAAATATGTAATTTTCTCTCTTTTAGACAACAGCAAAAAAAGGGGTAATCAAATAAAGAGGTCTTTAAAGATTTCACTTAACTAATCATACTTGATGCAAATTTCTGATGAGCAGACTGAAAAGCTGCCAGACTGCTTTGCTCCTGTGATTATAAGGCCTCACAAATATCTTACACACACCTTGTACGCTGGGGATCTGCTTTAAGATGAATTTTGGGGAAGAAGACGAGCCAAACACGTTAACTGTTTCTAAGGCTGAGATTAAGGAAAGGGGTCGGTGTTTACCATGGCACCAGCCAGCTGCCTTTGCTTTTCTATCTCCTAAACATCACCATGCTCAGGGGAAAGAAAAAACTCAAGTTGATGGTGGAACCTTAATTCAGCTCCCTGATGTACGTGCACTATGATACAGTCTTTAATTAGCCTATGAGGAAATTAATAATTACGTACTGAGTGCAGGATTTGGCTGCTGTACAGTAAATAATGCACCATGCTACACAACGGATGGTGATGATTCAGCAGACATCATCTATCACGTGCCCTGCAAGAGGGGCCTTCGAGAAAAAAAAATAATAGTCTAGGATCACATCATTAGAGAGAGAATACAAATAGTATATTTGTGCCAGAGAGGGGGGCCCAAATTAAGACTGCACAAGAAATCTCAGTTCTAGTCTTTCGCCTTCTTGCTTTTTTGTGATGGACTACAGGAGAGATGGGGAGGGACTCTTTATCAGGGAGTGGAGTGATAGGATGAGGGGTAATGGCTTCAAACCAGAAGAGAGGAGATTTCGATCAGATATCTGGAAGAAATTCTTTACTGTGAGGATGGTGAGGCACTGGAACAGGTTGCCCAGAGAAGCTGTGGCTGCCCCATCCCTGGA
>JAOXJK010000051.1:24508984-24523037 GCA_025774025.1 Xenus cinereus | reverse complement strand
GCCAGGCTGGATGGGGCTTTGAGCAACCTGCTCTAGTGGGAGGTGTCCCTGCCCATGGCAGGGGGGTTGAAACTTGAGGATCTTTAAGGTCCCTTCCAACTCTAACCATTCTATGATTCTATGACTATGCAAACATGAAGATATTCAGTGTTTCTTATCTGTTTCATACAGGAGACATCGTCAAAGAGAAGCAGAACTGTGCAGCAGTTCAGGGACCTGACGGTGACAGGCTGGACACCACCAGGAAGGCAATGGCACTGCCGGGCTGGGCTTCACGGTGACGAGCTGGGAACCCGACACAACAAGGGGTCGAGAGGAAAGCTCACCTGGCTTAGCTCAACCGTGTCCTCTCCAGCCTGACCAGAAACTGCTGCGACAGACACAAAAAGCAGAGGATGTCAAATCCTGCAGAAACACGAACAATTCTGTTCCTTTCACAGAGCTCCTCGAGCCGGACAACACTCAGGTGTGAAGCAGCCGTGATTCCTCTGAGCTGCAGCAAATGCATTGCCCCACATTGAAAAGACCGGCTGGTTTTGTGACGGGGACACAGCCAACTGCACAGCCTTCCTCATCCCTCGGAAGCGTGAAGGAGGAACATCAGTCGGTGCTCTGGGGCTCTTGATGCCAGCCAAAGCGGTGAGCGCTGCAGGACCAGGAACGCTCCCTCTCTACCATCATTATTTGGGGAGCCAAATTTGGAAAGCAAAGATACAGACAAGCCCTTGATTCACGCTGAACCAAGACAAACAGGATGCTCTACTTCTGCCCTCAGGTGTCACAAATGAAGCACAAAGCAAACACATTATGCTCTATATTATTCTTGGGTATTTCCACCTAAGCCTTTGCTTCTCCTCCAGCCAGGAGGGCAGGGGCAGAGCCGCAGGCACAGACGGGCGCACCAGAAGAGCCGAAATAGTAAAGTAAATTCCAGCCGTTTCCCCCATGACAAGTTTACTACATGCTGCCGTGCAATACTTTTATTGGCATTCATTAGCCCTTGAGGACCAATTTATTCATTTTTAGCAGCATTAAAACAGAGGTTGCATTTTACAAGTGAATCGCTATACTGCTGGGGCTGTAGGAAGCCGCTCAATTATCTCCAGTGTGTTAAAAGCTGAATCCAGACTCGATGCTAATCTGAAATTGTAACAAACATTATTTCCCCGAGCCTTGATTAACTGACAGTCTGATCCCCAGCTCGCAGCCGTCTCCGGCTTTTGGGGAGGGAGGTTGGGGGCGTTGGGTTTGCTTATTTATTTTTATCATTGCCCTGCAGCTTGGGAAACCGCAGAGCTGAGACAGTCACCACCGGGGTGCTCAGCAGCAAGGAAAACCAAAAGATTGAAGCCCCCAGTATTCACAGCAAAGCTCTTCCTCCTTTTGTATCTGATTTCTCCTACATTTGGAGCTTCATTCCTGCTTAAGAAAGGCTGGAGACCACAATTTAGCATTCACATTTAACTAGGTATTTGTGGCATTCCCAAGTCAAATTAACAAGCTTGTTACCTCTTGACATGTAAATATACTGTAATATTCATCCCCAGTGACACCTACAAAGAATACAGCAATTCCTGAAATAGGGGCTTGCCCCATTTCAATGGAAATACACACACACCTGTCTACATATGTACATACACATATATATTTTTCTATTTATTTGACCCCCTCGCTTAATCAACACCTCCAAGCCACCCAGTTTCAATAAATTCATGCTCTTACTGCTTTGAAAAAAATCACAGCCCTCATTCTTTTTGTAAGAATGAAAATCCAAGCAATTTTCATGGCTCTCATTATGATAATTTTTCCTGTTTTGTTTAATCTTGTTTCAGACTAACATTTGGCAGCTCTCGTGGGTTGAGCCAGGGAGAGGGATTAGGGTCGTTGTTTTAAGGCAGCAGGTGTAGCGATCAACGTGGAAATATGTTTGTATCCCTCTTCGAGATGTAGCTACGACAAATGGAGACAACAGTTCCAGCATTACATGCAGAAATAAAGCTAGGTAATCGATAAAAAGGTGCTTCAGAGGGAAAAACTGAATCCTTATTTCTCTTCTTTCCTAATGAATGCAGTCTCACTGGGTTCCTATATGGGCTCCTACATGGGCTGCTGTCCTGGTGGACTTTGGGCGAAGCGCGTGCTGTTGGTCAGCCCTTGGTCAGCAGGAATCATTGCTGAGCAACGTGGAAGGACTTTCTGCAAAGGACTGATCCTGCTGGCATAGCAGTGGATTAAGAGGAGAATTTCTAAAGAGAAATCCTTACAGGCCCCTGACAAAACTACCATTTTTACATGTCCTCTCCTAAAGAAGGCAATCTAGCTGAAGCAAAATTCATAGTGTATCCCCACCCCTGGCTGCATTGACTCAAAGCACCTGATGTTGGACTCACATTTTGCACAATCAAGTCCCGTGAAAGCTGGGTTTTCTAATTTCTATTTCTCTTCACAGTAAAACAAATCCAGCACATTGGTGTCTTGGCCAAATCTGCAGCTTTAATGAGAATGACTTAACACTACTCAGTTTCTTCAGAAGTAGCTATGAACTGCTGGGTAAAATGAGGGTTTTCTTTCCCTCTAACCAGGCTAATTTCAGAAAATACAAGGAATAGAATCAAAATACCCTGACAGCCTGGGAGGGAAGTGAGGTACTGGAAAAAGCTCTGCACATATTACACCATGTAAACTGTGCTTTTAAATTCAAGAAGCTGTGTTGGTCTGAAGGGAGAAAACTAAATGAGAATGGAAAAGGGGGGGAGAAGTAAAGCATCCTTAAGCAGCCATGGCATATATGAAGGTGAAATGTTTGTCAGTGAAGGCTTCAGCCTCTTTCCACCCCAAGGAGGGATTATCTTTGACTCTCCCTGTAGATAGATCAATTCTCAGCCCAATTTTCATAGGCACAGAGCACCTTCAAGTTCCTATTTGTACCACTGGTACTCATGCTGCAATCTAAAAAATCAGCCTAACTACCCTAATCACACAGGTTACCAGATGCCAAAAACCTCTGCTATATCCTTGCCCTCATTTATACAAGTTGTTTGTGGACCTCCCTCATGGTTTTGATTATTTCTTCCGCTTTGGAAGGGGCATTACACAAAAATCCACTCGTATCAATGACCCAAGGAGCATTCAGAGCCAGTGCCTACTCGCTCTTACGTGGGGGCCACTGAGAATGAATGCTTCAAAAAGTCTTGGTTGATAAACACCTGCAAGACATGGGATGACATGACGTATTTTGTTCTCTTACCAGAAGAAGATCACTGCATTTTATGACTACAGGGACTTCTGATACTCCCGCACCTTACCCAAAGCCAAGGGACTTGGGCTCTGTTCCCTTCTCTAGCACAAACCTATGGTATGACCTTCCACTCATCTCCTCCCTCCACACTCCACTTACCCAAACCTAGGGTTTCTGTTGTTTTTAAACAAAGTCCTTGGACCACAGGTTGAGTCTCAGACAGGCAGGATGCCCTGCAGTGCATTACAGTAACGAGAAGCTTCTTGGCTCTCTGGATGTGCTACTTCAATGCCAATAGCTAATAAAGCAGAATCAACAGTTTGCTGCGAGCGTTTCTGGTGAGAGAGAACAAAGTATTTCTCTATCATCTGAAATGAGAACAGACATCTTGAAGTACTCAAAATAACACAACCTCCTATGTCAGGACATGCCACATATTTCAGTAGCGCAGTTTCAAGCTTATTGTGTATGATCTGTAAGTGGGGACAGCATCTTGCCTCTGGAGCCCTTGATGCTCCCAAATTACCACAGCGCCCAGCTAGGAACAGGGACGTGATTCCTGGCAAATGCCAAGCCGGGGAGGGGGGAATCACCGACTCAAGAGCTGATTCATAGCGCCTACATTTCTTTGCAGTAAGAGTACCCCAAGAAATCCCAGTATTTTCCTCTTATGAGAAACACTGAGCACCAGTGTGGAAACTGCTTTGTGTAGAAACCAGTAAACTATCTGGACGACAGCTGAGTGTAAACTAGTTGGAGCCATGGGCTCTGCAGGAGAGCCATGCAGAAAAAACTCGGCTGTTTGTCCCCCCTTTTGTGCTCTGACCTCCATCCGGGTGTAATTCTTCTGCAGTCACTGAAGGCCACGTCCAGCCCTTGTAAAAAAATGCTCGGCCGCTTACTCTGTGAAATCAGAGGTTTTCAAAGAGATTTGTGCGTTGATTCCTGAGCGTTAAAATAAACACTGCCAACACTTTCTCCTTACATGACTATCTGGACATCACTAATTTCTTGCCAAATACGCCTGTGTCATCCAGTATCTCGGAAGAGCAGGTGCTTTCTTTTATGTCCCCAAGCAGATGCACATTTCACTGTCCTCTGAGCGCTCACAGGCAGCTTTTTTTTGAGTGTGTCACAAAACATGGTGACAGCTGCTGAAACCGAGATGCCTGATCTACCTTTTCTACCTAATCTGACTTCTGCAAGGGACGAAGCAGCTCATCTCTTTGGGTTGTGCAAGCCCTTGCAGAAGGCACCCCAGTGCAGTACTCTCATCCCAGCAACTGCCACTGCCTCGCTTTATTCCCTTTTCTTTCTATAAAAGAGAATATTGTGCCTATGCCATCTGTTAAGCGAAGTGCTGCACGTACATTGCGATATACCCTGCGGCGCACAACGGAGCCTTGCAGATTAAATGTGAAGAGAAGCGGCTGTGAGGGGAGAGAAAACTCCAGGTGCTGGAGCTGTTACAGGTGAGCCTAAGCGTTTGCTTCCCCGAGGCAGCTACCTGTCAGGATTAATCTTGCCGAGCCCAGGAATGCGCCTCAGCAGACGCCGCACCCCATTCCAGGAAACCATAAATACCAAATGAGATGCTGGGCACCACACATGAAAGTATCTTCTTTCCACCGAGCCTGATTGTGGGGGAGTGACGGCCGGATTAGCATCAATCCTGCCTCCTGCTGGGGTTTTCTTAAGGAGGTTCCTTGGGGGAAACGAGGAAGGAGGAGAGAGTGGGTGCCTGCTGCCTTCCTCCTAAGGAAGCATCCAGAGAACCCCCTTAGTTGTTTCTCCATCCTGGATCTGCCTGGGGACCCTCTTTTTTATTTCCAGGTTAAAGGACTTTCTCCCTCTTCCCAAAACCAACCCTAACCAGAACAATCTTTGAGAGCCCCCCTTACAAGTACGTTTGATAACGCAACCCAGAGGCAAAGCTGGGGAAGAACCAATCATCTTCTGAATGGTGCTGCCCAAGTGCCATGCAGGAGGGGGCACAGAACAACCAATGGTGCTTTGAGTAGCACATTTTTGCTGAACAGGGTACCCCTGGCCTGTCAGAGAAACACACTGCAGGTGATGAACACTAATTTAGCAAAAATGTTTGACTCCTGGGTTTCTTTTCCTCCCGTTTCCTTGTCATCTCACTAGGAAAAGGAGTAATTTTCTCAAATATCATTAAGCTTCCTGCTTATCTCAAAGACCTTCCTCTTCTTGATTCCCCCCTCCTCAGCTTCCCTGGCCCTACAAACTTTTGTTGGAAGGCTGAAGTGGTTTCAGTCTATATATGCTTTTCCGTTTGGAAAAGACACCTCTGCACAGGCACTGCTTGATGTTAGGTGTTCAGTGATGGGACCAGCAGAAGGCCAATGCAAGACTAATGTCTGGAAAGGCAAACATCAGGTGAGCCGTGGATGCCATCCCCATGCCCCCATCACGTCCCTGGAGGGATGTCTGAGCCTGCTGCCCCACAGGGACCTGCTGCCGCTTCCCGTCTGCCCGAGGATGGCCAGTGCTCTCCTGCAGAGCTGGGCCCATGGCCAAGGCCACCAACTGAGGCCACACACCACAATTTCAGGGGCAGAGCCCCAGCATGGGGAGTTACCACAAAAAAGAGCGTCCCTGGCTAATTAGGGGCTTCTGGATCAAAAGCAATATATTTAAAGTCCAAACCCAGAGGCTTGGCTCCAGGGAGCCAACGGTGCCGATGCCAGGGGTGGTGGGAGGCAGCCAGCTTGCCCAGGCTGGGACTACCAGAGGGACACTGCTGACTCCAGAGGTGCTCCCTTCCACAACCTTTCAAACAAAGGAATTTATTTCAAAACACAACAGCATTTCCATATTTTGAGGCATAACCAGCCCCTGGAAATCTTCTTTCCTGTTTCTACATAAACACGGCATCTTTTAGGCAGCCCCTCTCCAAACCCAAACCACTCAATGTTTTCACAGAACAGCCACAGCCGAGAGTGGTGGCAACAGGACACTGTGATCCTGTCGGGGCAGTGCTTTTGGGGACACAGAATCACATGGGGTTGGAAGGGACCTTTGGAGATCATCTAGTCCAACCCCCCCTGCCAAAGCAGGTCCACCTAGACCAGGTTGCACAGGAACCTGTCCAGGTGGGTTTTGAACGTCTCCGGAGAAGGAGACTACCCACCGCTTTGGTCTTGCCTCAATCCTTTTCTACACAGAGTAGTCCCACATCTCTCAAAACACATCTTCTGGTACATGGGCCACCAAATTTGGATACCTTAAAATTTCAGACTGGCAGGGCTTGGTTCGTGTTATCGTCAGCTGAGAAAAACACTTGCAAAATTCAGATTCAGGTACAGATTCTGTAGTCCAGGGTAGGACAGGACAGAGCTTTGCCTGCTGGGCTTACTCCACAGCATCCTGATCATGCAAGTAAATATATGTATATACGCTGCTCTCCCCAGCCTGTCCTTTTAGGGGCTGAAGCCCTAGGTACTGTGGGTTAAATAAGTCAATTTCCCTGACAAAGACACATTTGGTTGAATTTTAAATGAGGCCTTTAGAAATCTCTAAAATTTTAACCATCAGTGTGCAAAAGCTTCTAGGACGTTCCCCACCTTCTAACAGTTAAAACAATGATTCACCTTCATAAGAAATATGTAACTGTCTAAAACTAACTCTTAAATAATGTTAATTATCTGCATGGTCTGTGTTTCAGCACATGTGACTTCCAGCTACCAGCACCGGACACTATGAAAGCTTTTACATGACATCAACCTTCCAGTGAGCAGGAACCCACAAAATACAACATTTTTAATCTGCATTTGGTCGCCACAGCTTAAAAATCCCAGAATTTACGAGAGCTACAAATAGCTTTTAGACTGTGCAGTGGGGAATAAAAGCCAAGATTTTTTGTTCAGCTTGTTGATATTTCCTGAAAACATGAAACAATTCTGAAAGGACAGATTTCCTGGCTCAGAGCTAAAGGTCATCAGTCACACAGGGAGCGCTCGCTGAGTGCACCAAAACGATGGGGAAGGAAAGACTGGCGCAACATTGCAGTATTATTAAAAAGTGATTCAAGTGGGGGAAAAGGGAGAAAAGAGAGGGACGGACGAGGATTAGCCTCTCAACAAGTGAGCTTTCATCAAGACTAGAAAACCAGCCTTGTTCCTTGCAGCCCCTCGCTGTCACTCCGAGCACCGCTGGCTCCGGCTCCCTCTTCCCGCCGGGCAGCCCCGTCCCCTGCCACCATCCCAGGCTGCACGGCTCCGGACACAACCTCTCCGTCCAGGCATCACAAATCTCTCCTCTAGCCCTTCCTGCATGGGCCAGAGCTTTCTCCAGGCCCATCTCTGTAACAGATTATGGAGGCACAGGTTTCACTGGGAAGGGCAGGAGTTCCAAAGTCCCGTGACTTTGTGCGACGCTGGCGTACAGATGTGTGATAGGCACCAAAAAGCTCATTTTCCCAAGGAATCTCCCCCAAAGCTGCCCAGTGTTTATAACTTGCTCCCACCACAATTCAAGAACCAAAGCACTTCGCTGGTTAACTGGTTCTGCAGCCAGCAGAGGGGGCAACAGGCAGCGCTCATCACTTTCTTGAAACCATCCGCTTGAACAAAGTTCCTTGTCAAAGTACTTCATTTTATAATAACAGATACTGAAAATTTCCCATCACTGAGATGATACCACTTTGAAAACAAGCACATTCTGCAATTAAAATCGCCAAGACACTTATAAAGTTGGTATTATCTTTAAAACAATACTTAGTCTCAACAGAGTTCGTCCCAGCTCCCTCCAAGACTCCCTGGCTTGTTTTCACTTTTATTATTCACGTTCTTCTTTTAAGGTATGGGGTATGTATAATTTTCCAGCCAAATAAACTCTGACTAAAACCAACCCAGCAGCCTCCAGCAGGTCCCCCCCACAGGCTGTCCACCCAGGTAACTACAGTTCCCCCCCGCCCCGAGCCTGACCAAGAGCCCTGGGACATCAGAATTAACAAAGAATTTCTGCATATAATCCTGCTAATGAAATACCGCCACTCTGACCTCAACCTCCTCCCTAACACTGACTTATCAAAAGCATATGCTCCCATCACTCATGGTCTTTTTTTTTTTCTTTTTTCTTTTTTTTTTTTTAATCAAAACCAATTGGCTGTAGAGCAAAATACCAGCTTTTCAGCTAAAAGGTTAGCAGCAAGCCAATGGCCACATGTGTAGCTTGAATCTGATGCTCCCAAATCTTGCTAACTACAGTAAACTAAAGCAAACCACCAAATGCCCTCCCCTGTAAGCAGCTAAGCAGTACTGTGGGCTGTTAAACTTTAAATTTAGCCCTGGCAAATCCTGGAGGAAAGGCACCCCAGAAGGTATGTGTCCTCTGCTATGCAGAGAGAGCACTCAAACCATAGGATCCTATTCCACATATATTGCTTTTGACTATACGGCTATACCTATCATATGTCATCTGTATTTCACATGTATATTTTCTCTAAATATACTTTGTATGAGATAAAGGACACTTTGCTCTTGCCCACAAAGTGCTCGCCCCAAAAGCAGCCAAGTGAGACTGAAACGACAGATTATAATTCCTTGCAATGAGACAAAGCCATAGCTCAGAATAGAGGAGTTCTGACAATTTAGGGTTTTACAGACCACAACCTGCAAGGATGAATTATTCTCCAAAGCAAAATGTTGCACACTAGCATAGAGAATATTTCTTCAGAGGCAGATTGCTGTAGCTTTGCTATTTTCTAGCTGGAGCTTCAGGGCAATTTACAAGTAGAGACTATTGCCATGATCAGTGGTGAGATTACAGAAGGAAGATTTGCTGTGATGAATCTAAAAAAGACAGCTCCAGGCCTAAAATTCAATGTGCCACACCTGCTAGCAGAGAATATATGAATAATCTGATCCTCAGACTGCAAAAACTAGGAGAAAGGGTTGGACATCCTCATCCAGCGGAGCCTCCCCCACTACATCTTCCTATGGCCAAATGAAACCACCGATAGGAAGCCGAGCTGTGCATCGATACCTCTGCAGCCCCAAACCTCCTCTCTAAGCTGCTGCTGAGGAAATCCAACACAACCAGACAGGCGGTGCCAGAAAGACAAGAACCCATCAATCTGACATTAAAAAATTCTGTTATCGAACAGCTCTAACCAGCACTACCTGTAAAACAACTTGTTACCTGTGAGATTAATAACGTTAACTGGAAGACAAGGTGGTTTCTATGGCATTGTTTCAGGAGCTGAGGTGATTCCATTGCCCCATCACCAAGTCTCCCTCCATTTTAAACCATCTATGCAGTAGCTAAGAGAAAATAATAATATTGCCTATAGGTAAAGTCATGCTTGAAACTCAGATATATATGATGAATTTTTCTTTTGAATTATGTCTTGCATAAATTATAAACTTCGTACCGATTGCAAGGGTAGTTAAGCAAACTAAAAATGTATAATGGCAGCAGGAGACATCTTGGCCTTGTGGGCTCAAGTGAGGTTATTCCCACTGCAAAAGAGCAATGGTCTGTGCATTACAGTCTGTTAAAGTCGTACTTGGCTTATTGAACACCTACTTTGTTTGATGCTTAAAAGAGACTTGGGTATGCACCACAGAAATAAAGCTCTATTTTTGTAAAATGCTGGGGAACAAAACAAAACAAGAAAAACAACAGGGAAATCCCTCACAGCTCTAATTGTCATCTCAACACAAGCATTCCCCCTTTGATATGCTTGGTTTTGCTTACTATTGTTCCTATTGCTGTTATTATTATTAATCCACCAAAACATGAGATTCATAATAAACCAGTTGTTCACTAGGCAATTTCTGCTCGTCAATATAATCCTCAAAGCTCCCATCAAATGTTGCACTCTCTTACATGACAGATGTAGAGCTATGATCCTTCGAGAGTCTGTGGCAAAAATAAAGAGCAGATCTACCAGCCAATGCTGCGGCAGGCAAGGGAGGGAGAGGGTGCCAAGGCTGGTGGATGCTCTGCACTGACCCCTGCAAGGAGCTGAATTTCAGAGGTCAGCGAGTGCTCTCAGTGGCAGCTACATCAGGTCCCAATCAGACATCAGTCTGAACAACCAGCATTGTAAGATTCTTTTGAAAATCCCGGTTATCACTTTTTAAGGCAGGTGAAAATCAATTAATTTTGAGTTTTTAAAGGAACGCCTTCGCTCTGGTCAACCCTGGCCACACAGTTACAATGCACTTTGCAGAGATGCACTGCCTTTTCTTTCTATTCAGTGTAAAAGCACTTAATCTTGGTTATCGGCTCCCTGAAGGTCAGGCTTATTTCTTTAGATCTATTATTTACTGCTTGAGATTTCCAGTTCCACCTTGCTGGCTATTATAGCTTCTTTCCCCAACTCCTATTCTTTTCGTGATAACTCCATATGATGACTGTTGATAAAGTTAGGAGGACCATGATTCTAAATGCCTGACCTTCTTCAAAATCTGATAATGGATACAGTTTCTGAATCATAGGTCATCTCAATTTTGCCAATAAACCATTTATTTCCAGTGGCCTTCAGACCTTGAGGCTTACTGTGCACTGCAAAATGGATTCTTCAGGGAACAATAAAAGTAAGAGAGCCATCCTCAGCCTTTGCTTAGCACATTAGGAGGGACGCTGTACTTTGGAGAGTATGTTTGTCCACAACATCTTACGTGCCACAGTCCTTAAGACCTTCACAGTCTTAGTACTTAGAAAATACAACACTTTTTGATGTTTGTATAAAGCTGAAAGTTATAATGATCTAATATGAACTAATCTCCTTTTCATTTGCAACCTATATGGAAAGGACAAGAAAAATCCGCGTCTCCTTAAACCCTCCCCATCTACCGAGGGCTGTCCAGTCACCTTTACCATATTCTTCAACTTACAGCTCAAGGCATCGTGCCAAGTTTTGCATCACTACCTCAAAAGTTATGCTGCTGTGGTAAGCGCCCATTACACCATGCTTGTAAAAGCTGTGTGGCTGCCAAGGTACACAAATTTGTTGGTACGAGTGCCTGCTTCACTGAAATGGACTTCTCAAAATGACTTGGTCTTGCAAAAACGATTCCTATTCAAGGTCAACATTTCACGCAAACCATTAGGCAAGATGCAGAGGAAGGCTTATGTCGAACATGAATCCTTGGTTCGAGCGGTGCTTGGGAAGTTAAGCAGTGACTGGACCCTGAGCTGGGGGGAACGGAGCAGATTTACTTACTGTCAAAGCTCCTGTGCTGCGCTGTGAGGGTCGTCTGCACGGAGCGACCAGCCTCTTTCATCATGGCTTCAAATTCACTTCGGCTTTTGTTTGCAAAGTTCTCCTCCATCTCGCTGGTGCAGCAGGTATAGCCTTGCGGGCAGATTCGCAGGTGCTCCCCTAAAATGAGAGAAAACGTAGTTGAATGGCCAGGCCTGGAAAACAAAGCATTTCACCCCAAACAACCTGAGCACAAAAATATCCCAGCTCCATAGTAACCTGGATCTGTATCAGGCTGTACATGTTTACCCCCTGAGTTATCCTGCATTAGTAAAGTGGCTGGTGTGAATGCAGGTACAAATTTTCTCTCTGACGACTGTGAGGGAAGGAAAAGTGAAGGAGATAAAGTTCATACGTGGGGCAAGGAGAAGGGAAACACAAGCGTCTCCTGCTCAAAGTCTGCCCTAGAATCCAGCTCTGCCTAGAATCCCAGAAGACATGGAAGTCTCTGATTAAATGACATACTAGTTGTCCTCATTAGACTTAACATGTATATTAGAACAATTGTTTGAAACTACTTTGTCACGAAAAAAACCCTAACTCCAGTGCGCTCCTCACCCTGCCCAGCCAGCCTCCCAAAAACCCCAATCCTGAGAAGGCACTTCCATAGCCAGAGAGGTGGGACTAGTGACAAGTTTTCAAAAGACAAGAGATGTGCTGAATGCCAGTGGAATTTGGGTGACTAATTCCCCTCCATCCATTTTGAAATCTGCCCCATTTACCATTTTTTCAATGAAAAATTTCTCTCCCAGAAAGAGACAAGACCACCCAAAAAAGGGTTGCTATGACGATCACTGACTGAATACACCCTTTGCTATAGGGAAGGACAGGAAAGGTAAGAGGACTCGGCAGTCAAAGTGAAAACTTCTTCAGTATGGGAGCTCCTCCTGCCCTCTGCAATCTCTTCATGTGGAGAAGCAAACCTTTGAATAGGCAGAGTCAGCAACATTTTAAAAATAATTGCTTAAGTTTTTATGAGTCCTTACAAACACAGACACATCCACCTGCAAACACACCCTGTGTTTCTCCTTACCCAGCAATAAGAATTCACTTGAATGAACTCAAACATCAGGGTTATTTGTTTTTTGGGGTAAAGAGTAAAAAAACCACTCGTTCCAAGCACGCACTGAGATAAACCAATTAAAATGAAGTTACTGTGCCTAACAGAACTTGATTGGGATCGCCAATGATTTTGCTGGCAGTTTTACAGAACTCCTGTCTTAACATCACAGTTGAACTGAAACACATATTTAAAATTGCGTTTTATCTTGTGTGTCTCGACAGCTTCAAATTCTGAACCTGCACAGTCCTCCAGAGCTCCCCATTAAAACTCCTGCTCTGTTTCCAGTGTAGAGCCCTTGGCAAACGGGTGCCTTTGGGTGAAGGCTTTTTGAAACTGGGCACGTGCCCTACCCCTGTGAATGCCGTGCCATTAGTAGCCTGACTAAGAGCAATTTTGACAGGCGTGCTATGTAGTTGATGTATTTTAGGCAGAAGCCGTTCAGGATGAGTTTGCGTTTTGCAACCTCTGCAGGGCACCGGGGTGAGCCTGCCCTTGGAAAAGGGGTTATTGCCTGCATTTGCACCCACAGAACAGCCTTCCTGCCTGTGTGACGGGAGCTGCTGGGTCATACCAGCTTCGTAGGAGAGTAACTCCCACCATTGGGCTGGTGTCTTACTCCCAGCTGAGAGGAGCATCCCAGTCCCCACTGCACCATGCCGCCAAAGCAACAGGAGCAGCAGCAACTTGCTTCAATATAAAAACTAAGAGTCAAATACAAACATCACGTGGCTCAATGCTTGCCATACCAAACGCAATTTAAGTTATGGGGCTTGCCTAAGCCTTTCCTTCCTTCGTAAACCAGATTGCTGCAGCTCATTCCCTGAGCTCACTCCTGCAAAGCTGCATTTGCACCGGGAAGCCATGGCGGGGATTGCTGACATGTGACAGACAGGCAGAGCTACCATCTTTTTGACAAGACACAGCTCTAGTTCCTGTCACAGCAAATTTAGAAACTTTCTTCTTGTCCAGCCTCTTCTGTGTGATTTCTGCTGCCACGTGATTTCTGATGAGGACAGAAGTTTTGTTGATAGTTGTTTTAGTGCTGTATGCACCCTCCCACGCTGCCCTTGGTGCCCTCACGACACCCGGGTTAGAGTGCCCGGCCTCTCCGAAAGGCCTATAAACAAGGAAATGGATCCTAAAGGATCCCAATAGTTCCCAAACACTGCCTTTACCACCAACAGCTCAGTCATCGATAAGTTTTGCAGATGAGGTCCTGCAAGCCCTTGCACTCGCCAGCACCCAAAACCATGGGCAGTCCTCCCACTTCTCCATCCACCGTCACCCACCAGGGCTGGCAGGTTCCACCTGGGCCATGAACAACCCTTTACAAATCCCCTGCTTCGGTAAACCAAGATAAAGCAGTGGGAACCGACCTGCACGGGCTGTAGAACCTGAAGAAAAGGCTGAGGGACTTGGTTTTTTTTAGTCTGGAGAAAAGAAGACTGAGGGGGGATCTGATCAATGCCTATAAATACTTAAAGGGTGGGTGTCAGGAGGATGGGGCCAGTCTTTT
>JAOXJK010000051.1:24479162-24508884 GCA_025774025.1 Xenus cinereus | reverse complement strand
CTCAGTCTTCTCTTCTCCAGACTAAAAAGACCCAAGTCCCTCAGCCTCTCCTCATAAGAGAGATGCTCCAGGCCCCTTATCATGTTTGTAGCCCTCTGCTCTACCCTCTCCAGCAGTTGTCTGTCCTACCCTCTCCAGTAGTTGTCTGTCCTTCTTGAACTGGGAAGCCCAGAACTGGTCATATAAAGGCAAAATTAATAGATCATTACAAAGTGAGGAGAATTTAATCTATAGAATAATACAATCCCTTGAAATCACTTGTGGCCACCGTAGTACCTGTCACTACGGTCCACACTGATAGCGGAGGAAAGTGTTTTGTTGACCACTACATACTATTTGCTCCTAACTGCATTTTTTGCAGTCCAGCAATATTGAGGACTCTTTAACAAGCCTCTGGAAGATGCTGATCAGCCAAGAAACAACTGAGGGGGGAGAAAAGGGAAGTGCTGCTTAAGGTGTGTTATCTTAAGTTAGTATTTTCTGCACATCTTCATTTGATATACTTATCTTTGGATCTCTTAACAATTTAAAAAACTGCAGCAAAGCAATTTGTAGAAGATTGCACAACACAAGAATTATTGATCATGGTTCAAATCTATTATCCCTATTAGACAGTCCTTTTCTTTCTGGATATGTTTTTGAATTAAAAGTCAGAACTATTAATTTGAATGTATTCAAGAGATTATTCAAACTATTTATAGGGGAGAATGGCTGATATAAACGAAGTAAGTGATTGCCAACTGTTTTCCCCTAGCTATTCTACCTAAAGTTTTCTCTTAATATGACATCAAATTCTGATCTTATGTACAGCTTTTTTGGATGTTTCTGAGATGATGAAAATCATTCTTGTCTACAGTATATACTTAGGCATCACTAAGGGTTTCTTTGTACTCACCAAATCCCATAACCAACAGTTAATCACTCTTCATATTAAAATATCATGGCAAGGTCCAAAAATGACCACAGGAATATTTTTTTTTCAATGTGGAAGGTAATGTAGTGGGAGCCAATGCCTCTTCTGGTAACCTTCGTAACATAAGTATTAAAATGGGCACAGTTTAAGGGAAGAAAGAGGAGGAAATAGAGGTGAATGATCAAGGTCATGACATCTTAGAGAAGAGTCAAGGACAGAATGCAGCTTTCTGATTCCCAGCCAAGTTCCAAGTCCATTACCAAAGCAAATACTTTTCCTTTTGTTTTACTCTTTAATGCCTATTAATAGTTTCCTATTTTAATTTCATGTAAGAAGCTAATGGTCTTACTATTTTTTATTTCTCTTTAGAGAAGCAAAGAAATGTAAACTTCCATGAACTATGTAATCCCACACTATTAAAAGTAAGCTCCAATATTCTGACATGGTAGTGATTTAAAAATAGAAGTATTTGGGAATTCTTGAGGTCTGTAAACTTTAATAGAGAGATGGGGCCATAACCACCAAGCAATCAATGCATTGTTTCTTTTGGGCAAGACAAGTAGCTATATGACACAGGGATGAAGCATATACTAATAAGGAACACTGGAGGAGATCCAGACTAGTTCACAGGGCATTGCTTCAGTTTTAAACAGTACATCTACTAGGATTCAGCATAGTCATTGTTTGTTCACATGGAGTAACACAGAAGGATGTACGTAGCTTCAACATTTAATAAAAGTAATCACTTAATTAAAGACAGGTTTTTGCAAAGTCCAGTCCCGAGAAAGCAGACAGGGAAAGGCAGTAATAATACCTATATTGATTCTAATAGGGGATTTTTATTTTTCCAAACTCTCATCAAACTAAACAGAGACGTAGTTTTTTTCATCTTATAAGAAATGAGACTGATAATTTACAGTAATAGATATAGATTTATCAGGATAAAACTCTACTACTTCCAAAGAGAGCTAGGACATGCTCAATCCTATCATTAACACAGCTTGACACTGTCTCCCATAGAAATCAGTGAGAGCCATTCTAGTTGCTTTTGTGAATGTTGGATGGGATCTCTGAACAGTATGACATTTGGGAGAGGCCTAAACAATAGACGGGCACACTAGAAAGAAACAAAATGTAAGTTTAGGTTTTTCTTTCATACTCTAACGCACAACTTTTTAATGTAATGTTGAGACTGCAAAGATACAAAGGCAGACAACATTATAAATTTAAACCCTCTTTCCTCACTCCCCTAAGCATGTAGTTAACACCATTATTGTACTTTACTAAATCTGTTTCCTAAATACTGTTACGTACAGAGCCATAGAATGGGATATCTTTATAATGGGTTTAAAAGATAATTACATACCTCTATACATTTTTCTCAATCAAAATTTGATATTATTTTCTAAATATGAAGTGAGGTGTTCAAAAATTCATGCTAGTTGATAAGCCAGTTTTATCTGTACACTGGATAATAAATTATGGATTAACATCTACTCCCCTTATGAGTGGCAACATTCCCACTGTCTGCAAGGAGAAGCAGTTCAAGCAAAATTCTAGGCAGCAAATTTTCCTAATCTCATTCCTTTTGCTAACAGGCATGTAGGTAGTCTCACGCTGTTTGTCTGCTTCTCAGATAACACACATAAACATGAGAAAGAAAATTCTCCCTGCAAAAATATATTGTATTCTCCAACTGAGCTGTGAACAGTGTCCTGTATCTCCATTTATGAACAGAATATTTGGTCTTAATATGATAGGATGATGCTCTCTCCGTATTCATGCTGCCTTTCAGAATCCTCTCCTTAAAGATCCAGAGTTCCCATACTTTCACTACCTTGACATTGATACAAAATGCCTTTCATTCTGCCAGTCCTTTATACAATTATTTGTTCATCGCACTCCTCACTAAGGGTTGACCCACATAAAAGAAAAGAAGTAGGAGCTATTTCTTTAGATCAAGTGATAAAAGAGTCTGATTTCTAAGGATTTAGGATTATAACTTTGGTAATGGTCCATGTTGAGAGGAAAATCTGAGTGACTGAGCAGTTAAGAGTGCATCATAATGCAAATGCCCAGAGGATCATAGTGAAGATTACTAGAGTAACCTTTATTCTGCCTTCTTTACCCTTGGAGTGCTTAACTTCAAAGCATTATCTTTCTTTTAATGTAGGTCTTTGGCAGTTGCAGTATTTCATAGACTGGCAAGCCAAAGAGAACTACTATGACCATCTAATTTGACCTCCTGTATAAAACAGGACACAATGTCACTTGCTGCTTTTACTTTGAGCCAATTAACTAGTGTGTGACTAAGCATAACTTTCAAAGGCATTCGTTTTTTCACTTGAGGATTTCAAGAGATGGAGAATCCATTAGTTTTCTTGCTGGTTTGTTCCAACAGTTAATCACTCCCTCTGTTTAAAAAAATGTATGCTTCATTGCCTATCTGAATGGTTTCATGGTCTCAGCTTCCAGCAATGGGCAATTCAGGTCTTTTGTCTTTGGATTAAAGGTCCCTTTATTCACTCACTATTTTCTCTCCATTAAGTAAGTGTCTTAGTCACTGTAATCAAATCATCCTAATGCATTCTTATTGAGGAAGCTAAATAGCTTGTACTTTTAAAGTCTCTCTCTGTAAAACACTTCCTGCAGACCTCCAAATAATTTTGAAGCTCTTTTCTGCTCCTTTTTTTCCCCCTTGCATCCTTTTCAGAACATAGGAACCAGAACTGTGTGCTGTATTTCAACAGCAAATGAGAGATTGATATCCATCACCAGTCCACCAACCAAAACCAAAATGCACACCACCTCCCTATCTCAGCTTACCCTTTTCTATATATATATATGCGCATATATTTATGTATTCTTGGGCAAAAATTATGCAGCCTCTTTGGGACAGGTACAGACCTATCACATGAGATTAGTTTTACATTATGATATCTGGAAAACATTAAATACAGAAAAACAAACTCATCCAACAACAAGGCCTGCTGCCACCAGTAGCAGAAGTACAAGCAGATGGTAAGGGCAACGCTTTGCCATGGGACCTGCCACTGCTCCAAGGCCAGGATCCATTGTAGAAATGCTGGTCCTTGCCCAAGGATGCTCTGACCAGCCTAAGCTGGGGGCGACTCCACTAGTACCACTGTCTTTACCAGACCTGCACCACTCCCATCTTAGGTTCCACCTTCACACTTCTGTATTATTTTCCTTCTCTACCTTAGCTTTTTCCCTTTTTTTTCTCTTCCTGTTTCTCGTCTGCCAGAGAACCAATTGGAGCTGGCAGATAAGACTCCATCTTCTGCAGTGTTCCTTTAACCATGTGCCTAAAAACATCAGCAAAAAGTGATATCTTAAACAGGTTTACTGCTGGTGCAAATGAGTTGCATCTCAGAGTTGCCTGAAGGCAATGTGTGAGGTTTGTTCTTCTGAAAGGGAAAGGTTGTAAGCAAGAGTAAGCACCAGAAGAACTTAAATTTCTATTTCTATGTTCACTATTATTTTATGTATGCCTGTCTTTAGAAGGCAATTAAAAGGAAGCTAGTTTGAATAACTGATGTTACAGACGATTAGAATGAATTCTTTCTCCAGGACAGTTAATGCCCCCTTTAATGCAACCAAAGATACTGTCAGTTCAGGGAAGAGAAGTGAATACAGAGGTTGTTCTTTCTTTTCTGTACTTTTAATGGCTGGTTATGAAGGTTTTGTGATTGTCCATGGGACTGAGAAAGCTGAAAAGCCAAATCTTAACTCCTTAATGTTGTATGACATCAGGATAATTCTTTTAGCTTTCTAAGCCCATTTATTCCCTCAAAACGAATCAAATGCTTCTCCCATTATCTAAATCTTTCTTATTCTTCAACAGGTTAAAATCAATGATATTTAACAGTTCTGACAGAGCAATGATTTTTTATTTTGCCTCTAGCCTGAATCCAACTCAGTTCAAATGTTTTTTCTGTGGTTATGGTTTTTTCAGTTATGTGTTTTTCAGTGATGTTTAATGACTTCACTGTTAGATGAAAACAGTTCTGAATTCTACTTCATTATCATAAAATTGTTTCCATGCTTTCTACAAATATTCAGATTAAATAATGAGATCAAAAAATGCAGGTATTAACAGGCTAAAATCTTTCTGACCTCCTTGGAGCAAAGTGCTGATGAAGGCTTGAAATGTGCAAACTAGAACAGTCAGTGAAAGAACATTCTGTTCTAAAATTTGCACTTTTAAAAAAGTGAGAGTTCATGATTATTAGCAAATGTGTGGAAAACCCAATTACCTTTAAATAAAATGTCATGCATAGAGCTGCAGAATTTATTTGTTGTATGAAGCTCTCCACCTCTCTTTAAGCATATGCCAAATCACAAAATAAGCTCAACTGGTTAGAAAAACGTCCACAAATAAGCATCTGCAACCAACTAGTGAAGAAAGCAGCCATATCAGCTACAAGCAAGCAAGCTGTCTACCAGCGGGGCTTGATCCTTCTCTACTAACAGCATTTTGCGAGAGGTTTATGAATTCAGGAACCCTGGTCATTCAGTCTCAGCTACAGAATTTCAAGCATTTTGTGTAGAGCGGACAAGGCTCCATTTCCTTTTGTTGTTGTACCCTGTGTAGCTGACTAATGTGAAAGTATCGAATTAGATATTGCTCTTAGTTTATTTATAGAGCATTAAATAACAAAAATAGCAATGGAGAATTTAACGAGTTATTCTTGCTGAAAACAATAAACATCTAACTTTCAGGAATAACAAAACATGAGGTTGACAAAGAATGAGGACAAAGGGGAACTGAGGACTATAGCTGTAAGATGACTGATTTTTCAATTATAGACTATCTGTAATTGTGAGGGACAATTTCCAATAAACAAACACAAGCAAAAGGCTTGGGTTTTTTGACAAAACAAATACATCCCAGTAAACAGTACTTATTTACATTTGGCAAGCTTGCCTTCTTTCAGAAAATGCCACATCCAAAAATTCACATTTAAATACAAATTAGCTTTGCGTAGCCATGACAAGATCCACGATAACTTGGTAACCACAACTCCACTTCAAAGAAGGGTTAAATTCTTCTGATCTGCCCATCCTCACACCAGCAGAGCATTCATCCAAAAAAATTTGTTTGTCCTGTTTATGTAAACTGGCCATCATGTAAATAATTCACAGAATGGCAGTCTCTTCTATTAACTCCATACTGAAAGACTCCGTCTTGAACATGAAACATGGCTGAAACCAAGATCACCGTGCTTGTGTTACAGGACCAGATAGTATAGGTGTGCTGTAAATCAAAAATATACTTCACCTGTGAGTGAGAAATCTGTTATTTTTTGATAGATCAGGCACACGGAAGCTGTTATACTCCTGTGGACCAGTTGTTTCTTAGGCATGTGTTCATAATGTTGGCAGGTCTGCAATACAAACAGGAACTGAGCACAGAAACAGCTCTTGCCTAGTGAATATTAACTAATTCACCAAAATGCCTTCTACTCCTCATATATCTCACACTTAGAAGTCAAGAAATATCCAGGTTAAGATTGAATATGTAGTTTTAGGCTTTTGTTCATTTGATACCATCTTTACTGAGGGTGAAGGATCCAAATACATGTAACAATCTGTCTTTCTCCCCTAGGATGTCTCACCTCTGCTCAGCGTCCTCTGTCCGTTGGATGCTGTGGATGACAGTAGATGTTTCTGGTCCCTAAAGCCTCTACCTGTAGTGCTTGCACTTCAGCACCAGAGTACAGCATCACAGCCAAGTAAGGCAGGAAGATGATGACACAGAGCCAACACTGCGGGAGAGGAAAAGAAAGTGAAGTTTCATGATATTCCTCTGGCACTTGACTTGATCCATCCCTCTTCACTCACTTCCACATGATTCCAATCAAATACAGATGTCAGACAAAGTCAAGAACTAGGTCTAAAGTAAGGAAATTGGCAGTGAAAGAGAAGAAAGAAAAGGAAAAATGAGAGGATGGTGGGGATATAGGGAAGAAATAGAGAAAATTCGTAAAGAAATGGGAGTGCAAACCCCAAGACGTGAAGAAATGTATCACAAAAAGGAAAGGGAGGAGGGGGGAGAAGATAGAAACAGAGAGACAGTCCAACAGGGATAGTAATAAGGTGTGTAAAATTACACAAGTTACAGCTAGACCTGACTATTTTGCTTAGAAACAAGAAGAATATGGACTGCCTTGTGCATGCAGAGAGAGTGAACTGCTGTGTTCACACGGCCACATCTCTTACCTCCCACAAGTTTTGACAGACGTGCATCATCATGCATTACTACATGTGACTGTAGATAAACACATCCCAAGGTGTACTAGAATTAATTGACAAGTATGTAATTAAGATGCTCTTCTACTTAGAATACTAGTAAATAAGATTTTAGAAATCAGGGTCTCTAGAGAGTACTCATGTCCATTCTGGCACAGGTGTAAACAATGAGTGCTGTTCAAGCATTCTGGTGGTGAGGTGGCCTCTCACGGGGTTGTGCCGCCAACCTCCATCATCTGTGCTCTGCCCCTCCTCACTTGTCTCTGCTATTCCCTCTTTTGTGGGGATACTTGAAAACACAGAAGTGAGTAAGTGATGCAAAAACATGACTAACTGGCACGCAAATTTCTGCTGGGAAATTTGCCAGGTTGCTATGGGAAACACACACTGCAAGGAGCATCTGCTCCCTGACTGTCCTCCTCTGTCCTAGCGCATTCACTTTCTCAGGAGGCTTCCATAGACCGTCCTTGCTCTCACATGGGAATGTGCTAACAGGCTCCGCAATTCACTTTCACAAATATTGGGTATTTAGTGTCTTCACCTTTTTTTTGCCCACCTGGCCTGATGAGAAATCCAACCCATCAACAGTGAACACAGAAAATCTATGTTCTTGTACGATGACCGTTTCTGCAAGACCAAGATACAATTTGAATACATGCAAACTGGACATAATATTGCAACGTTCATATCATAACTTGTAACTCACACCATCACAAAAACACAAGAACCCACTGGTGCATTTTAAAACCAGTCACCACCTAGAACGTGCTAGATAGATGATGCAAACCTTCAGCCTTTCCTGCACGCCACCTCCCATGACACACGTATGGTTGCAGAAAGTGGCGCTTGTCATTCTTCACTCTTGTTACACAATTTTCTAAACACACAAGCGCATCCTACAAAGGGCTCTTTTTCCCCACAGATACCCCTGCAATCCAAACAGTCTGGAAACAGCCAGTTGGTTCAACAGTTCCACAGTATCCACAGTCTGGGTCACCAGATAGGAAAACAGCAAAACTGCTTCAAAGCCCAAATGTTAATCTGCGTTAGCTGGGTACAGGGTAATTCCACAAGAAGAGTGCTTCAGTCGCATACACGATCAGGATATTTTTTCCTCCTGGATACACTCTTTCTTCAGAAGGGTATTTTCTAGTAGATTGAAAAAAATCTTGCTGTTGGCAACTGACATGACTACCTAAATAGCCCACTGACTAGTAGAGATGTGTTTTCTTATGCTTCACCTTCAATAATGCATATTTTCAATCCCAGGTCTTTTCAGTGGAAATTTCTGTGGCCTTTACCTTCAGTTTCATACATGCAGCTGTTCTGTTTTCCACATACCAGCACTCCAGGTGACTCGTAGGCTCCCCTGCTACGTTTCAGCCCAGGGTGTGCATGAGGCGTGCAGGGCAGATGTTCACAGGCGCACTTTAGACAAGCAGGTTTCACCAAAAACTTGGGATTGTCATATGACACCAGCTTCAATTTTTCTTGCCCACTTCTATCACTCAGAAGCCACTGGAACACGCATAACTGTCTCACGTGCAGTGGTTTAAATAGGTCACTCACCAGCAGCTGCTTGAACTGCACCTGCAGTTTTATTGTTATTACCTGGTCCTGCTATGTTTTAACAGCCTTTACTCCTGCTGCTCGTTCTATGCCCTTTATAATATTATCTATAGCGTTTACAACCCATCGGTGTTCCAGCACTTCCACACAGAAATGAGGGAGCCTTTCTCCCAGTTTGCAAGCTCACCAAAGAGCACTGCCAAATCCAGACCACACCGCAAATACCTGGGACATTGTATGTAATGAAAAATACGACAGAGTTAGGCAGTAACAATCCTTTATTTTTCTTTCTCCACAATTTATAGTTAACACATCTGGATATTGAACATAGACTTCCTCTATTTTAGTATCTCAGTGAGAGCTACTGACAATACAATTCAAATCATGCCGTACACACGCAGAAGTAGCCTGTGACACAGAAAAACAGAGGAAAAAAACAGAGCGCCATACCTTTCCTTTATAAATACTTAAAGGGAGAGTGTCAAGAGGTCGGGGCCAGTCTTTTTTCAATGGTACTCAGTGACAGGACAAGAGGTAACGGGCACAAACTTGAACATAAGAAGTTCCACCTAAACATGAGGAGGAACTTCTTTACGTTGAGAGTGGCAGAGCCCTGGAACAGGCTGCCCAGGGGGGTGGTGGAGTCTCTGTCTCTGGAGACATTCAAAACCCACCTGGACACGTTCCTGTGGACCTACTCTGGCAGGGGGGTTGGACTAGATGATCTCCAGAGCTCCCTTCCAACCCTGTATCATTCTGTGATTCTGTGGAAAGGGGAAAGCGTGGAGATGGCCTCTGGGGAAGAACAGGGCCTGCCCCCAGGGGGAAGATGGAGGGGGAGGAAGAACCCCGTGCTGTGCCCGAGCTCCCCGGCCAGCGGTGAGGAGCGGCACAAGTGTGAGGCGTGCTAATTAAAACGTGACATGACCAGACAAAAACCCTGCATGCTCCCACCCCGGGCAAAGCAGAGAGCTCGTTCCTGCAGGATGGGCCTCAGTCCAACGCCTCCCTGTGCCAGCAGAGCTCCAAACAGCCTCCAGCACCACGGAACCGGGGGGAAAGACAGAAAGCTAAAATTGCTTAATTTTAAACAACTTTGTGAATCGAATCTAGAATGTTTTTAATGCTTGAATTCAAGCAGTTTCAGTCCCTTCCAAAGCAACATTTATCTTCGCTTTCTGCAGGCACTGGCGTGGTGCTCAGCACCGCAGCACTTTATCCCAGCGGGGAGCAAAGTTTTTATCATTTGTCTTTGTAATTCAAACTCAGCGCACACAAGCCAGTCTTACGGCGCCACGAAAACGCTTCGCTTTCTTTGCTTTTTAACCCGACCCACCCTGGAAACATTCACGATCGCTATTTAACCTATTTTTTATTGACTCCAAAATAGATGCGCTCTAGACCGTATTTTCACACTGCTTGTATTTCAGAGTTCATCTGTTTGCTAACTTGCCGCTCACGTTGCTGAAGCCGTGCTATAAACATTTCGGGGTTCACCTGGCAGGAGATTATCTGCAGATACCTACGGAGTGATAGAGGTGTTTTATGAGGAACAAAGCTGCTACATGTGGACACTTCCCCATGCACGCACCCGACATGCTGTTTAACCGCTTGCTCCAGTTTCTGCAAATCTCTCCCAAGCGGGCACGGAGGAATCCAGCCCGGCAGCAAGCAGGGGGCTGCTCTGAACCTCCCTGAAGACAATGGATACACTCCCGGGGACTCAGGCCAACCCTGGGCCATGCTCAAAGAGAACTACACTATCCCCTATGAGTCTGGAACTGAAACCCGGCCATCTCTCCCCAGCCCTTGGCTTGCCACCCCCCCAGCAGAACACCGAGGTGCCCGGGGCACATCCAACGGCTCAGCTAATACCAGCTCTGGGCTGCCCGAAGCACTCTGGATTTAAGACACAATTGTAAGTAAGAGAAGACGCATTTGGGACGCTCGGCTTCCCTTCAGAAAACTATCAGCTTTGCCCAAGCCTCCGGCAGCCAAAACACGTGGTTCAGTCTGGGTCTCCCTGGAAGTGCCAGCTCTCCTGCACAGGCTGCCGAAACCGGGGTGGGATGTAACCCACCAACTTCACGGTCTCTTGGAAATGGAGACAGGGCAGAGCATGCATGAAAACAGCATCGAACAAATATCTCATTTATGATTAACTGCCCTGAAGTGGAAAGGAATAGGCAGGAGGCTGATGACAAGAAAATATCACGCTGCCTGGCTACGGGCTTGGATCGTCCTTCAAATACCCTCTCAGCTGGCTGGGTTAGCAGATCATTTTGGCTATCAAATTCATTACTGTCTTTGGGAGTGCTGAATATTAAATCACTTGACCACTTTCCCCGCGGGGAGGGAGGGAGCCGGGCTGGTTTGTGGCAGGGTCCCCGCAGAGGGAATAGCCCTCCTCGTAGCCACCACCGACACGAGCTGAGACGGGGCTCAGCTCCCCTGCTTCTTCCCCCGTGAGCTCCTGGCCTCACTGCCCCGGCCCATGCAGGCTCCCCTCGGCCGTGGGCTGTGCCGGGAGCTGCTGTGGCCCGTGTGGTGTAACACACCGGGGCAGCAGGATCTCAGCTCACCGAGTTCAGAGAGATGCTCTAACCATTTGCTGCTGCTGCTGCTGCTGCGTTCCACCCCACCACGAGACTCCCCAGCCACAAAAACCAGGGAAGGGCAGGCCCAGGCGTGTAAAATGCAATTCTGAGAGAAGAGTCCTCGGCTCCCTTAACCATGTAAATAGTGCTATTTCTGTCCCTCTCACCGGATGCTGGAGATCGAATTCATTACAATGTTTGCAGAAGGTCTGGGGTTATTTGGATGTGTCAGAGTATCTAAATGCAAATTATTACAAAATCTTTCCTCCCGGAGGTTAATTTATTTCAGGCTGTGATAAATCCATCAGGATTCTTCCCTCATATTTGTAACCCTCCTCCCACTCACTCTCCAAAACCTCATCTCATGCTGCTAGACCAAAACTGGCCCCTGGCTGCCGCAGTCCAGCCCCTCGCACCAGGACACCTACAGCCCAAACCCCCTCCTTGGGGGTTTCTGGGTGGACACGTCTCAGGCAATCAGGCTTGCTGAAGCCCCACACTGCTGAGCTCCCCCTGTCACACAGGGCAGGGATGCCAGGACGCAGCCCCCACCGGTACCACTGAGCACGAGAGCACCTGGCAGCCAACGAGCTCCCATCCTCTCCTAGTGTCCCTGGTAGGCACTACTGGCTCTTGGCCTCTCTTCCTCAACACCAAAATCCCATCCAGACTAATAAACTTCACAGCCAGGAACTGAGAACAAAACAGCCCAATTCAGAGCATGGCTTTTTATTCCCTCCCCCCCCCTTCTTTTTTTTAACCATGTCAAAGTGTCTGCAGCTGACGCAAAATGAGCCTGGAGGTGGTACAGATGTTAAATATAACATCTGGTAGTGCAGGCAGTGCCTTATGCCTCCCAGCTTTTCCTGCTTCAGGTGTTCCTGTCCCCATCTCTCTTGAAATACATATCTTTGAAGAGAACATGATTTGGCGCAGGCTGATAAGCAACCGACAGCACAGCCTCTAGCTCTAGTATACCACGATGCTACCTTGAAAGCCAGTCTTGTCACAGATAACTCCTAGAGGAAACGGAAGTACCCAAAAAACATTTGGACAATGAGAAAGTCCTGGCTGACCCTCCCAGGAAGAGCTCTTCTTGCCCTTTTCCTTCTAGATGCACTGAGAAACATCAGCTGGGAAGCCACTTCCAAACACCTACGCCCCATAATATTTGTGCACGGTGTCCGGGGGTACAGCTGGTCTCTCACAGTAGCTGCTAACATCAAACTCAACCTGCCACCGGACCTCTCTATTAAGGAGAGCGCAAATCAGGAATGTGCCCATATTGCAAAGGCAGGTGTTAGCCAAGCGCTGTGCAGCCTGGTTCTTTGATTTGCAGTCAGCTGTTGGCAAAACATGATATCTTCTATTTTCTGATTATGTATTAAGAGTATCAGCTGGCTTGCCTTTGGCTTGCGTATAGTGTCAGGGGAGTCATAGCGGGCCTGAATGCTAAGTATTATAAGGCAAACCTTCAAACTTTGATCAAAATGCACTGAACCACGCTCTTCCCTGGAATTAGTGATAGCACAGGATGAGGATGTGCGGGAGTGGGCAGGGGTAGGGGCTGGCCAAGAAATCAGGGACAGAATATGGGTTAGTGGTCACGAAGAAGGGTTGCGCTCACGTGGAGTCACGATTTTCCTGCACTTCCATGCTCAGGATGAGTGGAGGTGGCAGGGTGCAGCTGGGAGCCTGGCCCTGCTGTGGACTCTCTGGATGTCTGGGGTGAGCCAGGCTGGGACCTGACACAGCAAGCGGGGAGAGGAGAGCCTGAGAAAAGCTGTCCGCACGCTGAGGACTGTGAGGAAGAGGCAGGCGCTGTCTCGCCTGCTTCATCCACGCCGGCCTCCCCACGCGCATCGCTGCTGCCTCCCTGCCCCAGTAAGGCGAGAGGGATGTGGCTCCAGCACAACCAGCTCCTCTTTCTCTTTGCTGCTGCTGAGGGAGTAGCTGGGTGTCTCCAGGGACTGGAAACAAGGGCATGGAGTCTTTTCAAGCTGCACGCCACAGGTCTGAATTTGTCCCGTGTCAGCAGCTTTTATAATGCCTCACCCTCTGATGGCTGGATCAAATAGCTCGTGCTATCGGAGATGAACTCATGTTTCTGTTGCAGATAAAGAAAACAAGCGCCACGTTCCACATCAGCGATAAAAACAGCAAACTGGAAAAAATCTCTAGAGAATATGTTTATCCTGTTAGAGCAACGCACGCATTTAAGACGAGACAACGGCAAAACATTAAAAGCTTGTTCCCACAGCTCATCATTCAGACCAGGATTATACCAGCAGAAGTGAAAAACCAAGACCTGATAATCCGTAAGATTTGCTCTTTCCACTCCTTACCTTTTCAATTCTTGCCAGGATTTAGTAAATTATCAAAACACTGTTAACCAAATAAGACAACTTAATCTGGCTTCTGCGTGGAGCTGGCTCCCTACCAGGTTAGCGCTGCTCTCTAACTGCATTACTGTGGAACTCCCACACAGGGCAGAGATACAGGTATTCCTGAGAAATACCACAACTGGCATCCTCCTCGGAGCAGAAAACCACTGATGGGCAGGAGGGACTGCCCTGTTTCCCACCGACACAGGCCAAGCCTGGCTCCCAGGGAGCGGGGCAGGCTGGAAGGGAATTTCCTCTGTATTTGCTCTGTTCGTGGGTTGAAATACTTCAGGCTCTGAGGCTGTCAGCTCAGTGTCACACTTACAGGCTGGAAGCGTGGTATCAGTTTGTTTAATCCTAGACCCTGATGTCAGAGGAATTTATAAGGCAGGCAAACACGGGCAAAAAAAAAGGTTAATTAACAGAGGAAAAAGAGCCACCTCCGTGTCCTGGAAAAATATTAAGCACAGAGTAGATAAGACTGCCTTCAGAAATGGCAGTTTGAAAATCCCAATGTCATCTGTGTATGTTACAGTGGCAAACTGCCCAAAGGAAGGGAACAGAGAAAATGTCACAAATGCTGACAACAGACTTGATTCTTACCGAAAAGAACTGCACAAAAGCACTTCACCCACGCATTGCTCCTTTGGGTTTGGGGAGTGTCTTTCTGAATGAACCCACTGCTCCAAAATACCCCTTCCCATCACTCTGCTCCCCAGTTTCTCGACCTGGATGTGCCCTTAGCTACATGGGCCTGGCTCTCCCCGCAACTCCGATCTATCCACATACAGCAGGAATAAGCACAGGGTGCAATGATCCAACCCTGTGTTTAAGGACAAAGTAGGAAACACTTTATAATTTGCAGTAGAAAATATCTTTTTCAGCAGTTTGAGAGAGGAATGAAGGAACGAGGGCCAAATCCACACATACCACAAGTGATGAAGGACCTCCTACCTAGCATAACTGACTGCACACACCAAAACCCAACGCTCCCCAGATCTTCTTCTGGGCACTGGACCCACTGCTGGGGAGCTTCTGAGCAGGTCTCTGCTCCAGGAAAGGAGATGATCCATTTTGAAAGGCTTCAAAGGGGAGCCAGGACATGGTCTACAATTAGCACTCTCCAAATAAATCAATCTTGAAAGAAGCCTTCAGTTCAGACTGGATCGGCTGCAAGGATCATGGAGAAATGCACAGGGAGTTCACTGTTACACTCTTTCCCTTTCTCTGAAAAACTGAAAACACTTAAAAAGAATCTTAGACAAGGGAAGGATTATCTTGTCTCTTCACATAACACTTGTGGGGACGTATTGAAGTCGTGTGTCGTAATCCATCACTATCAACCTCTTTCAGAGTTGTCCTGAGCACATCAGCTTCTCACCAGATGTTTTGGCTTTTTGTTTTATGTTTTTTCCTCCTTCTTGGAACAAAGAGTCTTTTATCCTCAGTTTGCTGCTATCTAAGATAAGATCAAACTGGAAACCTATCACTCTTATCAGATGCACCTTCATTGGAAGCTTCATAACAATATAAATATGTTATTACACAAGAGGCAAAGCACTTCATTAAGCAGAACCTTTTTCAATTTCTTCACAGAAAAATATCTACTGGAGAAACTGTCCACCCTTTCCCATGTGCTGGCAGCTTGCTGCCAGAAGGGTCAGGCTGGGAAAAGGAATTTCAATAGTAAACTGAAGATTAAAGATGCAGTTTCCACTAAGAGGTTTTAGAGGTGATGGCTTTTGGTTTCCATTAAAAAAAAAACCACAACCCCAAAAAAAGTTTTGGGGCAATAATTCATATAAACATAATGGTAACGTGAGGAAGGGTTTGGTCAAAACCAAAAGGCTTCTCCAGTCCCCCTGCTGAAGCCCTGCAAAGAAAATGGTGATATTGCACTTTGGGTCATTTTGGGATAAAGAGACCATCAAGCTTCACTGAGGCTGTAAGACTTTTGCTTGAGAATGGGTTGTGCTTTTGGCCAGCCCCAATCATTTCATTGCAAAGAACAAGTTGGATTCACCTCTCATGGAGAAGGTGGCATTTAGAGAACATTTCCTTCTAACCCTAGCAAAGCTGCTCAAGCAGTGGATGCTGGTGTGAAGATGATGAAAGTAATTTTCCTGAGTTTCAGACGTGCTCAACACTGGTCTCCTGGAAGGCACCCCTCCTATTTCTTACCCCTCTGCCACCCTGGCAGGATGCTGTGATGAGCAGGACGTGCCACAGCAGAGGAGGAGGTTGGGCATGATGCACAAGTGGGCTGCCACAGCTGCCCACCTTGATGAACCACACTCCTAGTTGCTAGCTCACCCAAGTAAGGACCTCACACTGCTTCCTCCTGCTGAGCCCAGCTACAGACCTTGATGGTAGCACCAGGGACTGTGGGGGCAGCTCACTCCTGTCCCGCTGGAGGATATGTGTGTCCACGAAGGATCTTACCTTCTCGCAACAAAGATGTCCCAAGGAAAAAATTAAACAAACTAAAAACCCCCAACCACTCTGTCTGCTGGTAAGAATGAACATGACTTCTGAGTTTGCAAAAGAACTTGTCTTTAAACAGTTATTAAAGAAAGTTCTTGGATCTGAATCTGATTCTGAGATTTCACACACACAAAAAAAAGCCTATGCCTAAAAATTTAAGAAATTAGGTTTAATGACATTCATTAATCTTAAATTCCATAAATGTGTGTACATCTTTCAAAATTAAAAATATAAAGATCCATGTAATGAATTGTCTGAACCCCACAAATTCAAGATCATCCTTTTTCAGATCTTAGTAAAAATGTAAGAGACTTCACCTATGCAGAGTTGTTGGCTTGTGCCATAAATTAGGAGTGTTTATACCTCCTCTACAACTCTTTGCTGTATGTGTTGGCAGGGATGTGGGAAGGTGCAGGATTGGAGGGGCAAGTTCTAGTTGCTGTGGGCTTTTTTCATTTTGTAATTTGAAGCTTTTGTCAGCCCCAGAAATGCTTGGTTCTTCTTCAGCTAGTGCTTTGCTTTATTTGTCTCAAGTTCTGGCCGGCAGCAAAAGCACGGAACAAATGCAGAGCCCTTTCCTACAATTTGAGCCACCATGAAAGGAAATGGCAAATACAAGGTCATCTTGTGGGAACATGAAATTGTAGACTTCCAGTTGGACAAAGCTGATGCAGCTGATGTAGAACTTGGACGGACAAGTACCAGTATCAAGGCTGGAGTCTGCAGAAACCTCTGGCTACTGCAAGAGAGAGACGTGCAGCAGCAGGAATTCAATATGCTGCCTTTCACGTCCGGCTGCAGAAGCATGTCGGTAAAACCATTGCTCTTCTTTTTATGCCTCCATCTGATCCTCCAAAAGCAGATTACAGAAAGCTGCCCGTAAACCTGAAGATGCGATGGATATCCATAAGGAGTTCCTCTTCTACCCTTACAATTAATCCAGGGGTATGAGGAGATGAGGGCACCATTTTGGTCCTGCCACAACTGACTCATGAAAAGATTTCTGTTTCCACGTAAGTCAAACCATCACCTCTCACCCCCACACAGAGGGGTGGCCCGGGGGACCAGGTTTAAACTGGGATGAACCTTTAAAACTCCAACGCCCCGCTAGATCTCAGCTCATAGTGCATATGCCCAAGATTTTACCGGAGAAATTTATTTTAGGCAACTTCTGTTTGAAAACTTAATGGAAGTGTAGCTGTTCTCCCCTGAGCGTCAGGAACAGATGACTAAGAAATGTTGCCAGTATCTGTCTTTCAGTGAGATTAGTGTTGGGTTTGTGTGGTATCCTATTTATAACTTTGACAAACAGCTCACCCAATCATTTCATACTTAATCATAGCTGTCTGACCAGCTCTCTTCAGAGAAAAGCTTCTCAACAAGTATGTGCCAACATAATACGAACAAAAGGAAGCAAACCACAGTCAAGAAAAAAACCCACCCTTGCTCCCAAACCCAGCAACCAGCAAAAGCTCATGAGCTATACAGAAACCAGGTCTTGGTAGATCATAAGGCATAATTAGAGCACCATTATTCATGGGAACTGCATAGCTATAGTTAGTCAATGTTTCCACTGTAAACCCCTATTTTCATAGAGGTTTGCAGCTCAGCTGCAAGGAATTAGTCCATGATGAAATTTGGCAGTAGACATTTTAGAGCAATAATTCATTTTTTTAAAATCATTTAAAGAATTTTTTCTTTCCCCCCTTTTAATTCCCCCCTTACTTTTGAGGCAGCAGCAGTGCTCATAAAAGAAACAAAACACACTTCTGCGTGCTCTTTGAAGTTTGGCTTCCGTGCATGTCTCTGTGTGATTAATAGGACCAAAAATATCAATTTAGTGGGGATTTTCAAATATAGAAGTCTTAAGAATTCAAAGTTGTGATTCCCGCAAAAATTACAACACAACTGTTCCTTGGACACATTCATAAGTACTGCTATCTAAAGTGTTAATGGCTATGCAGTTAAGGGGCCTTTACATTCATAGTAAACCCTGTATATTCATCCTGCGCCAAAGATGGGTTTACATTTCATGGGATAGAGCTGTGAGATTTCTTTATATCTTTCCTTGAAATAACATTTTCCAGGGATTATAAGAGATTACTTTCTGCTGGACTCGCCCCCAAGCCCCACGTTCGCCTGGCAGCTTCCTCCCCGCATACCTGACTCTTCCATTAGGGCTCACATTCCAGCACGTACACAGGCACGGCTGGGACCACCGAAGAGGAAGGAGGAAGAAGGGGAAGGGAGAGGAGAAACACCTCAATAGGACATTTTAACCCAGACAATATTAAATAGAGACTTTCCCAACATTTTCAGCTACTCAAGAGAAACGGACTGCTGTTGGCATTTGTAAGAGCACCAGAAGAACACATTTGCTTGTTTCCAACTAGCTCTGGCTGAAGCATCCTAGAGATTCGGCGTCCCCAGATACGAATGAGATTTACTTTCACACATATGGACCACACACCAGCAAGGTACAGCAGTCTCTGGGCACTACGCCTGGCTGTCACTGCACGCCACAAGCAGCACATATCATGAGGCTACTGCTTCACGTGCAGTCCCAGCTCAGAGTGGTAGAGCAGAACAGCTACCCAGCTTGAAAATAAGTGTAAAACCATAGCTTACAGACTTACAACCCTCTGGGTCACTGTGAATGGTCTGAGTGTTCATACCAATATCTCTGGTGCACAGGTTTTAAAAAAACAGACCAGTTAATCCAGGCAATTTGATTTTCTAGTGAAACAGCTGCCACCATGTAGCGCCACCAGGCTTCAAACCCTTCAGATTCCTGGACCTTGATGTTGGTATATGGGAAATTGGGCCACCTTTGCGCTTCTGACACCTTCTAACATTCATGCCTTCCTTGGAGCTCCCCACCTCAGCACTAATGAGCTTCCCCTCAGACAGCCTGGCAGAGGTTACAAAGATGAGAGCCCTTGCAAGGTACCACGCAGCATCCCCGAGGGCAGCTGCCACCAAGCTCCCTGCAATCCCAATGCACTCTTCAGAGGATGAGAACAGCAATGCCATCTCTCCTGATTAGGAGGAAAGCAGATACACCACCACCTTGACGACCATGATTTGTGAAAAACCATAAAAGAAAAATTCTCCTTTTAGACTGAAAGTTCTTATCTCTACTACAAATTGTAATAACCACAGTATTTACGTTGCAGCGAGGAGCTGAACTCCTGCCACGTCTTAAAAACAGTACAAGGCAGAATTCCTAGATAAACCACCTGAATCTGCTTTTCAAGGTGGTAGTTAGAAATTAAGAGGCAAATGAACTCAGTAAGATTACTCATGTACCTTGAATCATTTACAGGAATGTTAGCAAGATCTTGGCTTCAGAGGGTTGGATCACGCTTTCCCACTGCAACCATTATTAACCTGACATAACATGTTCACGGAGTAAGAGATGATAACGATGCTGTAAGTGGTCTCCACAGAGTATGGTTATGATTAGGGAGAAACTGTCATTCATTAAGCACTCAGCTACATGCATAAAGATGGGTGAAGGAAAACTTGTGCAATTTCGGGAATTTATAACTTGGAAAAAGGTCCATTCTTGACATTTGGGTTATTGGGTCTTTTTTATTTGCGTGTTGCTACAAAGTGGGAGATTCAGTTTAAATGCAAACCGCACAATTTTTTCTTCACCTCTGTTCCCCTGAATGTAAGCATTCAGTCTTCTGCAGTCACCTTAAAAGACATCACGGGCCAGTCAGTAAAAGATGCACCTTTTAAATCCTGAATTTAGTTCTGATGCTTGTGTATCTGAGTAGGTATGTTATTCCCATCTGGGAAAATCTGTAGTGCTTCAAAGTGCATCTCATACATAAGGTCCCAGGTACTTAACTAGGTCTAAAGGCAGGATCCCAGTCAAAGTGGCAAGCTCTCCTTTTGATCCCTCTGTTCTCTCAGCTCACTGAGATGCTTTTTTTGTGCATCACATCCTTTGTGCATCACAGCACAATAACACTGTCACCAAGTTTTTCTTTCTTGTCTTAAGAAGAAAGAAGGGACCATCCCCAGGATTAAGAAAGCAGTTTTAGCAAGTCTGCAGGTCAACTCCACTTCCAGATTCAATTAAGCCAGTGAGAAGTGTTCTTGGCACTCTTAAGGACGCGATATACTACCTCCACACTTCCACCAGTCTGGCCACTACTGGCCTAAGTCATGAATGTAATTCAAAAGCGCTTTCTCTTTTTGTAAGATCTTAGGAAACATTTAATACCAGTCTGATCAGTAAGTAAACGACACTATGACTACCACCCGAATCAATATGTTTTTCAGCAACGCCCTGAAGCGTTCTTTCCCCTGGCCCTCCCCACCTCTTGGCTTGTTTCTGAGCTACTGACAAAAATATCAAGTATCCACAGAAGCAAAGGCTTCCAGAGCAGAAGACCGTGTTCTGCAAAGCAATCATACCTGTGTGAAGGTTGCTTGCCTCCCACCAGGTGATTATGTTGCCTTTACTGACCAATATGGTAGGAAACTGAAGAGGATATGCTCCTCTGAGCATCCATGGAAGTAAACACTGCACTTGGTTTTTGGTGTTTATAAGCACATCATGTTCCAGCCTTCAGGCTTCCCCAGGGTACTGCTGAGGGACTGCTCCTCTCCTACCATATGTGCTCACACAGCTTGAACGCCAGTCATGGTGAGCCTCACTGAACCTGCACTGGAGAAAATCCATGTGGAAATCTCATGGGAACACGTGTTGTCACTGGGGATGCTTAGGAACAGGCTGGGCAAACGGCTCTAAATAGACTCTACCGAGGAACTCTTATTTGCTGTATTTGCTGAGACCACATAGTCTCAGAGGGCTTTTTCATCCTCCACTTCCCAAGGTGTTATGACCTGTCCATCTCCCTGGCTGGGGTGTCAGGCAGTGGTAGAGATGGTAAGTGAGGTTCTTGTACCTCATCTGGGAATCAGGACAACACATTCATCAGGATGCCAGAGTGACAGCGAAGCATACTTATCCAGCATTAGAAATGAGAGGGTGCAACAAGATCTGCACCTTTAATTGCATTCTCATTCCTTGTGACAGCTGAAAAACCTTTAATTAATACACTTCACACACTGCCTATTTTTGATCCACTTCAAATTCCAACCATCAGCAGAGTATGTTCATCCCATTCCTGCTGAGGGCCCCCCTGAGATTTGCGGTGTCCATCACTCGGCCTCGCTGGAGCAGGAAGACAGCAACAGATACTTCTCCCCCTTCCCTCCTTTCTGAGTAGGACTTGCTTTCTCAGCACTCCAGATGGCCCTCCCTCCCTCGCCACTTAACCCTTTAATAAACCCTGTCTTCCACCCATCCATCACTCCCCGGCTCTGAAATTTGACCATGAGACTTCTCCCTTACATTGAAAAAAAGGTACGTCGCTGGTCTCCTGTAACCAACAATTCTGCACGTCCTCGCACACACACAGCTCATCAGCTGCAGACCACACCGCATCCCTGCAGGGAGGAGAAGACCGTGTGGCTGACCGGCAGCTCAACTATCATCTCTCCTGTTCCTTTCTGGGCTCTTCTACCCTCACAGAAGAGCTTGGGATAGCCTTCTATCCACTCACTCCATCTCCTGTCCCTTTCCCTCCACTCTGACCCCATGCTTCCCAGCGTTAGTGCCCAGTAAGGAAGCAATGCTTCAGACCACCTATGCTCTGAACTTCATATGTCCTGTGAGCCAAAACCTTTGATTTCCTCAAAGTTCCCACCTCCCTCACAGCACGTGGTGATCAGCTGGCTTGCCATGGACATGGCAGAAGTATCCCTGCTTCTATCCCAGAACGACGTTCCACTGACAACCGGCTCCTCCTCTGCTTACAGAGTTCTGCATCTGCCTTAATAAGATATTTATTAGGGTGCAGAAATAACAAACCTTGGGCTTTGATCAGCGGTTGCCTTTAAGCTGGCAGAGACACTGAACTGCTGACTTCTGAGGCAGCATCTGACAGGGGGAGCAAATGGGAACAGGACAGATCTCACAGAAGAGCGCCTGTTAGCAATTTGGCTCAGTTTCAACATGGTATAACTTCAGGTTGTTGTCCACCTGAGGCCTGAAGCTGCTCCCACAGAAGTCGACAGTAAAACTCCCGCTGACTTCAAAGGCAGAGGGACTGGACCCCTAGTGCTTTCAACCCTCGTAACCTACCTGTGTGTTTAACGGCGGGTTAGCCAAACTGGGAAGAGCTTTCATATCATAGAATCATTCGGGTTGGAAAAGACCCTTGGGATCATCGAGTCCAACCACAAAGTTCTCCCCTACACCATATCCCCCAACACCACATCTAAACGGCTCTTAAACACATTCAGGGACGGGGACTCAACCACCTCCCTGGGCAGCCTATTCCAGCGTCTGACCACTCTTTCTGTGAAGAATTGTTTCCTCACGTCCAGTCTACACCTACCCTGCTGCAGCTTGAAGCCATTCCCTCTCATTCTATCGCTAATTGCCTGTGAGAAGAGACCAGCACCAACCTCTTTACAATGTCGTTTCACATAGCTGTAAGGAGTGATGAGGTCTCCCCTCAGTCTCCTCTTCCTCAAACTAAACAGTCCCAGCTCCCTCAGTCGCTCTTCGTAAGATTTATGCTCCAGGCCCTTCACCAGCTTTGTTGCCCTCCTCTGCACCCACTCCATCAACCCTTTTCTGAACAGCGGAGAGAGGTTTGTCCAAACACAGGCAAAGCTTTTTGCTCAATTACGTTAATCACGACCACTATACAGCAATTTGTTCTGATGTCAGGAGCTGGAACAAAGTGCCGCTTTTCAGAAATGAAGCACTTTTCAAGTAAGATGCTTTAGAGATGCTACGGGCCTGAACCAACAGTTCTCCAAGGTGGACTTCATACACTCTGTGCCAAATGGTCAACTAGTTCCTAGCTATGACCCTTTAGATTCTGTAATTAAAGATAGTGGCAAAGATGAGCTTCCTTCACAAGTCCTGGAAGCATTCTGATTTCATGCTTTTGCCTGCCAAAAGATGTGGGCTCCCTAAATGGATTTTAGGGTTTTTTTTCCTGCAGCCCAAAACATGATAGTTCAATAAAGGGATCCAAGGTTCTGTTATGGTGTCAGTTGAGACAGAGTTAACTTTTTTATTAGCAGCTGGTAGAGTGCTATGTTTTGGATTTGGGATGAGGAATACTTTTGACAGCGCACTGATGTTTTTAGCTATTGCTAAATAGCTATTGCTATTGCCTTTTCTGCTCCTCACACCACCCTGCCAGAGAGCAGGCTGGGGGTGCACAAGAAGTTAGGAGGAGACACAGCCAAGACAGCTGACCCCAACTGACCAAAGGCGTATTCCATACCATACAACATCATACTCAGTACATGGGGGAAGAAGAAGGAGGGAGATGTTTGGAGTTACGGCGTTTGTCTTCCCAAATAGTGTGATGGAGCCCTGCTTTCCTGGGGATGGCCGGACACCTGCCTGCTGGTGGGAAGCAGTGAAGGAATTCCTTGTTTTGCTTTGCTTGCGTGCGTGGCTTTTGCTTTACTTATTAATCTGTCTCTATCTCAACCCACAAGGTTATTTTTTTTCTCACATTTATTTTTCCGAATCTCTCCCCCATCCAAAACGGGGGCAGTGAGTGAGCAGCTGCGAGGTTCTAGCTGCCGGCTGGGGTTAAACCACACCGTGATCACAAGAACAAGATAGTGTATACTTCCTGAGGAAGTTCAAAGCTACCAAGATTTCCCATAAAAGAAAAATAGCAAAAGAGTTTCAGGACAGGAAAATGATCTCAAAGCCTTACCACTCTGTAAAATGGGCAATTTTCAATGTGTCCCTTACTCATGTTATCTCCTTTAATTCCTAGCAAATTCTGCTTTCACTGCTGATTTGTATTCAGAGAAGCCACACGGAGCAGCCTGCAATGCAGCAGCAGTACTGTACATTTCAGGACTGTTATCATTTTGGAATATCCTACTCCTTCCCTCCTCCTCAGATGCTTCACCCTCCCCAAAATCCCCACCACCACTACTCTAATTCTGGTGGATTGTGTTGTTTGTGGAAAACTCTAGTATGTTTGGATATTCATCTGATCAAATGGACAGCAGGAAAGACATTTAGATAAGTCTTCTCTAAAACCCCAATGCATCAGCAAGTACCAGGCCAGGATGCTCCTGAGCACAGCGAGCAGAAAGACCAAGTCCAAAGAGTGCTTGCCTATTCCATCGCTGTGACCCAGCACCGAACCCAGCAAGCTCCCCTTTTCATACACTTCCTTAGCTCCCCCGAAACAACCCCTCTGTCTGCTCATGGCACTGGATCGTGGCTCCATTTCCAGCAGGAATCCTCCTCCCTCCCTTCAGGGCTGAGATTCCACGCCAAAGGGGAAGCTTTGCCTTAAGAAAGAATTAACGCGTGCCCTTTTTTCACATCTCTTCCTCTGACTTCATCCATTCAAACTTCTTTGCCATCATCTGTCCCTTTTCCTTGTCTCATAGGTAAGAAGCTTGACCTGGCAACTTCAACAACCTGAATGCAATTCTGAGGTCACTTGCTTAGTAGGAAGAAATAAACCCCGATCAGCTGCACCGCCATGAACTCATCGTCTCTGCAAGGCAGAGCGGGCACCCCCGTGGTGTTTCTTTTTAAAAGAGAACAAACTTCTCATAAGAAAGCTGAGCATTTCAGAAAAGGAAACCTTTAATGGAGCGGCCTTAGCAAAAGGGCACGTTGCACTGAGGCTTACACACAAGTGGTTTATAAAAATAAATTGCGCTTATCTTTACAAAATCACCAACGCAAAGGCACTGTTTATCTCGCTGTGAGCTGGATCAGGCTCGGCAGTGCGACGTACCCGCAGCCCCAGGGACGCCCCCAAAGTGTACTGCTGCCAGCTGGCACCCGAACCGCAGACCACCATCTCCTCAGGTGAGGTGAATTATGCCAGTAAAAGGACTTCAGCACCTCGTCCATCTTGGATGTGCACAGCAAAATGGCCGGGAAAAACGGTGAAGGACCAGGATCGTAAAAAACCACCATGTCCCCTGAAACAGCTCATTCATTGCAACCTACCACTGTGTAGGGCTGGGTGTCAGCATGCCCGCCTCCCCCCACACCCCTCCCCAAGGCACCGCTCCACCAGCACAGGCACATGGCCACAGCCTGGACCACTAATTCCTCTTCCACCAGAGAAGCAGCTGGAGAACCCAGCAGAAACAGTAGTTCCCAGTGACGAGGGGCAACAGGCACAAGATGGAACATGGGAAGTTTCACTCAAATATGAGGAAGAACTTTATGGTGAGGGCGACAGAGCCCTGGAACAGGCTGCCCAGGGAGGTTGTGGAGTCCCTTTCTGTGGAGACTTTCAAGACCCTCCTGGATGCAGTCCTGAGTGATGTGCTCTGGGCAACCCTGCTTTGGCAGGGGCGTTGGACTAGATGATATCTAGAAGGTCCCTTCCAGCTCCAACAATGCTGTGATTCTGTGATTCCATGAAACATGCCCAGCAGTTCCCATGCATATGCCAAATCTGCCTGTGAGGAGGGGACGCAGGGGATGGGGAGCAGGCACGATCCACATAAGCAACAAGTCTTTCCATAAACTGAGTGAAAATACCACTTCCCTGAGGAATGCGGTATTAATTACAAGCCTACACAGTTTTAGCCATGCCTGCTACTATGTTTATTTTGATCCTTGCTACCACACACATAGGAGCCACGATACCATCCTTCCTTGCAAGTATTAGACATTACAAACCTCACTTAAGAAAACAGATTTTGCCAGCAGGCCATCAGAAAGATAAGAAATAACCTGACTACACTCTAAGGCCATAATTGTTTCGGGATTTAG
Source organism: Xenus cinereus (assembly GCA_025774025.1). Lineage (NCBI taxonomy): Eukaryota > Metazoa > Chordata > Aves > Charadriiformes > Scolopacidae > Xenus > Xenus cinereus. Next base: position 24,482,844 of record JAOXJK010000051.1, on the reverse strand, counting down.
CCACCAAAAATACACCTTTTGTAGCCTGCTGGGGTTGGGAGATAGCATCTTCTTTAATCACCTTTGCTCAAGCCCTTCAGATGCTGCTTAACAGCTCTATTCAGACCTAGAAAGCCCAATTCTGGGCTGTCTGTCATTCCTGCCTGCAATCACGATTTGTTTCCCGCACCGTAAAGGGCTGCTGTCAGCCAGGCTGTATTTTTTCTTTATCCTAACTGATGAAAGTAAGATTGTGGGAGGCCCTTACAAGAGCTTATAACCCTTGTCTTTCCCAGCAGCACAGCCACTGTTTTGCTTTTGGTTCAGCTCCCAGACCACGCAGCCCTGTGCCAGTAAATTAAGCACTATCTGATGTTTATATCTCCCAATGGTCACTGATATTTTTTCCCACAGGGCCCGACTAACAGCAAATGCAAGCCGAGCTCCAGGAGCTCAGCCTTTTGAGCTCGTGTGCTTATCCCTCGTGGTTTTCAGTCACTGCAAACTTCCCATAAATCATAGAATGGTTTAGGTTGGGACCTAAAAGGGACCTTTAAGGGACCTTAAAGATCATCGAGTTCCAACCCCGCTGCCATGGGCAGGGACACCTTCCACCAGACCAGGTTGCTCAAAGCCCCATCCAGCCTGGCCTTGAACACCTCCAGGGATGGGACATCTGCAGCATCTCTGGGCAACCTGGGCCAGTGTCTCACCACCCTCAGAGTGGAAAATTTCTTCCTGATATCTGATCAAAATCTTCTCTCTTCTGGTTTGAAGCCATTACCCCTCATCCTATCACTACACGCCCTTGTAAAAACCCCCAGGTTTCCTGTAGGCCCCCTTCAGATACTGGAAGGCAGCAATAACGTCTCCCCGGAACCTTCTCTTCTCTGGGCTGAACAAACCCAACTCTCTCAGCCTGTCCTCATAGGAGAGGAGCTCCAGCCTTCTGATCATCTTCGTGGCTGTCCAAGAGGTCCATGTCCTCCTTTATGTTGGGGACTCCAGAGCTGGACGCAGTTCTACAGGTAAAATTTGGTTCAGCGTCAGCTAAAGAGGGCTTGATAGCCAAGAGCTGGACCCAGACAGACCTTTGCTTGCATTCATACACAGGGCCAGGCCACCACAGAACCCTGGGTGGGGAACATGCCGCATGGAGACCCACCTTGTCTCCTCCCTGTTTTATCCAAAGTTTCTTGCATCTCCTGTTGGGGGGATGTGCCCCACTGTGAAACAGCAACTGCTGCCCCCTCGCTTTCAGAGCACACTCAAGACTCTGAAGCTGGATCTGTGAAAACTTGTGTTGTTTGGATTTGGGGCACTGGGCAGTTACTGCTACAAACCAGCAGCTGAATGGCCCTGAAACGTAGCAGTCCTCAAACATATGTCTCTTGAGGTCGGGGTAGGTGACTCATAAGGGAAATCCTTAGTCTGGGTATCTTCCTGTCCACACTGGCCATCGGTGTTGAGTTACAAGATAATCTGATTAATATTTTCAAGATTTTTTTGTTACTTTGAGTGACTACAGGCATCTTAAAGAGGCACAGTTTTCAAAAAGCGCTGAGACTTGCCTTCCAAAATTCAGAGCCTCCCTTATTGCAGCGAACTAAACAAGTTAAGGCAAGAGAAGCAACCATGAAAATCTGGTAGTAAAACGATGAAAAAAGAGAGCAGCCATCTTTCTGCACCCTTTTCCCATGCTTCCACTGTTACAAACCCAGCTGGATTTCTTTTAAAATTCTTTCTGTTGAGAATAATGAGGTAGCCATGGGGGAAAAAAATGCTGAATATCTAAGTCACTCTTCATGCCAGCTGCTGGCCCTATGGCAGAGGGAGACTCAGGTTGCCAACCCTGTCACCTCTCGAGTTCGTGATGCTGTGCCTCAGCAGGTGAAGCATCTCTGCCCCATGGAGAGCCCTCACCTGAGCAGTCGCCTCCCCCATTTGTGGCAGAGCGGGGGTCCTCGCTCAGGGAGGAGAATGAGGGGCCACACACAACGAGATCAGAACACCGGGAGGTGATCCCTGGGGAGGGGATGGAGGAAGGCCATCACGGAGCTTCTGACAGGTCTGCTTCCAACATGCTAGCCGGGTGACAGGAGGCAGACAGAGGGAACAGAGCCGGCGCTGGGAGCTGCGCACCTTCGCCGTGCAGGGGGGCCACAGCTCCCGGGGCGAGCAAGGGCTTTGGGTTTGTACTGACTCAGAATGGCAGATGTTGCTCTGAGACAGGAGGGAAATCACCGCACGGAGCCTTTTTGAAAACACCAGGGAGCTAAGTGGTGTCTTTAAGGACAGCAGCAGGCTTATAAGGATGCTACTGTGCCCAAATCACATGGTGATGAGCTGAGCAGCTACGGCTGCTCAGGGGGAGAGAAGGCCGAGCTGCGGGATCAAAGGAAGCCATCACCCACCATGCAGAGCCAAATCCAGCCAGCCTAAAGCGCGCTTCCCTCCCTCCCGCTCCCTGTCCCACCCCGGGAGGATGCTGCGAGCCCCGGTGCCTTTCCTGCGTCATTTGGACGAGCCTGAAACTTTCCTGACACCACTGCCAGGTCTCTGCAGTGCATCTCCCTGTCCTCTTATCTGCTCGGCTGCTGACAGCGTGTGGGAGAGGAGCGAGCCACCGGCGCTGGGCGGCACGCCACCTCCCAGTAACCAGGCTGTGTCTGATCTCCCCCTGCCAAGGAGCGGCTGACGCTGTGGTCTTTGTCTGCCGTGCTGGGGAGTGGGTTGGGGGGGGGAAGGAAAGAGAGACGGGGATGGAGAGCAGCCTGGTCCCAGCCTGCTGCCCTCATCCTCCCCGGAGCCAGCCCCTGCCCGGCAGCGAAGCCACGGACCCACCTGCAAGTGTCCTCTGGCACAGACTTGGCTGCTGCTCCCCCCTGGGAAGAGAAAGCGACTGTGCCCCGGCGGTTTGGCTTTTATACGCTGGCTCACCTCCAACTGAGATTCTCCCTGCTCTTGGGGAAGAAAAAGCCCTCAAGCACTTTGCGCCTCTACTGTCTGGGCCCAAATCCATCAGTGCATTTTGGTACCTAAGTGCTCAGAGGTACTATCTGTGTGCGGAGCCAAGGAGCAGCCCCAGACCATGGCCTCAGTGACCCACCAGCAGCCCTCGTGGCACAGCAAGGGCACTAAGCGAGCAAACAGCCGTAACCAAAGAGGACTGGGGAGAACAGCCTTCCCGTAAGGCCTCTCTGATGCTGGCATTTTCTACCTGATGCCCTTAATTCCACTGAAATGGGTTTTCTGATTTAAGGAGAAATTTATGATTTATGTTGGAGCGGGTCCAGAGGAGGCCACGAAGATGATCAGAGGGCTGGAGCACCTCTCCTGTGAGGACAGGCTGAGAGAGCTGACGCTTTTCAACCTGCAGAAGAGAAGGCTTCAGGGAGAACTTACATCCCCTTCAGTATCTGAAGGGGGCCTACAGGAAACCTGGGGAGGGACTTTTTACACGGGCATGTAGTGATAGGATCAGGGGTAATGGCTTCAAACCAGAAGAGGGGAGATTTCAATTAGATATCAGGAAGAAATTTTTCCACTCTGAGGGTGGTGAGTGGCACAGGTTGCCCAGAGAAGTTGTGGCTGCCCCATCCCTGGAAGTCTTCAAGACCAGACCAGATGGGGCTTTGAGCAACCTGGTCTAGTGGGAGGTGTCCCTGCCCATGGCAGGGGGGTTGGAACTCGATGATCTTTA
>JAOXJK010000051.1:24463858-24479062 GCA_025774025.1 Xenus cinereus | reverse complement strand
GTGGGAGGTGTCCCTGCCCATGGCAGGGGGGTTGGAACTCGATGATCTTTAAGGTCCCTTCCAACCTAAACCATTCTGTGATTTCTGGGAAATCCTATACATACTGACCGAGGATTTTTCATGAGGTCTTAACTGAGTGTGAATGGCATAGGAGGGAAATATGTGAAGTCCAGATATGCTGTGTACTAATATTATGCTATTGTTTAGTATTTTAATGTACAACAGGCAATCACAAGCTACAGTAGGTATTACAACATATGGCAGAGATAGTGCACACACAGTACAATGGCTCCCAGCTACAACAGGCTTGGTTTAAGCAGTCATAAAACCGGTGTTCTTTACATTACAGTTGCAGGCTGCTTCTTGAGCTCAAGTTGTTTTTAAGATATCATCTACCATTAGCAGTAAAAGGCATTCAAGGTTCCTTCTAAATTACTTCTTGAGAAAATGTGCAATAGGATGCAGAAGGGTTAGTTTGCTATTTGCTGTTTGGGTTTATCTTGAGGAATAGCTCTGAGAGCATACATCCATTGGACAGGGGTTTTTGTGTGTGACATGCTGCACTTCACGTCTAAATATTTTTATCAGTTCTTTGCTTCAGCTTTATAAAAAGCAAGGAATTTACATGTAGAGAAAGCATTTAAGTCAATAACTGGACTTTTAATATACTTGCAGCTTCAACCATCCAAGAGTAAGAACACAGAAGTGTCTGAAAGAGTCCTGTCTAAACCACCTGAAGCACTTCAGACTACAGTATATACCTCCAACCTTTCCAACCTCCCCTCAATTTGCAGAAACCACAGCACCCAAAACGCAGTCTTTTGACTCACTTCATTTCTGTGGTCTAGTTCTCTCTCCAAGACTCCTTGGCATGTGCCAACAATATCTGGAATTTCTTCTCCACCTCCCATCTAAGCTGTGGACAGGGCTAGAGCTGCTTTTCTTGCAAGATTAGACACAACCCTATGCATTCAGCCCAGGACAGATACCAGCAGATCAAACACACCATCTTTTTCCCAGTGCCTCTTTTCACTGGGTTAGTGATGAGATTAAATTCTGCTCAGACGATGTGGCTAGCAGCTCCCTTCCAGCAGGACACACAGCCTGAGAGTACCTGCCAGGAACCTTCTCGAAACACCTTTTCAATTCGCTGCAATGGCAACTAAAGGAGTTGAAGAACCAGCACTTCGTCCTCCTCCCCACCGCTCTCAGCCTCTCCTCGCCTGCTGACCATGGCGAGAGCAAGCTCACAGCCCCTATTCAGCTGAAAAGGCACGCCGTGGAGTTAAGCCTGTGTGTCTTCATGTTTCATCCAAACCACTCAAGTGGCAAGGAGCGAGACAGCCTGCCTGCTGAATTCCCAGTCCCCAAACGCTCCCCCGGCACCGTGAAAGCTGTCATTTGCATTCTCCAGTTTCCAAGTGCGGAACAGAGTTCATCCGTGCTGAATACATCTCTGTCCTTGCCTTCCTTACCAGCTGTTTTCCTGTTTGCAGCCTGATGCTTATTGTGTTGCCGTGATTTCTGCTTCACGTGTGCAGCAGCTGAGAAGCAATTAGGGGCCAAGCCTCCTTCCCACCGAGTCCCTTTGTTATAGCCTTATTACTGGAGCGGGCTCAGGGGAGATGTGTATATACGTATGTATGTATGCATGTATGTATGCATGCATGCAGCTGACAGTTACATTCTTTCCCTAACTGGTCACCTTGCAAATTCAGCCTGGATATGGAGAATGCAGGGAGACAGTTGCGGGGGGAGCTTGTTCTCCCCAGTACCTCCAATTATTAAACAAAAGATTCAGCAGGTTTAGCGCAGTTGCACCATTTCCTGACTTGAACTGAGTAAACCTTTTGCTGAAGATGCAAGAAAAAGCAAGAAAACCAGCTCAACTCTCTCATACGCCCTGTGTTAACAACAACATTTGCTTATTTTGGCCATAACTTCAGCAAGCCAGACTCTAAATGCAGCCTACCTGCACATCTACCGCGCACAGTCAATTTTCAGAGCAGAAATGTTCTTCAGGATCAACTGTTTCAATGCACTGCAACTTACAAATTGTTTCTGTTTAAAATAAATCACAGAAGAGTTCCCAGCAAAACGGCAATGCGTCGAGGCAGTTACTTAAGGGCTGTTACTCATGTGCTGTTTCAACTCCACCAGGGTCCCAGTACTGGTGTCACTAAATGATCTCCATGAATGTGCAAGAAAGTCTAGCTCTTCTGAGTTTTCCAGAGGGAAAAATCCCTGTCAAACACCATTACAACCCAACGACAGAGAAGACGCAGCAGGCAGTCTGGTAGCACAGGCTTGGACATAGAAGGGTAAATGTTTCCAACCTAAATTCAGCCCTGTGAGCACCACATCCTGCTGCTTTTTGCAACCAGCAATCCTGACAGCCCAGCTTGAAATTGGTGAATATCCTATAGACCACAAACACCGATGGCGAAGTCGCATCCCTGTTACACTGCCTTCCCTCGTGAATTTATCATTCCTCTTTCAGCACAGCCAATGTCATTCTGAAGGACCGCAAGCTACCAATATCTTAGTATCACATCTCGGTTCAGAAAGGACACACGTCCCCGCTAAACTGTGGGTCTTGTGTTCTGTATTTATCTCTCTTAAAGAGGACACCATCTGATAGATAATTGTGATTACTCCTGACCATGAAATACTTCACTGGAAACCACTGTGGCTTCACAATTTAGAAAACAGCATCTGAGAAGTGTGGTTTTTGTGTTTTGAAACTGCTGGTTCATGTAAATTGCAACATAAAGCAGTGCACTGGAAAATGTCAAAATTTGCAGCCCAAAGGAAAGACTATGGTTGCCTTCAGCAACTTCTGTGCCCTACTTCTCCTACATGAAGCACAGAAAGTTCTACAAACAAGGCTTAATTCCCTGTCAATCACTCTTTCCTTTGCACCGAGCATGCCACTATGCTAGGACAAAGAAAAGCAACTTACTCCCAACTGAAAAGCCCGAGCTCTGCCACGGACTCCCATCATGTGGCCTTCTTTCTATTCATTACTGGTGAGCAGACCCCCAGGCCCCGGCTTCCATCATGCCCTCCCTGTCCTACGCCTGTCTGCTCCACTCCTGTAAACTGACAGATTATTGAAGGCTACAAGAGCACAATTCTCCTACATATCAACAACCTGCCTGTTCCAGAGAATAAGCAGCCTGACCTAGTGGACACCACGTGTGTGTCTCGGATGAGAAACAAGGTCAGCGGAGAGTCACTGGCTAAGGCAAATCTGGCCCCATCAGCAGGGTGGTGTGTTTGCTGTTGCTTTAAAAACTCGTTCCTGTACTCGCTTCAAGGAACACCTAGATTGATAAGATTTTAATTTTTTTCTTAATAACAGTGATAGTCAAGGATAGTCAGGTGAGTTGGGTTGGATGTGAGGCCCAAATCCAACCTTCAATTACAGTAACAAAAGCAACAGCCAATTATTAATGGCTGTAGTTCTGATACAGTGAATTGACTGGTGTAAGCCAGCCCTCATCTGCTAATAGCTAGCATCCATTAATTATCCTTATTGCAGAGGAGTATGTGTAAGGGCTGCTCAAACGCAGACAGGCTGCACTGCATCATTTGCCACTGTCACAGGCTCCCATGCAAGGGCTAATCCCGAGCAAGTCTCCTCCACACCACTGCCAAGGAAGAGCTTTCGACCTCCTTGCGTCTGGGCATGTACTGGAGAGACAAGGGATAGATGAGAGACGGTTTGGAAGGAGCTGGGCTACCGCCTGGTCCTTGCAAGACTTGCTCCTAGGGTATTTATGGGAGAGAAGGCAGAAGGGGAAGTGTCCTCTCATTAGCAATTATTTAATTACTGCCAGCAGCCATCAAACTAATATGGGTTTCTGGTTGGATGCTCGTGTGGACATACAGGAGCTTTCTTACCTCTGGAAAAGGTCTTTCCACATACCAAAGAACTTACAGCCTAACTGGGCACGACAGGAGAAGGGCAGGCGAAGGAAGCTCTGTGCAGAAGGGGTACTGCCTTGCTCAAGTGTATGCAATTCTGCAACAGAGCTGTATCTAAACCTGTATCTAAAACTCCTGCATCTCATATTTGCCCTTTAACCATCAGGCTGTGCTTTGTGGGTCCTTGTGGTATAACTGACAGTCGTGTAGAAAGAAGCGCCACCTGCATAGGCCAGGAGAATGCAGTATATCCAGCTCCTGAATCTCAAAACTCCATCTTTATATCAAAGTTTTGTGATAGAAAAAGGTTCTGTGAATGTCAGCATTTCCATATTATCACCGTCTGTACACAGATTCCCACGGCAGTGAGAATTTAAAAGATAAAAAAAAATGCAATTTAAAGATAAAGAAACAGTTTAAAGTTGACAGTCGTGAGCAGCTTCAGTCGCTTGTATCTCTCATCAGGTTTCATTCATCTAACGTTTTCTTTTAAATACACTCAATGAACTCAGGTGCTTGGAAGGGAAGTGCCGTACCCAGGAAGGCGGCTCGGTGTGATCCCCACAGCTCCGGGGGAGAAAAGCCACCGAGAACAGAGGGGAGGGCTGCCTCCTGCACCCAGCGTTTGCTGCGCCGTGTTACAAACCATAATCTGTGTTTAACCTCTCACGTCCATCACACCCACCCCGCCGCAGCAGCTTCAGCAGTACCGGAGTGTCAGAGAATATCCGCGGGCAGCGGGTGTTTATCCCGGAGTACCACCACCTCTGTGCCTGCCCCGGGGGCTGTATTCTCAAGCACAGGGTATTCTGGTTTCAGTAAAGAAGAGATAAACGTGGTATCATGAAAAATGAGACCTGCCTCCATACCCATTTTATGGATTCAACCACGATCAGTTTTTTCAGTATGTTATTAGCCAGCTACCAAAAGACAAGAGGCCAGGGATACAGCCAAGCAAGTAAAATGATCAGAGTTGTTACGGCAATAGCCACCTTCATAAAACCATCTCACACTACTTCACGATAAGATAAAGAACCAGAAATTTGAAAGCAATGACTGACTGATATTGTCCTTTGTCCAAGGAAAACACTGATTCCTGCTATCTGGAAACACGAGACGAGCAGACTCTCTGGAATTCTAGCTCTTGAGACAGAAACCATCCTGTAAACTCACTATGGCTCTCCTGGCACGAGCCAAGGTACGTCTTTGTTTCACTTCCAGAGATAAAACACTTCACTAAAGAGCAAACGACATAAGCAAAGGGCAGCCAGCACCACTATACCCACTGAAATTGTCTTTGCTGCTGCAAAACCTGCTGCTGGGCCAAACATGGGACTGGGAGATGAAGCCTCTCACTCTCAGGCCATTTATCTGAGCCTGGACAGGACCGTCTCGTTATCACCATTTAAAACCATTCTAGGCTCTGTGCAGACTTCACTGGTGAAGTCCAGCTGAGGCCAAACAAGCATCTTTGCTCACACACACAAGCCTGCCAGCAGATATGGCACCTACCAGCTTTTTGGGGAGCTCTGCTTGCTCAAGGACTGTGGGATCAGAAGGATAAAAAAGCCAACCAAACAAAAATCCCTTGTTGGTAGGATCAGTCTCACAGGTCAGGACTACCTTCTGTTCCCAGGATTGCTTCCACAGACTGGAGAACAGGGGAGGACTGTGCTGTACTTTGGGCTGGAAGAACAATACTCGCTTGCTTTACAAGAGGCCTCATGTTTGCCAGCAGCACTGTCAGGTTTTCTTTTAAAATATTTCGGGGCTTGTTCATACCTGAGACGAACTGTTTCTTACGTGCTTTCCTGTGTGATTTTAAGGTGACCTAGAACGCTTGGGAGGTGTTTAATTTGAGAAAATACCTGGCTATATTTGAGGTTTTTTTTCTCTGTCCCTGACAGAGACCACTTTTTGAATTCCCCATTCATTTCAGGGAATAAAATGAATGTCTCCCTGTCCTCCTGCTGTGCACCTTTGGCCTTTTGATGAGAAGCCAAGAGAGAAACAGCTCAATTTCTCCAGCCAGCGTGAGAGAAGTGATGAGGAAAATTTGCCGTCTCTGCTGCGGCATCCACAAAGTTGATATGCAAACCCAGCCTGGTGCCAGTCAAACACACGTACCCTGCAGGCTGTGAAGTCCAGGGGTAGAAAAAGGAAGGATTTTTTATTCCGGCACCGAGACTTCACCGAAAGAGTCACCTCTCCCGTACAACCGCCTCTTACACCGGGGGAAACCGCAGCGACATCCAGGTGTTGCAACGAGATGGGGAAACCCCTGCGTGGATCTTGACCTAATCCTGTTTGTGCTGTTGAGTTTTGGGAGGGAGAGGGCAGGCTACAGTAGCGGCAAACATATTTCAGAACAAGAGAGCACATATATAATATATATACACACATATATGCGTAAGACTGTTCTTTTTATGCCGTATTTCTGAGCGTACACCATGCATTAGCGAGAGACGGTGGAAGGCTCACAGTCCAGACCTTCACGTGCTGTAAACCAGCACAGAGACCCACTGCCATCCCAGTTTAAACTATCCAAAGAGCCTGTGCTCCTGACTCAAGGTGTTACAATGAATAGCAAGTACCATATCCATATTCCTAATGATCAGAAATGAAGTGGCACAGGTAAGGAGAAACTGTAAAACAACAACGTAAGTAGTGGAATAAAAAAGGGAAAAAATTGCTCATCATTTGCACCCCATCTGCCTTGAGAGGCAACGGTGTTTTATTTCCTCTGGTACGGGAGGGTTTGCATAAAACATAAGCAAGGTTGTACAAACCCTTGGGGTTTAATTTGATTCTAGTTTATCTTTTGATCAGCACATCAAACAATTGTGAAGCATTTTCTCCTCCCGCCTCCCCTCCCAATTTCTAAAAGCTGCCTGAAATATCTGTGTGCTGTTTCTCATCAGGGCAGCGCGGAGCCTTCAAGGTAATGCCATTATATTTAAAGGGAAGTCGCTGCCAAAACACCTCAACACAGGGACAGACCTAATGCCTGCAAAGGCTTCTAAACAGTAAATTAAAGATGCCTTTCAGTTTTTTGAGCCTCTCTTGAGTGAAGAGGTTATTACTGGATGGAGAAGGGGGAGGAGAAGGCAAAATTATTACCCATCACAGCAACTGCGAGAGGCCAACCTTCTGCCATCTACGCCACCAGGGACCCATCACAGCTAGACAGCAATCCAGCTGTAAACATCTGTGACCTGTCCCCACCGTCTGCAGACCAAATCACTGGCGGAGTCTCATTCTGCTCACACACTGGATTGCAGTCAACATTACTTCAGTGCCTACCTCAAAGTAGGAAAGTCTTCGACCTCTCGGTACAAGCAGAAACACCAGCTGTGCCATTTGTGATAGGAGGCAAGTCCAGAAGGAAACCATCCTGTGCCATCACGGACTGAAGTCCCTCTGGGGTAAGTGGCAGACTCAATGGTGCCATCACAGTTCAAATAGGCAAATAGTTTGCCTGGCCCATTAAATACATGTCTGGACATACCTCCTAGCTTACAAGAAAATAATGATGTAATAAGAAAAGAGGATTGCATTTTCTTACCCAGTCTATAAGCTGCAGAGAACAAAAAAAGTGCTTTTCAAAAGACTTATGGGGGAAAAAAAGCCAGGAAATCCAAGTGAGTGACCAGGGACAGTGCTGCCTCAGGTCAGGGCAGCGGGAGACAGATACGGTCAGTCCTTATTACGGCTGGGAGCCAACAACAATCTGGTGTATGCAGTTTCAGATCTTTTTGTTGTTGCTAAAACGTATTTGGTTTAAATTACCCTGGTGATGTCCCTTTCTGTCACTGATGTTCGCCGTTCAGCCTCATGGAGCCACAGTCTCCACGTGCACACCACTATGAGTACGCTTCACCAAGTGTTTCCTCAAAAATGCAATTCATCTTTAAACCTAACGTGACTCTATGCCCCATACAAGGCGTTACGTTTCCAGCCCCGTAAACCAAAGCCCTCTATTACTTACGGAGTCTACGTACCAGTGAGTAGGATGAACCATAAGACTCCTAATCTCAATGTGCCCCTGGCTGGCTCCCACTGTCTCGAACAAGTCCGGCACTCACTTGTACCTAATAAAAGCTGAAATAAAAGCACTTAGAGCTCCTGCCCTAAGTGCTTTTGACAAAGTCCTCATTCCTCTAAGCACTTTGCTGCAGTCCCTACCAGGAGAGCATGATGGCAGTTTATAGGACAGGGTGCCTGTGGCTCACTGGTGCATACAGCTCTGGGGACCATGGCAAGCCATGTGGGCTCCTGGGCAAGTCCCGCTCTCCTGGGCACACAACACACTGCTGTACAGAGAGTGTTTTGCTGGTGACACCATGCAAGAGCTGAACAACCGAGGTAATGAGCTGTCCCAGCAGTGGAGGAGGTCTCCTGACCTCCAGGGTTTGCCAGGCTCTCCTGGCACCTCGCACAGACCTACCTGTGGGTGTCACGCAGAACATCGGGGCCGAACAGCGAGCAGAAGGCCCTGCAACGCATAAAGCCGTTTGCTAAGCTTTGTATTACATTCCGGCCTGACAGTATATTAAACTGATTTAGCTCCCTTGTGCTGGAACACGGGCTTATTTTAGACATGCTTTGTTTCCTGGTTTCATTCTCTTCATACTTCTCATAATCTGGTATAAGACCCTGGGTTTGCTTTCAGCACCTTCTGTACCTTGATTTAAAGGCTAACAAAGAGCTCAGTGCATATTTTACATTTGAGGATAATGGGAAAAAAATCCTACATTTTTATGACCAGAAGGGGGCCACTGGATCATTTAATGTGACCACCTGTAAAGTACTATTTCCCTCTGCTGAGCCCAGTAACTGCCTTCGACTTAATTAGAGCTTGAAGCATTGACAGTTCTGGTGTTCCATATAAAGACCAAGTGCAATATAAAACAACTTTAGAATAATAAAAAAAAGTTCTGAGAGCCTCCTGGGTGTTCCTCACATATCATAAGGAACTTAAAAATCCCTTAACAGCCCTTGCGATGTTTTTTTATGCCCCAGTCACAGTTCCTCTGAATAAAAGCAGACATTCTTCATTGACCCAAATAAGCCGCAGTAATCATAAAAAAACCTGATCATCCTTGTGGGGTTTGCTACTCCTGATATTTAAGGGATTTTCTCTGTGCAAGTCATTTTTAAAACCTCTCTATGCTTGGCTACATAAACATTCACATCCTCCTGAGTTCTTAAACAAAAGCTCAGAGAAACCACAAAGATGGCAAATTGAACCGAAGAGTTATGAAGACAGAAGCAGGACTCTGCACTTAAGTTCTGATGATAAACCCTTTGCAGAGGCCACCTCTAGCTCCCTTGAATCAATTTCCTTGTCCCTGGTCAAAAAAAAAAAAAAAAAAAAAAAAAAAAACACAAAACAGCTTTACGAAATAAGCGTGCACCAAGCTGCATGGCATTTCTTTCCTCTCTTACAGCATTTAAACCTGCTCTACCGCCTCTCAGCTTGGCACGTGCCCCAGATGGGACCATTTGGGGGAATCTGCTGGCACTGCCCCGAGCCCCCTCCACCGCCCACCCCTGTGCACCCCAGGGCCCTGGGACCTGCTGCTGGGGTGACCACAGCCACTTATCCAGCCAGTGAAACATTCGTCTTCCAAGACACAGAAGCAAAATTTGCTCTGCAAAACTCCTGTCAGTACCACTCGATTCTGGAAAAAGCTCTCGTAACGTCTTTTCAGATAAGTTATCACCAAGAATTTCTTTTCATTTAGGAACATAAGCCATGCACTGTTCTGCTGTGATTTCAGCATCAAAAAAGCGATTCAGATGCCTCAGCCCTCCTCCTAGCAATGACAAGTGGGCACTACAGTCCTGAAAGTCCCCTTTGAATGCCCCTACTCCAGGGTTTCCGTCAGAGGCATGGTTTGAAGCCCACCACCCGGACAAGAATTGTTCCAATTCCTCCAACTTTAAAGGGCCACAAATGAAACTGAAAAAACCGACAAGTAAGGGCAGACGAGGAACAAGAGCAGGAGGACATGACAGAGGGACGAGGAAGTCAAAGTGAAGGGAAAGGCGGTCACGGCAGAAGGATGGGACCAAAGTATTTCCTAGTTGGCATACTGTATGGAGATGGTTGCTTGGCTTTACAGTGGCACTGGAAGGAGTCGTCTGCCCAGCTCACCAGCAGCGTGAGGCACATAACTCGCACCTCTAACTGCTTTGGAAACCCCAGCTCCAAATGGCAAAAGGTTCTGCATTCGTTACCTCTGCAGTAGCACGGTTTTTCCAGTATGTTAGAGTGAATTCACTCCCCGTCCCCTCATTCCAGCAAGGACCTCCTGCTACGTCAAGAAACCTTTCTGGAGGCTCCCTACCTAAAGAACTGCACGCCAGTTAACAAAGAGCAATCACACACGTGCAAGTAAGAAAGTGCAAATGTTTCCTTGCATGCGACTGTGACACAAGTTGGCTTCAGAAGCATAACAAAGATCTCTCCCCCCTTACAACAGAAAACAGAAAACTTGGAGAAAAAGAAGAAAAGCCCACGGGAGCATTCACTCACTTCTCCTGGCTTGCACAAAGATGTCAGGAGACATAAGGATCCCGTAACCTGAGCCCTACCTTTAATCCCTTGCCCCACGCACTTTAGACCTGCAAAAACAACCTGGTTTTTTTCTACACTAGAGGAACTCCAGGGCAGGGAACCCCTCTCACAAACCCCCAGATCTGTGCACCAGAGGGGTGAGACTGAGCTATACCCCATTCCTCTATGCAGGCTTTATGCCTGGAATAATACTAGGTTACCTCAATAAATAAAGAAGAAATAGGTTATTCTCCAACTTCTTGCAGTTCCCATTGCTAAGATTGCTCCAGTGCCTCTGAAGAGCAAACGAACTGGTCCCTCTGCATGGACAACGCTCTCCATCGGGCACACACATCATCACTGGGACTATCCCCACTCCAAATGTGACATATTTTACAGGCCTCATTGGGGTACCGAAGATTTAAGCCAGCCATGTACATATTGCTCAGGAAAGCCCTTTTTCTTGCTTAAAGCCTCCAGGATGCACAGAATTATTTTCCTCCTAAAAGCTGTGTTACCACAGGAAGCTCATATCATAAACTCTCCTACCAGGACTAAAACATCACAACGTTCTGTGCTTGAGACCATACCATAAAGCAGCAGTCACCTCTGACCCTGCAATCATTTGGAAGAGTTAAACTCTGTTATAAATCCTAATTTATATGCCAAGTGAGTACAGCCATGGAGCAAGGGATCAGATCTAGCACTCTCAAGTAAAAGCCCATAAAAGAGGAGGGGGATGTGTCATTAACATTTACTCCACAAACAGGCAGACTGGGGAAAAAAAAAAATAAATTCTCATTTCTACAACACAGCTTGCGAAATTGGAGAATGATATCAAGGCTCACACATCGTTCTGGAAATCAAAATCTCTGTTTAGATGCATGATACTAATTCAGCTCTGCCTTGCTGAGGTAAATTAAAGGTCAAATATAGATCCGAAATCTTGTTTAAGCTTCTTGCTGCCTTAATAACAAGCATTGAATTACTTGAGAGTTTTCTTAACAGTGAACCTGTTTCGAACATATTTCAGCCAGAGATATTATTTCCACTATCTTGGTACATGGGTTCCTGACTGAGAGGTAAATTTGCCCGTCATGACCACGAGTGCAAAATTAAAACATATTCCACAGAGAAGGGTTCACAGTGCCCCCCTGGTAGCCAGTCAGAGTTAATGAAGTGAAGGAAATTAATTTATTGGGAAAAACTTTTCAGACCATAATCAACCACACTTTTTATTTGCCTCCTGTTACAGGAAAAGTGACGGAGTGTCGTTCGCCCTCACCAGCAGAAATGGCACCCCGTGCCGCTGTAGGTAAACAGTGAGAAGTATTTTAATTGAAACCATAATTAAATTGTTTAATTAAGCCATGAGAATAGTAAGCGTGCATCTCACAGACGTTCACCCACCCATAGGCGCAATATTTGGCATGAGGGCAAGCGTTTCCCCAGCCTAGGAAACCAGAGATTCATGCGAAAACGTGAAACCAGTTACCGGTGACTGGGACTAAGCTGAGGATGGGAAGGCGACTGGGCTGTACTGGGCATGGCCAGCAATGAGTCTGGCTGCCCCCCAGGAACCGACGGGGAAGGGACGCAGGCAGCCTGTGTGACAAACTCCACTTCTACCCAGCTGCAAAGACTGTTTTGGAAAAAGACACATATTGATCTGATGGGATGTTCAAGATACCAGGTATTTACAAGAGTAGCCAGGGACGCCTGTGTGATCCACCAGGTAACGACAACATTGCGTGCTGATGGCTTTCCAAAGACACTGGTCTCTCCCAAGCAGGGAGAGCATTTGAAGAGCTAGATTTATTTTCTTCTTGACCGGTCTCCATGCCATAGAGAAGGTGCTTTGAGATTCTAGTGGTGATCAAACAGGATGGACACTGACATAGCTCTAGGCACTTATAACCTCAAAGGGTCAAGGGTCACCAAAGACTTTGTTCTGCTTATGTTATTGGATCGTAATGCCTTTTAGCAGGGGAAGTGGTGGGCATTATCAGACTCACAGTAATATCAATGGAAGTTTTATCTGCTGAATCCCGAGCCCAGGGTCATGCCCATTCTTACTCCTGGTTAGACTACAGTCTAGGACACCTCGCAGCATACACATAATCAGGTCTAAAAAAAACCCAAAACAAGTCCAGAAAGTTATGAGTGATATAAATGCTTATGGAGATAAAGCACTGGGCATGAAGACAGACCCAACCCTGCTTGGGAAGCAAGAGCTCTTCTATGAGGCCAAAGCCACAACCTCAGCAGCCCAAAGCAGGAGCCTCTCCTGCTGCGGCAATGAAGACCTCAGTGCCGCGGTTACTGGCACCAGTCCCTCCTGCCACACACAGGCTGCTCTGGAAGAACCCCATCTATCCCTTCGATCGAAATAACTGGGGCATGACTTGACACCTACCAAAGATCTCTAGCAAGATATGAATGTGTGTTTGTTTTTCTAAATTTATTTGGTCAGTCGGCTCTACCTTGTAATTACGTCCGTCCTTTATTACGCTGACAAATGGCTGGGTGCTCAGCCGTATTTATTGTTCCATAATAAAATAAACCCTGCTTGATTCCGACAAAACATAAACACAGAGTTTATTAGAGTCAGGAGGAATCGTCCATTGTATTAATTAGTTTCATTTCTCATTTAAAGCTGTGTTTTAATAGTGGATAAAATTAAGTAAATTTTCTCAATTACATAAAGTGCATATGGTGAGCTGAATTGTGTATCGTACAATTACACATAGCTTTGGGATTCAGAGAATAGCTCTGTACCACAAAACTCTCAGCAGCGAGAAGCCCGAGGCTAATATTAGTGAAATTACTTATATAACTTACTCTTTTATTAACGTGAAAACAGACTATGATTAAAAGCTGGAAGCTGGAGAAAGGAACGATTTGGACCAGTTTACTAGACTAATGCCATTTATTAAATTCCAAAAACACTCTAAGACATAGGGGTTAAAAAGGAGAGATTTTAGAAAATTTAGATGCACCGTTTCTCTTACCGCAGCTGGGTAGGCTGAACCACCCGACCGCACTCGCTATGCGCTGTACATACCACGTATCCCTTTGACTTCAAATAATAGCTGGGTTTACTGCTATATTCTCAGAAAATTAAGGAATGAAAGAACAAGTACGACCATTAAAAGGGTGATTCAGCTGTGCAGCTAAACAGAAAGCAAAGGGCACATGCCTACACAAACCAGAGCGATGCACAGGACTAAGCTCACAAACACCTTTTTTGAGCCGCTCCACCAGTATCCACATGGATGCACAACTGGGCACCTTGGCTTCACTTGGAGCAAGGGTGAGGGCGGATGTCTGTCTTAATAAATCAGACATTTCCAATCTACACACAGGTTAAGTAGATTATTTTCTTCTGGACGACGCACGTGCTTAAGAGGCTAGTTTTCTGTCCATTTATAACTGTGGCAGCTGGAATTTTCCAGCCAACAGCTCACCATAGCAAAAATGAGAGGACGCGTTCCTGGGAACCTCAACTCCCTTCCTCCTTAGTCTGCAATTAATTTCCTTTAGCTTATACTGAAAGGTCTGCTTGTTTTTTTCTCAGACTTTCCCTGTGGAATGGAAAGAGAATTTAACAGGGTTTTTGGAACAGATGTTTGGGGAATCTGGTATTTAGTCTACGACAACTGCTTTGTAAAAATGTTCCTTACTTTTGCATAAGCCACTTTTATAAACCCAAATAAATAAAACTCTGTTCCAAAGTGACCCTTGTTGACTCTGTTAGCACTATCCCTGCTGCACTAAGGGCTGCAACTGGAGTTTGTATTAAGCCAACAACTGAGCTTTCCACAATGTTACAACGGGGCACCATGTCATTAGATCAAAATTATATCCGCTGTGATGTTTGTGATCTTGGTAGAAAGGCACTGGAGATCGTCTGCTGACAGAGAAAGGTGGTACCAGATCAACACTCATCCTTTCTGAAAAAAAAAAAAAGGAAAATCTCATACTGGAAGTGAGCTGCAAACCACCACCAGTACGTTTGCTCACTCTGTGTCTGACCAAGCGCCCGATCTGCAAAATATGTCCACCTGAGGAAGCACTTGGGTTCCTTCAAAACTGGTTCTAGCACTGTTCATCCAAATGAGGAGATTTACTCTTCAACAGTAGGAATTAAACACTAACACCATTCATGTTTCCAAATGTGTTTCAGGGGACTCTGTGCCAGTCAGCTCCCAGGAGCCAGAAAAGGTGGAGGGACAGCAGCTTTATTTTCTTATCTTCTGTTGTGCTTTCCAGTTAACACCTCTAAATGAGGTGACTCTTTTAACCTTGTACAGGGACAAGCTCAGACTGCAACACCACCACCTATGATCAGTCACTGAGAGCATACTCTTCGTCTCTTTAAGAAGAACGTTGTGATATCTGAGGGATTTTTTTTTCCCCAGCATGGAAGGTGTATTTATTTTCCACTTAAAAGCAATTTCAGTCACATCTGACTGAAGAACAGGGAAATTCATTCAAACATATTCTGATCTTGCTTAATGTTTTAACCAAGTCCCTTGCCACCCACTCCGCCTTTTAATATCATGGAGGCAGGTTTAAAAAATTGCTAAGAATCACTGATGATGGAGCACCTCTCCTATGAAGACAGGCTGAGAGAGCTGGGGTTGTTCAGCCTCGAGAAGAGAAGGCTCCGGGGAGACCTTATAACAGCCTACCAATATCTGAAGGGAGCC
>JAOXJK010000051.1:24418470-24457394 GCA_025774025.1 Xenus cinereus | reverse complement strand
TAAATAATCCTAGCTATTAGGGAATACAGAAAATAAACTCATGATAAATTAATAATACAAAATAACTATTTTTAAACCATCAGCATCTTTGTAATTGATATTCATATTCAGCTCTTTTAAAAATTCCAGAATAAGTCCTGAATTGAAGATCTTTATGCATGTAGTGGTTTGTAGATGTATATGCAGTTAATACAGACACTGAGTAAGTGTTAATGTCTTCTTAAAGGTTTGAAATATATGTTCCCTCATGTTCCCTTTGCTCCTGAATATTAATAATAAAAATTACCTTGCATGCTACCTAACTGTTGGAATTTTTTAAAAAGTGTATTTATCTTAGTTGCTTAACAATAAGCGTTTAGTGAAATTTAAAGTACTTACGATGTTTGAGACCTCTACGTAAGGCTGGAAGCTATGACACAGGATCCACAACTACACAGAATCAGCTCCAGTTTCAGCCAGCAGTCATGAATGCCAGTTAAGATTCCTCTGAAAACCTCAACTGGCACAAAAGGAATATCTATGCAATTGTTATGAACCCTTGGATTCACACACCTCACTTCCAAATTGCAATATATTTAGGTATCAAGTATTTGTATGTACTTGATAACTAGCCATTTATTCTCCCACTACAGTCAATGGAGATCTAGTTTATAATTTCTGTAGTACCCAGGAGCAATGACTTTCCTCCTTAAATATTCAGATAGCATCAATAGCTCCCTCAAGGCAAGCCAGTCCGTGGGAAGGAGACACTAAGTGGCAAGCTGGGCAATTGTTCCATTGAGGTCTGAAACAACTGTAGAGACAAATTACTGTTAATTATAATCTATTGTTTTGACTTTGCTGCTTTTAAACTGTTTTCAGATCCCATTAACAGGAAATTAAATGTTTTCTTCTCAGAATAAATATTGTTTTCACTTTGATATTCTCCAGTGTTTAAAGTAAACACAGTTTATCTGATAACTCGGTCATGTTCTTACTTCTCTGCACAAATTGCAAGGATTTTCTGGATGAAGTTTGAGAATTTGAATAATTTGCTACTAAACTGCACGTTAGAACAGAGGTTACCATCATCAAGTGTCAGGACTGAAAGAAGTCCACTGCTTTCCTATTCCCATGTCCATCTATTGAGTAGAGTTCTGTGTTCCCATTTGTTCTGTGAAAGACGGCTGATAGGCCACAGCTTTGTACTTTGTATAACGCTTCATAATAGGGTTTTTTAATATTCTAACTAAATGAAACTAATCGTTATACCAAGTTAAATTTGGCACAGAACATGGAACAAGCATGGATTTTAATTTCTTGTTTATAACGTGATATAATATGATACCCTGGCAATTGACCTGGTTAATTTTCTGCTATATAATAATTATTATTCCCTAAACTTGAACTTGGGTTTCTAACTTCCAATGGACTAAATATTTTTATTTACAGTTCCGTGCATCCTTAGCTGGCAACCCTATTTTACTGTGAGAACTAGGATTTACATGCTTAAGTGGTTTGGCTAGGTTATACAGAAAGCCTGGAATAGAAAAGGAAGAGATACCCATACCGTGATGATCAGTTATACCTGAATCATTTTTTATGGATGATACATGGCAGTTTAGCAGATAAAATCAGAGACAGTCTCCTCCAAGTATACATTTTCTGCTAAAAAAAAAAAAAAAAGAACAAGCTGTGGAAACATTAATCATTCACTGTCTTTTTCATATTCCTGTCACTTTCACATAAGATGAATGTGATGCTTCAACTGTATGAATCTGTAAGCTCTGCTTTTCTGCTGATTTCAGCTTGTCAAATAAATGCTTGCTTTGATAGTAACTTTGAGAGGAGAGAGAGTAAGGAAGTTTTAAAAGCATTTCATGTGTCTGTAATGTTTCTGTTTACATGTAGAACATGGAAAGTACATGTGACTTTGCTTGATTTTTATTTATCTTTGACTGCTAGAATGTCAGCCAAAAGGAAAAATCTTGAATTCCAAGAGTATAGGAATCATCCTCCTGGTAAATAGGTTGACATGACATTACCTGTCAAGGCTGTGCTTCCCATGATCCATCTGGCTTTCTTTTCAGCTATCATTGCTCCCACCATGTACAGGGCCACTTCTTTCATGTTCTCTCCTCACATGCCTTTCTATGTGCCACAAATGAAAGAAGAAGAAAGGTACTTCGCCTAGACAGTGCTAATGCTCTTGCAATCTTTCCTAGTATCTTCAGTCCAATGATTAGTCCAGAGCTGTGCTGATACTGGAGTTGTCCATACGATACATTATATCCATGTTAATGCTACCATATAGAGTAATATAGAGGTATATATAGAGAGGGGCTATATTTATTTGGCTGTGAATTTGATCATATGCCAGTTATAAAAAAACAACAGGAAAAATAGATGTTTAGCTTTACCTCTTTTATCATGCTTGACTGATATATCTCCATACAGCCTACAGCATGATGGAAAGTTAATGTGTCATTCACCTCACAGCACTGAATCTTTGCTAGGCCAACACATCATAGTGAAGCCACACAGCTGTCATTTTTGACATACTGATGATGTATGTGCTCAAAGGTATGAAATTCCTGAGTTGCTACAAGCTATTAGTGAACCAGTGCCACTTCAACTCGATTTCTGATTGCTAACTTGCCAAATAGTTCCATAATATTCAACAAAAACATTTTCTTTTTAAGGCAAAAAAGTGACATAATGTTACAGAACAAATCCTTCCAAAATGTAATGTGCTCTTGGCTTAAATAAGATAATGTTTCACTAAAGGAAAATATTAATGAAATAAGAATGTGACTTTGCAACTTGCTTACTATTTCTTTGAAGATATGAATGAGATAGGTCTCATGTAATACCATATAAGATGACATTAATAATAATAACAACATCAACCAATAGCACCAATAATAATAATAATATAGCTCCAAATATCTAAAACATTATTTAAATGTAAAATGTAGAAAAGATGAAGATAAAAGATATCCCCACATGATAGCTATTTCTTAAACAATGCAACTAATGAAAAATAGGATGTGTCCTGGTGTAAGAACATTCCTTTTTCCTCATTACCCAACACCCCTCCCTGCCTTTTTCTTTTCTCAATTCTAGTTCTTAAATGATAAGACCATATATTAACTTCACGGTCCTTCAAATTAGTTTCTGTTTCTTTGGGGTTGTTGTGGTCAAAAAAACATGCAAGTTGTCATTTAGCCTCAGTTAAGTCCATCACACTAGGGTGTCTTGTGCCATTTGAGATGCTGTTAAAGTATACAATATGTACATGGGTTCATCAATTATATAAAACTGGAGGGGGACTGGAGTGACGATATCTGTGTAGTATTTGTCAATTTTATATGAATATATCAGATATTCTTTATTATCTTAAATTACAATAGATGCCTTTTTCTAGGCAACTGATGCCTACCACATTGTGCAAAATCAGGAACTGAATCTCATTCTTGAAGTCAGGTCAAGACAAATATCATCTCTGACATCTGGTAGCTTCTTAAATCATAGTAATCCAAACATCCCAGACATCAGGGGGCACAGGGAGCATGAGTGCAGAAAGGTCAGTTATCACACACTAAAGGAACGGGGCATAAAGTACTGGATAGAACTCAGTTTAGGACACTAGCATTACAAAATCAAAAAGGCACACATACATAACACATGTGCTCAGGCCTGCCAAAATCATGAACTTATCTGTACTGTTTTATGTTTCTGATGTGTACTGTTTCTCTATCTGTCTCATATATGGTGAAAACAGATTGGGTAACAAGAAGGTATAACAAACAGTCACAGCCCATACAAGAATAGAGAAAAAAGAGCAGAGACACTCGTTTCAGTCTACCCTGGATAAGGGCACCTCAGGTGACTAATGCTATTACTTAAATCTCAGAACATACCCCTCCCCTCCAGTAGAGGAGGAAGCCTACTTTTTATTCACTACTCAGTACATTTCTCTGCTGCAGAAGCAGCAATCATACATAAAACATTATGAATGACAACATAATTAGGTTAAGTAAATTAGAATTCTAAAACTCAGTGTATGTTGTGTTTCTGCTTCAGCCTTCTCCCATGACAAGATAATTGACACCACAATACAGAATCAGAGTAAACTTGGCTAAAGAACTAGCAGCGGTGTGGCAAGCATTAAGTGTCTCAGTGTAAAGCATTTTATCTATCTACATATTATACTTTGTCGTTTTACCTCTCCCAGTTGTTCAGATTCCATTTTAAGAGTCTAGATATCTGCCTTCAGAAGTCCAAAGGTTCCCTTGCCAATAATGTACACAGAGTGACATCCCTTTCCTGCTCACTCAGCCTCTCTATATATGTGCAGGGATTACAATAGGCTTTCTGACTACAGCAGTGCACTGGCAGCACTGCTTCACTGTGCTCTTTAAAAATCTTCCATAAAGTCAATATGGCCTGTGTCCTTAAATGGAAAAGTATTAATTTATATATGATTACATTAATACACGTTTTGCCCGAATAAGCTAAAAATATCAGACGGTCATGTGGAGTCCTTCTCTTTCAATAGTATTTTCTCTCTGTTATTTTTTCTCTTATTAACCATTATTTTTTCATTAGAAACTGAATGTTTATTTGCAGACAATTAAAAAAGGCCTAAACTATGGAGCTTAGTGTCAATCTCTGTGACACCCCACTGGAAACTCATGTCTGAAGAAAAATAGTTGGTAACAACTTGACTTTTCTAAGTTTTCTGTTTTCTCATTAAAAGCAAAATAAATAAAATGTCATTTTTTTTCATCTGTCTTTGCCTCATTTCCTTTCCCACCTTTTTCTTGTCTATACAGACTACATCACAAAAGATTGTTCGATAGTATTTGTCCAAAAATGTGAACAATTTGTGAGCAAGAGCCACAGTCTAGCAGCAAAACTGAAACACTCTGAAGAATCCTCCTCGGAATAAGTGTAAAAAACATGGTACTTAGAGACTATCTGACAAAGTTTTCCATTTCAAGAGCTTCATTGACTGATCACAGTAGAGTTACATCATTGGTAAGGAAATGATGACACATCAAGAGAGTAACGCTTATAAATAAGCCCTATTTGTATTCCTCACATGGACTGTCTAGCTCGTATATGTAGCAATAAAAATGCATTGTGAAAATTAATATTGTAAAGTAATATTTTGTGTAAATTGTTCCTTCTTGTTCTTTTTCCATGTATTTTACCCCTTTCTAATCTTTCTTGAAGTGAATTACCTTTCACTGGAGAGAGCATTTTAAATATATTTGATTATGCATATTCTGAATCAAAGAATGCACTGACATAGTGCAAAGAATTAAATTCATGTGCCCCTACATATATAACTATGCTACAGTTTAAGGCGATATTAGATTTTTATTAAATGGATCATTAAAATTGATATACATACTTTGGGAATTGTGTTAATCACAGTTAAATATTATAAAATATAACAATTCTTTTCTTTCTACTGTCCTGACAATTTTAGAAAACTAAGTTATTAGAATTAATGCAGATTATTTACTTATATTGTGACTTAATTAAAAGATATTTATTCTTTAAGAATTTCAGTCAAAATGTTTAGAAATCAGGACATAAAGGATCACTAGAGTAAAAAAAAAAATAAATGTAAGCTGAGTCACATAGAAGTTATTGTCATTGACATTACAAACTAATGAAGTTTTGAAGTTAGACTACAATGTTAAAATTTGCATATCCATACTGTTTATCAAATAGCTGCTGTAATCCAGAATAATCTGTCTTTACTTTTTTCCTCTTGTCTCTCATTCTGAAATATTTTAAACAAACTGTTATTATTATTAAAAACACATACTTGTTTTGCCTATGGCACTACTGAAGTCTGTTTCTTTCAATACAGTAGCAGACAAAAAATATGTCTTGACAAACTGTAAAGGCTAACATATGGTCAATATGTACAGAAGAGTCCAGTTGACATGCTGATTATTTAAAAGTTCAGAAATGATTATGCAAACTTTCCATCTACTACCACCACACACTATCTTATTTATTCCAGTAAAATAGAAAAATAAAACTGCTGAGATTTCTAGAACAGACAACTGACTTGGTGCCATGCCAGCAGCACACTGTCTAGAAATGCTGGAGAAAATATCTGAAAGTACTCTGTGACCTACAAAGACCTCCTGAAAGTGGAATGTTATAGAGTGGTTTGAATTTAGTGCAGCTTTTCCTGTAGAAGTATATAGTTTTAAATTATTTTGGTTTCTGTTGCAGGTTTTCATCTTATGAAACTCTTTTTTTACTTCAAATTTAATTTTTTTCTACTTAGTTGTTCTTTACTTACATGATGAGGTAAAAAAATGAATAGTTTTTAATATCTACAGGGAACAAATTACTCTGGTGGTTAACCAGAAATTATTCCAGTGTATTTTAAAAATATTCTTAAATAAAAAAGGCAAAGGTAATTTTTTATTTAAACTTCTTTTGATGAAAAAAGAAACAAAACCTTCAACAATTTCTTCATCACATGAATTCTGTTAGAGTATTGATAAAGACACCCAGGGAAACAATGAATCTCCCCAATCAGTAAGTGGATTAAAGCATAATAAGATTTTTAAGGATTTAAAATTTTAGCCAAAGACCACTGATGTATACCTTTTGTATGAATCAGAGTATTGTAGAGAAGAAATTAATTGATTGAGAACACAAATGAGATAATAAATGTAATAGTCATCCATGCATGCAAATGGCACTGAAAGACAGACTAGGAAAAAAAAAAATACATATGAACAAAAGCATCATTATATAGAACAAGCAAGGTAAAGAAAGAAGGGAGAGCAGAATGACTGTAAACCACCTAAATCCCTAGCTCCAAAAAAAGGAAAATGCCATCCTCATATTTATCAGAAGAGATCTATTAGTTGAATTAGGAATATTTCAGTCGCAATATAAAAGATACCAAGAAGAAATCATATGTAATTTATATTGCATTTACAATGTATTTTATTATAAATTAATTTATTCATAGTACATTTAATTTATAATTTTGTGCATTTCTGTGGTCAAGAAACATGCATTTAGAGTGAAGCAAGTACAGACAAGAGTGAGTAGAGTGATGAGAGTGCCCTTTTTTACTAGAGGAGAATATGGGAGCTTATTTAGTATAGTAAAACAAAATATGAATAGAAAACAAAATATGAATGGAATATGACAGCTTTCTATAAATATTTCAGGGACACAAACATCAGGAAAGGGAAAAACATGTCAAAAATAAAGAAAATATTTGTTTGATAAAGAACAGATACAAACTGGTCCTGAATAAGTGTAGAAAAAAATTATGCTCAGATATGGGAACACAATCCAACTGATGCTAGGGAACTGGGCTCCCTAACTGTAGATTTTCCTAATTATAAAACAAAGATCCCAGATTGTAGTGAACTCATAAATATGAAGACTGGAGAGGATTTAAGAAGTTAAGTTCTATAGAATAATGCACCCCCCCCCAAAAGAACAAAACCAAAACCAGAAAAAACATCTAGAAACTAACCTTCTGGGACAATGAGCTATAAAAGCCATAGCTTTTGGGAAAATTTCTTTATATTCCAAATCACTATCCATCCACCCCAATCTGTTAGAATCAGCATTTCAGCCAAGCAGACTTTGAGATAGCTTCAGCTTGTCCAAGGCAACTTGAAAGTAAAAAAAAAAAACAACTTGTGGCTAAGAACTTTGTGTGGTCTTTGTTAGTTTTTCTCAAAACCACAGAAAAATTACGGTGTTCAGTAGACTGAGACAGGTGGTGACTGTCAGAGCATATGCCTAGGAAGGTGGATACCTGCATTCAAGGCCTTCTGCGGTTGTTAAAATTCATATTTCTTACATGCCTGGAGAAGCATCCTATTTGCTGCTGTAGGGCATACTACTGAAGAACACTTGTTATCTTTCCTGAAGCCAGGCCATGACACATGAGCTCTGAAACTGAAAAGAGCAAGAAAAAGGTAGCAATCCTCCTGATTGTTCTTGGAAAAGTCAGAAGGGAAGAGGAGTGCTGAAGTGTAAGCACATTGCTTCTATGTTCTAGTCTGTATCTAACGGCTCCCTAATGTAAAATATATGAACAGCAGTCCCTGGCTGACAAATGGCTGGAAAATCAGTATAAATATAACAGCCTTGAGTACTTAAGTTATCTTTCCATCCTTAATAACTTTTTTTCAAGTGCACTTCAGAGCAATCTGAAAATCTGAGCTTGCATCTCTCTTCAGAATTTTGTAAGATGTCTGCCAAAACTGAAGAGGGTACAATGTTTCAAAATGTTCTTTGCTTCTTTATAGAAGCTTTTCTTTCTTTAAACATCACTAAATCATTAGCAGTTTAAATTTACATTGATTTAATATAAAATCTAGTAAGAAAATATGCATATCAAGTTCTCAGGTAAAAAAAAAATATCTATATTTTTTGGTAGCCACCAAGTCTACATCACCTGTATCTTTGTGTTTTAAAAAGTAACAAAGAAATTATCATGTTACCCATGTCAGAAATATTCCCTGAGGACCCTCTGTGCTGCCTGCATTTATAAACCAGTATTAAAGCTTTTCATTAGTGACACATTTGCTTAAGACTGTTTAGCTTGTTTATTTTCTTTAAAAATGTCAAGTAGCACTTGTTGCTTGGCATTTTTTCCTCAATTTTACATTGTCCACTAAATTCTATTCAGCCTGGTAGAGGCTGACATCCTCTGTTCCAAGATGTTTCTTCTATTAGTTCTACTATCTTTAGAAGCTTAAATGTCTCAATTGCATTGTTTACAGTAAGAAAAAAGTTCACGTCATTTTGAATTAAAGAACTATCTTTTTAATTTCATGCCAGAAGCTTGATAGTATAATCCTACTGCCAAGTCCAACTCTTGGTCCAACTCAGGACCAAAACTTACAAAAAACCAAAAAAAAATAAAAAAAAAAATTCAGTTTTTGTATTACAACTAGAAGGAGACAAGAAAATCAGAGGAGTACCTCTGAATAAATGTTTCTGTTATTTTTTGTGTGTTGAAAAACTAAATAGTTTGCCATCAACTTCCATCGGATTCTTCTTATAACATAACTATTTATGTACTTGATTTTTTTGCTTCAGCCTTCAAAGGCAAGTGCTCCAGCCACACCACCTAAGTTGCAGAAGGCAATGGCAGGGTCTGGGAGAATGAGGTACTGTCCACCACAAACAAAGAACAGGTTCCAGACCATCTGAGGAACCTGAAGGTGCACAAATCCACAGCACCTGAAAAGATGCATCTGTGGGCTCCAAGGAAACTGGTGGATGAAGTTGCTAAGCCACTATCCATTATATTTGAGAAGTCTTGGCAGTCTGATGAAGTTCCCACTGACTGGAAAAGGGGAAACTTAACCCCCATTTTTGAAAAGGGAAAAAGAGGAAGACCCGGGAAACTACAAACCAGTCAGTTTCACCTCTGTGCCCTGCAGGATCATGCAGCAGATCCTCCTGGAGAATCTGCTAAGGCACATGAAGGTACCTTACGGAGGTGATCAGTAACAGCCAACATGATTTCACTGAGGGCCAATAACATCTGACAAATTTGGTGGCCTTCTACGACAGGATTACAAAACTGCTGGATAAGGGAAGAGCAACTGATATCATCTACCTGGACTTGTGCAAAGCATTAGACACTGTCCCGTGTGACATCCTTGTCTCTAAATTCAAGAGACATGGATTGGACAGAGGGACTACTCAGTGGATAGGAGCTGACTCGATGGTTATACTCAAAGACTTGCGGTCAATGGCTCAATGTCCAAGGGGAAGTCAGTGATAAGTGGTGTTCCTCAGGGGTTGGTATTGGGGCCAGTGTTATTTAAGAAGTTTGTCAGCAACATGGACAGTGGGATAGAGTGCACAATCAGTAAGTTTGCCAATAACACCAAGCTGTATGGTACGGTCAATATGTTGGAGGGAAGGGGTGCCATGCAGAGGGACCTGGACGGGCTTGGAATGTGGGTCTGTGTGAATCTCATGAAGTCCAACAGGGCCACATGCAAGGTCTTGCATGTGCATCAGGGCAATCCCGAGCACAAGTACAAGCTGGGTGGAGAACGGATCAAGAGAAGCTCTGAGAAGAAGGACTTGAGGGTTTTGGTTGATGAGAAGCTCAGCAGGACCCAGCAATGTATGCTTGCAGCCCAGAAGGCCAACTGCATTCTGGGCTGCACCAAAAGAAGTTTGGCCAGCAGGTCGAGGGAGGAGATTCTCCCCCTCTGCTCCACTCATATGAAATCCCACCTGGAGGACTGGATCTGGCCCTGGGGCCCCCAACATAAGAAGGAGATGGACCTGTTGAGTGAGGAAAGCCATGAAGATGGTCAGGGGTCTGGAGCACCTGTCCTATGAAGACAGGCTGAGAGAGTTGGGGTTGTTAGCTGGGAGAAGAGAAGGATCCAGGGAGACTTGAAGAGGGCCTACAGGAGAGATGGGGAGGGACTTTTTATCAGGGTTTGTAGTGATAGGACAAGGGGTAATGGTTTTAGACTGAAAGAGGGTAGATTTAGATTAGATATTATGACAAAATTCTTTACTGTGAGGGTGGTGAGATGCTGGAACAGGTTGCCCAGAGAAGTTGTGGATGCCTCATCCCTGGAGAAGTTCAAGGCCATGTTGGATCAGACTTTGAGTAACCTGGTCTAGTGGAAGATGCCCCTGCCCATGGCAGAGGGATTGGAACTAGATGAGCTTTAAGGTCCCTTCCAACCCAAAACATTCTATGATTCTATTTGAGTTAAAAATTTTTTGGCTTTCCCATGTGGTCATTTTTTACAAATTTGGTTAAGTAAACAGCCATATGTTTTTAAAAATACCTTTTTGTTTCTCTGCTTAATGAGAAAACTCTGTCACAACATTATTATTTTTCTCCACTTTTGATGTACTACTGTCCTGGTTTCAGCTGGGAAAGAGTTAGTTTTCTTTCTAGTGATTGCAATGAAAGGAATGTCAGTAATACCTATTAGGTTTAGTTGTTGCTAAGTGATATTTACACTATTTAAGGACTTCTTCCAGCTTCCCATAGAAGCATAGACAGAACAATGGAATGGCCAATGAAATATTGCATACCATAGATGTCATGCTTATTATATATATGGAGTTTAGTGGGAGAGTGGGAATCTGTGATCACTGCTCAGGACAGTTCCAGTTCAGCAGGTGGCGAGAGTGACCTGTATCACTATGATTATTGTTATTTTTATTGTTATTTTTCTTCTTCTATTGTTCCTATTAAACATTCTTTATCTGAACCCAGGAGGTTTTTTCCCTTCCTTTCCCTTTTTTTTTTATTCCCTCTTCCCTCCACTTTTTTCCCTCCATTTTTCTATTTTTGTCATCATAAAGAAACACATAGTTCTGAGAAGCGAGTCCTCATTAAAGAGAAACAAGGATATTGAGATCATGTATGGAAAAGAGACAAGATAAAACAGAAGTGCAGGAGAGGATGAGCTAAATCTCAGTTTCTAAATGCCAACATTTCTAAATTGCAGTCTGTCTGCAGTTTCTACAGGGTAGTGAAATGTTCCCTACATTTCACTTTATTGAAAATAAAATCTCATAACTGACTGATCATAGGAAAATTAGGAAGAGGAACAGTTGTGAGATTAACCAGCAGCAGCTGCACAGAGACATCTACAAAAGTTTTTACATTTCTCTGCAACTCATTTCAAGTACAGAAAGGTACCACCCTGGACACGAGAAATTCAGTGATTCACTTAGAGATCACAGAGTCTCAACATCTACAAACTTCACTGATATAGGTAAGTATGAGAGAAGAAATGATATCACCAAGTGATGCAATTGCAAAACACGTTGTGTTGGGAGACCCAGTTTTGCTTTCAGCTACACTACCACAGGTCAGTAGTAACTCTGTTAGCTTAATAACCCTACAGATGTGACAGATATCAGGTGTTATAACTGGGAACACAGTGTATTCCACAAATTTATGGCTTTATTTTATTTGAAATGTATTTTAAAGAAATAGATTCAGATAATTCTTCAAATTCAGTTCATTTCACTCAAGATCAAAATTGCTTTTCAGTAGCAATTTCTTTTCACAGCTATCCTTGGACACTTATAGTTTTGAAGAAAAAAAAACCTCAAATATTTATTCAGTACAGAAATTTAAAACTGAATAGAAAGGCAACTTTTATGTCAAACCATAAAAATGTTGACAAAATATGTTGTGCATTCTCAAGATTTTTCACTCATATCATGTCATGAACACAAAAAAAGCTACAAAGAGAAAGTTATGGAATATAAGGATTTAAGTAATTTTTGTTCAGTTTAAAAGAATAGGGATGCAAAAGCTGATGTCCAATGGACTAGAAATTCTAAGGAACAAAACAGAGTGCAAAATAATATTATTAGAATAACTGTATTTTGATATGAAAATGTGTAGTATGTGTTTTAGATTTTTAAAAATGAAATTAATTTCACTGTGGTGTTTCTGGGTGTTGCAGATTTTCAAAGAAATAAGACTGTTTTGTACATGTTAATGTACCATGTATTGGAGAATTGTTTGTCTTGACTTTTGGGAACATTTAGTACTTTGTGGTAGATATTGTTATGTCTTTGCTTTAGTTACTTTTAATGTTGTTTAAAGAGAGTTTTATTACCTTGCTTTAGTATACCATGTTGAACTAAATTCTCCATGTATTGCCCTCTCAAAACTATTTTGCCAGGAACTTAAGGAGAAGGAACAAAACATTTAGCTTTAAATCCTTTGCAAGACAAAAGACTTTGTCTTGTGAGC
The DNA here is from genome assembly GCA_025774025.1 of Xenus cinereus. Classification (NCBI taxonomy): domain Eukaryota; kingdom Metazoa; phylum Chordata; class Aves; order Charadriiformes; family Scolopacidae; genus Xenus; species Xenus cinereus. The sequence continues at coordinate 24,444,631 of JAOXJK010000051.1, read as the reverse complement.
TCCTGCTTCTTCTGAAACCTATCCCTTGAGGGATTTCAGTTATTATGTTTATGGAATTACAAATATAAAATTATACTTATATTTATTATTATCTTATGGGAAAAGACAGTCACGCGGTGGACCAACTGATAAAAATTTGAGGTAGAAGAGGCTAGCAATCATCCTTTCCTTGCTCCTATAATCTTACTGTTAAACTCTACAAAGTCCTACTGACTATTAGATCGGACTATATACTAATTTCTTATATCTTTTAAAGAGAAACAGGTTTATTTAGTAGATAAGAGTTCCTGTTGTCTATGTGCTATCCTATTTTCTCCCCAGCAACTAGATTAGAGACTACAAGAGAAGTTGGAGGATGTTGGAGGATGTATAGCTACAGATGTAGTGGTCAAATACGCCATTTCTTTTTAAACAGAACCTAAAGGTTGGAAAATGCTGGTATAAAAGTACATGTATCTTTTTTCCAGATCTCCTCCAGTAATGTCAAAAAGAGTTGGAAAAGAGGTCTTTAGCAAGAGGATCTACTTTTTCTTAAATCGCAGATCCACAGATTCACGGATTTGACAGAGTTGGAAGGGACCTCTGGAGATCATCTAGTCCAACTCCCCTGCTAAACAGGATTGCCTAGAGCACATTACTCAGGACTGCATCCAGGCGGGTCTTGAAAATCTCCAGAAAAGGGGACTCCACAACCTCCCTGGACAGCCTGTTCCAGGTCTCTGTCACCCTTACCGTAAAGAAGTTTTTCCTCATATTTGAATGGAACTTCCTATGTTCCAGCTTGTGCCCGTTGCCCCTCGTCCTATTGCTGGAAACCACTGAAAAGAGTCCTGCTCCATCATCCTTCACCCACCCTTTAGGAACTTGTAAACATAGATGAGGTCTCCCCTCAGCCTTCTCTTCTCAAGGCTAAAGAGCCCCAGCTCTTTGAGCCTTTCCTCATAAGGGAGGTGCTCTAATCCCTTAATCATCTTCATTGCCCTACGTTGGACTCTTTCCAGTAGTTCCCTGTCCCTCTTGAAGTGGGGAGCCCAGAACCGGACGCAGTATTCCAGTTGTGGCCTCACCAGTGCAGAGCAGAGGGGGAGAATGACCTCCCTTGAGCTGCTGGCCACACTTCTCCCTATGCAGCCCAGGATTCCATTGGCCCTTTTGGCAACAAGGGCACATTGCTGGCTCATGGAGAGCCTACCATCCACTCCCAGATCCTTTTCCTCAGAAGTACTTCCCAGAAGATCGACCCCTAACCTATATTGGTGCCTGAGGTTTTTCCTCCCCAGGTGCAGGACCTTACATCTGCCCTTGTTGAACCTCATTAGGTTCTTCTCTGCCCAGCTCCCTTTCCCACAGGTCCTTTCGGGGAGGGGGAACAGAAGACCTTTGCTCTGCCTGCACGGGGAGGAGGCAGTGTCCCCTCCCTGGCCACAGCACCACAGGGCAACCAGGACCAGCCCTTGCTTCTGATGGACACCCTTCGTGCTGCCACGTCCAACGCGGCTGAAGGGGAGAGCACGACGTGTCACCCTTTGTATACAGAACAGCCTGACAGCACTTCAGAGGAACAGAACCCCATTAAGATAAGGCACATACGACGCACGTGTCATGAGATAAAACGCCAGAGGCTGCGATAAGTCGGGGTGCAAAGGGTCGGCGTGCACCCCATGGGTGCCTGCTCACACGCACAGGGGTCAGGCACGCTCCTGCATTAACCGGTACCCAAACTGCCACCGAGCAGATAGACAGATGGCGTGAGAAGACCAAGTGTATCAGCAGCAAACGGCTTCTGCCAACCAAAATACGTCCCCATTAAAAGAAAGCACACAAACCCGGGGCCCTACAGCTGACCGTAAGGGTGGCACTGCCGTTCCCACGGCTCCTCTCAGACCTTGAAGCCCCAGCCTTCCTTCACCATACCTGAATCCATGCTACAAACAAAGAGACTTTTTCTTCCCTTTTTCTTTTTTCCTGCCCCTTCTCCCACACAACGGAGTTAAGCATCATGTCAGATTTTGGTCCAGTTCATTAAGGTATCAGTAAGAAGATCAAGCACGTCCAAGCCCACTCACATGAGGATGTGGTCAGCCTCATGCTGATCGCTGCTAGAGGAGAAAAGGCTTGGGGGGATCCCATCAACGCATACAAATGCCTGAGGGGAGGGTGCAAAGAAGACAAAGCCTTTCCAGTGGCACCCAGGGACAGGACAAGAGGCAGCGGGCACAAACCGAGACACAGGAGGTGCCATCCTTGGAGATACTCAAAAGCCATCTGTATGTGGTCCTGGGCAGCCTGCTCTAGGTGATTCTGCTTGAGCAGCGGGGCTGGATAAGATGACCTCCAGGGATTCCTTCTAACCTCAACAATTCTGTGAAATTATTAAAATATGTCACAGGCTTCAGGGCAGCCTGGGAAAGGGGATGTTTTTCAGATGAGCACTGATGGCCCATTTACACAGCGAGGAAATCCAGCTCTCATGGCCGAGCTACACCAGGAACAGAACAGAAATCGCTCTCCAGACCAAAGCCAGCTTTAGTCTCAGGAAAGCCTATGACCACTTCATCTTTTCTGAAATGTAAAGCACAGCACATTTTTCCACTATTCTCAGTAACAGGAAAGGAGAAAAGTTCAAGAGGTCACTTTTAAGATATTTGTACACTTTGTAAACTTAGTTTTAAGTTAGGTTTTAGGTTAGATTTTCAGGTTAGTTAAGTTTTAACTTAGCTATAGTTAGGAAACAGCTCCAAAAAGCTCAGAGAGCTGCTCGCCCTGGAAAGCCAGGCTCAGTGGCAGAACACGAGCTCCAGCTGCACTGGCAGCCGGGCAAGTGTCCAGCAGTGGGGATCAGCATCCAGGAGTGATGAGCAGAGCTGTCACCAGGGAGAGCACCTTAATCCGCCATCTCTCCACTTTGCTTCCAGTTTTATAAGCCAGGTACAAACCTTTTTGTCTGCTGGAGTGCTTTTTGACAAGGTTTATTTTTAACTTCTTCTGGCAGCAGGAGTGAATTTGGGATAATCTGGCAGGTGCTGCACTCTGTTCCTCGCCAAGCAGTGGATCTGCCTGTAGTAGGATGCAGGTATCTTCTCTGCTACCCCTGCTTTGGGAGGAGGGAAAGTTAATTTTTCCCACCAAGCTGCAGCAGCAAGGAATTTCTCTTTGAAAACTTACTTAGTACAACTTTAACCATCAGCGTTGAGGACACGTGTTCAGACATCTGCTCTGCAACATTTTATCCAAAATTGGTATTTTTCTCCTATCACAAAATCTTAGCAAAAGTGAAAAATGTGCTCTTATAAGACTCCTGGCTTTACTTCCGCGCATCCCCTAAGATCCAAGACCTCCAGGCTTCCCATATCTGTTTGAAGACAGTTGCAGAACTCAACAAGTCTGTACCCTTCTATTTTCACATTCATTTTTCTTCCTCACTGATACCACAAAGCAATCTCTAATTCATAATCACATCCGTGTCAGGTTCCCAATCTTAAGAGAAGCACTTGGCACTTTAATCTTCAAGCAGATTACACATTTCCTGTTAGGACTTGAAATCTAGCTCTGTGCATGTGTGTGGGTGCCTGCGTGTTTCTTAAGATTTGCCTAAAAAAAAAAAAAAAAAAAAAAAAAAAAAAAAAAAAGAGAAGGACGAACAAAGGGTTGAGACTTCTCTATCAGGGGTCTGGAATTAGTTTCACTGACGATGGAAAACTGAAATGGAAGTGGCTGCTTTTCCTCCCCTCTGCCTGTGCGGCATCACGGATGCTTTCTGTACTAAGTGACAGTGCACCCAAAGATTGTCCCTGTTCCCCTCAGCTCCTTCCCACGGGGAGTGCTGGGAGCACCAAGCCCGACTCCCCAGGAGACGCTGCAATTACACGGAGCACGGCCGTTTGCGATATGCCTATTTGGAAAATAAGGCTGGCTACACAACATGGAAACGCTAACCATGGAGGAATTTACAGAAGGAAAGTCACAACACCACAAACAACAGGTTTTGACTGCAAAACACTCCACCACCGAGAGACTGATAAATTTAACTTCAGCAGCCTCTCTCCTGGAAGGAGCTGGCATTCCCGAGCCTGCCACGGACGTCCTGCCAAGGGGGGACATAAAACACCATCTCCCCTAACCGGGGCTGGGGCAGAGGAAGGGCCTCGAGAGGACAACTTGACTCGGGTTACCGAAGGCTGGCGCGAGCTCTACTAGAGAAAAGTGCAAGGGAGATGAATGATATTAGGAATACAATAAAGGTTTTTGAATAGTGAAATTTGACATGTTAGACACTGCTTTTAAAAATATCTTCCCCTTAAATCTGCACTGGCAGCACATCAACTGCAAAGTTACCCATACCTAGGACACGTACATCATAGGCAGCGTCAAATCAAAATTCTCCACATGCTGCTTTCGCTTTAACCTCGATCCAAAGGGACCACTTCTGATGCCCGGAAGCCTCCAGGTTCATCCATTCCCTGGCTTCCCATCTGAGGCTACCAGTAGCACCGCCAGCTGGGTACTGCTGTGATGTGGAAGGCTGTCCGCTAGAAACCGGAGCAGGGTCAATAATTCAGAGCACATACTGGATGCAGATGAACCGCCGCTACGCTGCGAAACCTTTGGTCTGGTTCTGATTCAAACCAGAGACTGTAGCTCTCAAACGCAAGCAGCACTTTTATATTCAAGCGATGGAATGAACTACTTCTTTCATGTCAGACCAGAACGGGGTGGCTTTTAGCTGGGGAAGAGAGTACCTTACATTGGTATTTAGAGCATATATGTATTTGTACACCCATAGAAAAGAGCAGGATAAACATCTCCCTCCCCTTTGATGCATTTTGCCAGGAACTAAGTACAGTTGCTAGAGTTTCAGCTGTGTTGTGGGCTTGCTGCTCCTCAGCATGACAGCAGGATTGTGCTGACGGCTGAAGAATATTCGCCCTCTCAGGGACGGAGCAGAGAGCTGTCAAGGCAGGAAGGCTTTGACTAAAGCTGTGTCTGCCAGCGAGTCTGATGAGAAAAACATGGTGGTACCTAAAAGCTAGCAGTTAGGGGACGTAGCGCTCCCTCACACACTCATTTTCAGAACCATTATAATCAAAGAGTGCTCTTAGCAGTTTGCTTTGCTCTATATAAACAGGGGGCAGAGGCCAGAAGAGCGTTTTGCAGTTAATCATACAGCACAATACAAAATAACTGTCAGTGAACTGCCCCCCTGTACTATTTATTGAAGGAGGAAACGCAGCAAAAGCAATAGTACCTTCACTAGCTCATCCCTGCTCAGTGGGGCACCTTGTGCCCGCAATGCCACCTCATCGGAGCAGCCTCTTGCTAGGTTTCCAGCCCCAATGCCACAAACCCACCAAACCAGTGCCAAAATAGCCATCAATAAAACGCAGGCGACAGCCTGGTGCGAGATCCTCCAAGCTGCTTGCTTCCAGCACGTCCCAGATGGAAACTGGGCTGGCTCACAGGAGAGGCAAGAACGGCTCAGAAGGAATAACAGGTCTTATAAGGAAGCAAACTACAATGAAAACAACCAGCAGAAGTAAATTTAGACTGAGTATCAGCGCAACGTAGTGCTGAGATGTGCTAGAAAAGACAATAGTGTCCCCAAAGTACAGCTAATAGACAGCCAGCTAGAGCTGGGCTGGAGAGGAGCTACAAAGACAGCACAGTCTCGCCCCAAATCAATATGGCCTGCAGGTCTTACTCTGTCTTCCCTGTCTTTGACGCCTGTGAAATATGTAATCACCTTGCCCGTTTGCTCCCTGACCCCTCCATAAAGTCACTCACTGTGAAGGGCAATTAGCGCAAGGTGAGGTGGGTTTTCCACTGCTTTACATCTCCTCGCTTGGAGATGACCCCGGTTCCCCGTGCCGTTCCACAAACACAGGAGAGCGTTTGTAGGCGAAGAGCGGGGCTCACACAAGTGCAAATCAGTAGTTCAGAGGTGCTTTTCCTATGTACACACACGCGCCCGCTCTCTACTTGGCATAAACAGCCCAATCCGATCCAAACCGCTGGATAAGTAAACAGCTCCAATGCAGAAGAGGGTAATGGACCCGAGAGAAGGGCACTTTGGGAGGAAATGGGACATGAAGCTCGAGAGGGCAGTTTTAAACCCTGACTCTTCCCATCGAGACGCTGGGAACCCAGGAAGCAAATATATCCCGTATCCACTGGAGATGGGCTGTCCCGCATGATTACAGAGCTAGTCAGGCAGAGGTGATAAGTGAGCTGGGCGCAGCCATTACACCTCTCCGTCTGGGAGAGATTTATTCAGGCCCATCAGAAAGAAATGAGACAGGACTGCGTGACCTGACTTGCAATAAGCTTCAAAAAAAAAAAAAAGAAAGTCACGACCAGGACAGGAAATTAATTTGGCAGAGTTCAGGACAAACTCAACACATGATACTGGCCCTTAGCTTCTTGTCCATATTATGCAAAAAACCCCATATAAAAATAACAGTAGTGATCTTTAAGGACTAGAGACCAAGTTGAACCAGGGCAACTCTCAAAATGAAGAATCTTAAATAATAGGAAATATTATTGCCTCTGATCCCTGGCTCCACACCCACAGAAATAAAAACAAACCTTCATTCCAGAGAATTTTTTCACAACAGTGTTATTTGTTGGTTTGTTTTCAAACATTAATTTCCTAAGATAAGCTTATGTCAAATTGAAGAGTGGGGGAGTGGGCCATGAATCTGGAGTTGTCTGAGGGTAGCTGTACATAAATCCGTTCCCAAACTATTGGTCCAGGAGCTCTAGAAGTATGTAGCCCCAACACCCTTTATGTGAAAAACAAATTCTTATAAGCCATAAGTGCCTGGGACCTTTATATGCTGCCACATTACAAATATTAATTATTTTCCAAAGACGTAGATACCACTTTCAGGCCAGCTCCCCCCTCCTGACTAAGCTGGTATTAATCAAAGGTTGATTCTTTCTTTACTTTTGGTTCTGTTGGGTTTGAGCGACACAGAGACTGACCTTTGGAGAGCAAGGAACTCCTGCAGCCTTCAGTAGTGCATGTACATACTCAACTGCTAAACGTCCACCAGAGTGACGAGAGCTAAATTTTGGACTCGGTATTTCAGATCTAATGGGGGGAGGAGAGGTTCTAATCCCCACTTGAACCTCCCACTGGGCTATGGGGAAGCTCAGAGACCATTTCAACGTTATTCAGTCCTATCTGATGATCAGTGTTCAGCACTGTCCCTAAACTTACCTCTTCCTAAAGCAGATCCTTGATGCTGCAATAGAGAAAATTCACCTATCCTGCATGAGCGCAGTGGCTTCGGTACCAACAGTATGACAACTCGCCACACTCGGGGCATTAAGTCTCCGTCCCGCATTTATTGAGGTATGTAAACAGAGAGAAATCCAATACCCACAGACTCAATTCCAATTGCTTTATCCAAATGAGTTAAGGAAAACAGCAGCTCTCTGACAGGTATTGTAGCACGTGCCTACACTAAAGCTGCAGTTTGCAGACAAGGATGCTTCTGAGACCATCTCCCCATCGCCCCCGGCCACCACGGTCAGGCTCACGAGGTTATGGCAGCCACGCACCACAGGAACTGGATTCCGTTCGTCTGAAACGGAACCACGAGACGTGCACCGGAGCACACCACAGGCAGCCTGTGGTATAAGCCCTCAAAACGCAGACAGTGTGGACGTTCGGACCCCAGCACCCACTGCTCTGCCCCAACACGCCATGCTACCTGCTGAGGCGGCCCCAAGGGTCTCACGCACCGGCACCCAGTGCACACCCCGTGGCAGGAAACCATGACTTGCCCGTCTACAGGACCTCATTATATACATTATTTGTACAGCACCACACAGAGGGCACACACCACACGTGGCACTAAGGTCTCTCTGCCCATCTCCCTGCTCTTCTTTCTATAGCTTTACACTTTCCCCCTCACATTTTTTAACTCTTTCCTACTTCTCCCTTTTACCCATCTTTTTAGTCCTTCTAAGTCTGCTCTTGTTTTCTCTTTGTGTCTCCTTTCTTTTCCTGCCATTTTTCCCCCCTGACTTTTATTCTTTCCTGTTTTCATCAAGTCTCCTACGCGATTTCAGAGGTTTATGAGAAAGGCTTTAAAGTGACTAATTGCTGTTAGGAAACCCCAGTCATGGGTCAGGTCCCACAGTGCTAGGTGGTGTTCTAAGATGGAACATTCAGCTCATTCCTCTACAAGGACTTTACACCTTGAGCGTAGCCCTTCTCCGCCTCTGAGCAATTACCCTGTTTGCAGTGGGCTCTCGAAAGGAGCCACACAATGACACCCGTGTTTGAGCAGGGGACTCAGGTTTCCTACCACAGCTGGGTGGGGAACGGGGTGTCTTTACGTGAAGCAGATTTTGTGGATATTGAGCTCAGCCCTCTCTTTCAGCCTTTAATGATAAGCACGTTAAATAGGCATAATAGCCCAGTATTTCCATAGGCACCCAAAGGCACTGGACTTACAGGAAGGAGCAGTATATTACTACCGCCTCCTGAGAAAACAGGTGTTTGCTCGCCACATTTATTTCAATTCCTTCAACTTTGCTGCAGTTCTTAAGAGGATAAATATTTATTACCAGAGCTGTATGAGAGCTTCATTTTCTGCTTTACCGCAAGAGGAGGGACAGTGCAAACAAGATGGAAAAAAATAAAAATAAATTAAAAAAAAAATCAAGCAAATTCTAAAAACTAACATTGTGGGAAAGCTTAGCAAGCATGGTGACTAGAAGATTTATAAAGTTGCGTAAGAGGATATGACCAAGGCCATTACAGTAGACTCACCAGAGACATTCCGAGAACAATTGATGCCTCCTTGAAGGAAACCAGGTATTAAGAAGAACCTTATTCCCCTGTATTTCTTATTATTTTCCAATAACCATATAACACTGCTGTGGTAAAATAGTAACGTGAACTCATGCTGACCTTTGATATTTGAACTCGGACCGGAAGAGAACAGGAAACGCCGAGTCCAGGAGAGGCCAGATGTGAATGGGGCTATTCATGGCTGCGTGCTGGGGAGGCTCTGGCGATGGCAGCCCCCTACTTACAGACCCCACTCCTCCTCAGAGGACAGGAGCAGCCGGTGCTTACTGGGCTAAAAGACACATCATCATTTTCACCTTCTTCCATACAGACATCCAGGATGACTACAGATCACATTATTCTCTTTTTTTCCCCCCCCCCAAAAGGCCAGGTTGCACGTTTGCAATAGGGAGCCACGTAATTCAGGTTGCGTGGACCTCAGCCTTCACCCAGTGCTCCTGCTGCCTTTGCCTGGGCAGCAAGCGGGTGCCCATATGGCCACTGGTTAGTTCGTTAAAAGGGCACTTGTGATGGCAGCCAAAGAAAAGCATTAACTTCAAAAAGCCAAAGCACAGGAGGTAATTTTGATCCTGTATTCCACCCTCATTTTTAAAAAAATTGAAAAAAAAATAAATCACAGTGACATACAATATGTCTGCTAACCTTAGGCCTCCAGCCACCAAACTAATTCTTCCTCCTGCAGGTACCTCATCTGAACATGCAAGAGACACTCTTCAAAGGCTTCCTCAGAGGACACCTTGTCTCATTTAAACTGAAGATAAGCGGATCTCAAGAGGAGAAGTCAGTCAAACTCAGTTTCATGTCTGATCACACTCGTCTGTCCCAACAAGAGCCTTTGCTACAACTGCATTTGAAGTTTTAAGGATGCTGCCAACTTCCTAGTGGCTTAACACAAAAAAAGTAGCCAGGGGAGATGCCCCAAGAGAAAGCTAGCTGTAGAGGGAAATTAAAAAAGATCTTCTGAATACAGACCACAGAATGTGAACTGTGCCAAAACATGCTCAGAAGTTTCCTTCATAACCTTGTAAAACACTGGAGAAAGTCAGAAGTGAGACAATTTCTCCTTTTAAGAGGGAAATTTATTCCACTGCAATTCAAAATGCAAGCCCCGTTAAATTTATAGACTTCACATTTTATTCAGTAGTAAAATTCCTGCCCTTATTTGCCAGATCTTGTCCGAGAGCTTAGCCCAAGTCCGCAGCGGTGCTGGCACTACGCTCTGCTGCCGGCCGGGAGCTGCGGACAGAGGGACACTGCAGAAGACCAGCACCAGGACCTGCCTCCAGCTTACCCCACCACCCAGGAAAACAACTCATCAAACCTATTTTTCAGCTTGGCCTTTGAAAACTTACCCCATAAGGGTCTTTTTTCAGTAAATCAATTCTCATGCATCCCTACCAGTTGCGGTGCTGGCAGAGGGGAAGGGGAACACGCAGCGTGGGCTGAAAAGGTTGGTGGTCCTCCTCCTGTTTGCTGTCAGAGAAAAGCCAGGGTGGACTACAGCTCTGTAGCCAACTCAAGCTCATTTCAAACAAAAATTGCATTACTTGTGGGCAAATCTTCCCTGGGGAGCGCGATTTTGCAGCGCTGTTTTGCAAAATGGACTGCTCTGGACATTTAGTTCAGTTACCTCAAATTCAATTCTTTTCCCCAGAGCCCGTGGGAGTTCAGGGCTACGGTACGGTGTCTGGAGGCATCTGCAAAGCTTGCTGAGCACTTGCGTTACAGCTCAATCTTCCCGAGCTGCTGAGCAACATCAGATGCCTTTAACGACAGTGCCAGGGACAGGGATGCTCAGGCCCCACGCGTTTGTCTAACAGCTTTATCACACACTTCACTAAAACTATGAGAGCATTGCTTCAAATGCAAGGGCAAGATGAAAAAATAGGCATGTTAAAAAGAAACTGAAACAATCATCAAGACTGCTGTTCTTACAAGCCTAGAAAGCGGGTTTTCTGTTGCTTAATTAAGTTCAAAGAACAAAATTCGATGAAATCTATTCGTCCCAGTATTAAGTGCTGCAGCTTCAGGTAGGTAGACACTATCCTTGGAATCATGCTGTCAGTCAAAAACTCTTATCAAAGCTGTTCATTTCCATCCGTCGTGCTGAAGAAGCCACAACACTCCATCTTTCCCTAGACTAAAACTGCTCTGTCTTTATATCCAACTTCCCAAGACACGTCTTTCTTTTATTTTATTAAATGCTGGAATTATTTTGCTGCTTGTTGAAGGTGACACACGCTTAAGGTGGACAAATAAAGCTCATGCACCTCATTCGTGATCTGAGTAGTTCTTTGCAGATAATTCAGTTTTCCAGTCAATCTAATTATAGTCTGAAGTTATTGCAGCAAAGACTTTCAAGTACAAAGCAAAGTAAAGCGAGTAGGAGCGAGAGAGAGAGCCCTTCATTAATCCCGGCTGGCATTGGTAGGAGCGGCCTGTGCCCCCAGGCTATTCTCCCCACCTTAGCATTCAATCTTTATCTTACCTATTATGTGAATCAGATGGTAAATATTTTACTTTCTCTAAACTACAGTAACCCTTACAGCGGTGATCACAGAGAGAGTTTGTTTTGTTGTATGAATTTCTTTCTCCCAATCTAAAACATTCCTGAGCAAGATCCCCAAACAGCATTAACTGACAGCGTGGCAATGATTTATTGAGAGGATGGGAATAAGAAAAGAAAGCCTGTTCACGAGAAGAATTTCTTACTCCATAATACCTTTAATAAAAACAATAATCTATTCATCCTTCTTTACTTTTCATCATCTCTCCCTTATTTGAAGAAACTACATCTGCCACATCAATTGCTGCTGGAATTTAATTTTTAGAACTTCAAGTCATTAAGATCACAAGGTAATTTTAGCCCAGCAGACGCAGAACCTCACTACTTCAGGGCATGATTTGTTACAAGGGGGGGGAATGAAAACCCAACCCAACACCCAAACCCTGCAGGTACAAATTCTGCCTGTTCCTTTTGATTTCGCAGGGCAGACAGTTTGTCTTCTGGGACGCAGCCGGCCCCTCGGGAGGGAAGAGGCGAGCCTGCCTGGGCCAGCGAGGTCCCTGCAGGAGCAGCCCACTGGGGAAGGATGCCCGTCTGCCACACGCTCAACCTCGTCTCTGAACGAGCCCACAGCGCTTTGAGGCTTTCCCATTCCACGCTGCAGCCAAAGGCTATTCCAGAAAACCCTTCGCCATCTCTGGGGTGGTTATAATAAGCAGCCATCTGCAATTTTGCACCCACAAACCAGCTTATAAATCATAGCAGAGCTGGTGGAGCATTAATAGGTCTCCCCAAGCGCTGGCACGTTAGGGTTTGTCTGAGGGCAAGGACGGGAGGCTCACAAAGCCCTTGCACCCTGTGCTGGGCTGCTGGAGGCTGACCACGGGCAGCTGGGACCCAGCTCCTGTCATCGGGCTGCATTTGGCCACCCAACAAAGGAGCACAAAACCCCATTTTCTCTGTCTTCCCTCCCCCAGAGGAAGGGGACCTTTCCCTGACAAACCTGCACAATGAATTCACAATGACGGCTGGCTTTAGAATCATAGAATAGTTAGAGATGGAAGGGACCTTAAAGATCATCCAGTTCCACCCCCCGGCCATAGGCAGGGACACCTCCCACCAGACCAGGTTGCTCAGAGCCCCATCCAGCCTGGTCTTGAACACCTCCAGGGATGAGGCAGCCACAGCTTCTCTGGGCAACCTGTTCCCGTGTCTCACCACCCTCAGAGTGGAAAAATTTCTTCCTGATATCTAATCTAAATCTACCCTCTTCCACTTTTAAGCCATTACCCCTCATCCTGTCACTAGACACCCTTGTAAAAAGTCCCTCTCCAGCTTTGGGGGGAAGCACAAGGAGTGTGGATTGAATCTGGTGCCCGATAGGTGAGGCAGACCCAGGCAGTGTCTCAGCTCAGCTCCACTCCTGGCATCTCACTGGTGCCAGAGCCCAGCCTTGAATAGGGCCTTGAGGATCCCAGCTCTGTGGCAGGAGACCCCAGCCCCCTGCCACCCACAACCACCACAACAGCCATGAGCACGAGCGTGCTCTATTCCAGACACAGGCTGTGGCAACACTTTATGAATTGTCAAAACCAAAATTTAAGCTTCCGGGGTTGTAACGTGATGTTCTGAGCAAAGCCACGACAGCAACACCTCAAGTCACAAGTTTCTACTCTCTTGAAACGTTGGAGGTCAGCACCCATTACCAGTACCGCTGTCCTGGTGCAAGCTCGGAGCCACCACCGCTCTCCCCCTCCACTTTCATTTCCAAAAGCTGCAGTCCTGGGGGGACAGCTGAGATTATCACACAAGCCAGTGGTTCCCAGTTTGCCAACAGACCCATCAGGGGACTAACACCCGTTACGATTCATGGTGTTTTGAAAGCCTGCCTGGCGCTCACAGTTAACAGCACTACAAAGAGGGCTGCTGCAGCCTGTCATGCCGGTCCCAGGGAGTCCCCTGTGCCCAGAGGCAGCTGGGCAAAGGCCCTGACACAGCCAGTGCCGAGACAGGTTTCTGCTCACTGCGTGTCCCAGGACTGGTCTACCCGCATCCTGCTGGTCACCACCACCTGCCCATGCCACACGTCTGCTCCCCACCGGCTCCCACCACTGCGGGACCCTACCGAGGGCCAGCTCGGGGACAGACTGACTGCTGGAAGCAGAGTTTGCCCTGGACTGTTGGCTCCAGGGGTGGTGGCAGGAGGTACTTGCAGTCCCAGGGCTGGGACCCGCCAGGGTGCAGGGGAAGGTGCCGGGTGAGGCAGGTGGCCAGCACTCAGCTATTTATGCTGGCCTGCAGCCTGTCCTCACTGACAGAGGTTGTCCTCCTTCCCAAAATATGACCTACTCTGCAGGGGAGCACGTGCACAACAACCAGCGGTGGTCTGAAATCCACCGCGATCGCAGTAATGTCCTACAGGTGCCAGGTGCCAAGGCTGGGAGGTAACCTGAAGCAAAACACTTGGAAAAGGCCACCACTACGTCTCTATTCATCGCCAATAATCCTTGCTCCTCCCCTCCCAGCTTCCAGGCTCTTACGCAGCCCCCCAACACCACACTACCAACTGCCCAGAGCTTTTTCATACCAGGAACGACAGTGGCCTCGGCCACCTGGGTGCTGCACACACTCTGCCAAATCCTGCCCAGAGCTGGAGGAGCTCCTCAGCTGAAGACAGGAGCGTCTGCCGCTCTCGACCAAAGCACTTATTTCAAAGGTGTTGTAATTGAGTGTAAAACATGAGAGGAGACAGAGAAACCTGATCTGGCATTTGTTACCTGGTGAGCAGAGGTCCGTGCTAATGCTGCTCGAGGTAGTTTGTTTAAGGTCTGTACGTTTATGTATCATCCCGTTCTTGCAGGGGAGAATCTTCCCTTCGTGTTGTGCTCCAACACGAGCCAGGCAGAGTTCATTTCTGGGAGCTGACGGAGAGTAGGAGACTGACATCTGCTATCCAAAAGGGAAGGGATTCCCTCAGCCCCCCCAGACAAATTCAGAGAGGAGTGGATGGATGCTGATGCTGCCTTCGGCTGCAATGTGCTCTGCAGGAGCAGATCCCACTTCAGCAGTGCTCTCAGTAAGATCACACAGTAATAAAAGAGAGTCTGAATGAAGGGAGAATGTCACTTTTAGGCACATAATCTAAAAGTCTAAAAGTATGGGCTTTTATATGAAATTCTTGCTTACTTCTTATGCCAGATGAAGATTTTTATTTAAAGCTGCATCAGAGCGTTCTGAAAGACAGCATTGATTAAATTTGCTTAGTTCCCGAATTCAAGTTTTTTCAACGATCTTTCTCTCCTACCACCCACTATCCCCACCTCGTAGTCTCTCATTATTTGTTCAGCAGTGCGTAACACTGCTCTTTCTTTTTAAAATTACCCTCACTTGATTGCACTGATCAAAACTAAAGGGATCAGAATTTCTCTATTCAGTAACTATGGACAATCAGCAGGATATGCCATAGGGGAGTGTTTTTAGCCAATTCTGCAAAAGGACACCAAACTGCTCTGTTTCAGAGTAGGTCTTGCAGAGAAACTGGCAGGACTCCCAGAGATGAATACAAACAGCACGGAGCATCTCCCTACCACCCCACTGGATGGGCTCCCTCTAAGGCAGGACGATGGCCATCTGCCTACGTAGTTCAATGGTGTCCCCATCCGACTACAGCATCAAGGACTGACATGCTGGGCTTCGTGACCACCTCTGGTACTGGAGGCAAAGGGCACCTGAACCAAAGCCTGAATCCATCAATCGAACTCTGTCCTCCTGCTTAGCTCTGTTCATTCCTCGGTTGCTTTTCTGGAAGGAGAATGAGTTCCAGTGGAGACCACCAAGATGTGTCTTTACACAGACAAGTATTTCAGAAAGGCTGAACCCAAGAAATTAAAAAAAAAAAAAAAATCAAAAAATAAAGCTGCCCTCTAAGACCCTGAAAACAACCAGAGCACCCCAACTACAAGATTTAAAGAAATTACTAAAAAAGAAGAGGAAAAAAAAAAGCATTGTATGGTTTATACATTTCTTTTGTACGTGCATTCCAGAGTTTAATGCTTTGGGTTGCATCTTTTATCTCTCCCTCTTTATCACAAAGAGGTTATGTTTCCTATTGCGTGAGGTTATTTTTTTTTAACTGGAGTCAAACCTCTCACAAAGCCCCACTCTTTGCAACAAATGTTCCCCATCACCAGGCGTGTGATGGAACCTCGTGAGTTACCACCGCTGGGATCCACGTATAGCAGCAGAGCACAAAAAATTCCCACTGGGATCCCAGCCACAGCATGGCTCTCACAAGGCTATGGGCCGCATAGTTAAGCTCACGTATAAATCTGGGCTGCCCTCCTGCTTCGTGCTCTGCCAGCCCCCGGGCGTCGGGGCATTGTTGCTTGATGTAAACCCCAACAACTCTTCACAACTGCTCTTTGCTTTCAGGAGGAATGCCTCCTTAACAAGGCACCTGCAATATGAGTTTCGCCTAATAACAGTATTGCCACATTAGGAAATAGCATTTTATGACCTCTGCAAAATAAAACATGTTCCGATTAAATCTGAAGTGATATCTTTGGATATCACCTAGGCCAAAAATCTGAACCAAAAGGGAGGAAAAAAAATTAAAAAACCACTGACCTAGTTACAGTACATGCTGTTGATCATAACCTTTGAAAAAAAATACAAAAGACATCCTATTTTGGCATATCCATAGACAATATTGCTAAACTGAACTGATTTCCAGATTCCACGTTGCAAAGCAAAGCGTATCTCAAATGGAAGATGTCTGGGTTTGAGCCATTAAAACACATTGATTGGAAAGAAAGCAACCCAGGGTATACCCACTGACCCCACGTGAAACGCACAGCTCCTGTAGCACTCCAGCTGGTGCCCCTTCGCACAGTGACAGCCCTGACGGGACACCGGTAGCAGAGTCCCCGAGGAGGCTCTGTGGGCTCTGCCCAAGTCTAAGACAGTTTTATGTCGGTGCTGGTCTCCCAGGTACGCAGGCTATTAATCAATCACTCTCCTTCCTCCTGCGCTTCCATCTCCCGGCAAGTGTTTCTGAATGCACTGCTAGGAGGTGCAGAGAGGAGCTTTTCCCTTAAATGTGAAGCCACTACGGAGCCTCCACTGCTGAACCCTCCCAGATCCCAGGAGAGACCAGGAGGCTGAGCTCTCTGTGGCTGGATGGTCCCACGAGTAGTGTCTGTTTAGATGATGTATTGATGTACGTCAGGAGACAGAAAGGTACAAGTCACAGCTCCAGGGAGGGGCTCTCCACCTAACAGCAGCAAGTCATTTGAGATTTCAAAACATAATTTAATCTGTGTAAAGACTGTAGGAGTTCAGTCCTAACTAATTCATTATGAAACCTTCCCCTACAGAGTCTTACCTGTGCTTCATTTCTGTAGAGTGAGTAAAGAGCATTTCTCCGTCCCACAGCTCAGTTCACAGTTTAATTCTGCGTCAGTAAATAGTGGGTTCAGAGGGACACTGCAGCAAACATATATCTAGTGGCCATCCACAAAGAGGTGCCACAAATCCAGATCCTTCTATGTGACTAAGCATCAGCTGTCATCTTCAGGGCCATCTTGTTTGTCATCACAAACAAGAAGGAAAGTCACTGTGGCCGATTGAAATTCAGCATTTTCCTGATGCTGCTGCTCCTGGAGCTCTCCGTTGAATAATTACCAAACATGCACTGGAACTAAGCTGCCTCTAGAGAAACCTTGCAGTCTGTTCACACAGCTACACAGGCCAGAGAAAACACTCTCAGCTTTGTATCATAACCAAGACACGAATTGGCTCCCCATCACTGCGTTGCATCTGGCCATCATCATTACTGTTGTCCTTCCCTGCTTGTACATGCCAGTTTCTCATCAAATCCCCTTCTCCTTCCTTCAGTGACACCAAGCAAATCCTTAAGTAAGAGCCTTGCCTGAAAATCTCCATGCTTTCCTCCCCAGCACCCTGCACGCCCATGCTGCTCCTCCCGGGCACCTCTCCATCCCCACAGCCCTCCAGGGGCTGCCCTGCAGCTGGCAGGAGCCAGCTGATTCACAGGGACTGACTGAAGGGCAAGCTGAGGGAACCACCACAGATTTCCTTATTAAGCGACAGACGCACAAATGACTCCAGGGGAACTTTGAGAGAAGAAGTGTGCAACGTGCCCTTGTAGCCAAGAAGGCCAAATGGTCTCCTGGGGTGCACTAAAAAGAACGAGGCCAGCAGGTCGAGAGAGGCCATCCCCACCTCTACTCTGCCCTGGTGAGGCCACATCTGGAATACTGGGAGAGCTCTGGGCTCCCCAGTTCAAGAAAGACAGGGAACTGCTGGAGAGAGTCTAGCGGAGGCTATAAAGATGATCGATCAAGGGACTGGAGCACCTCTCTTAGGAGGAAAGGCTGAGACACTTGGGTCTGTTCAGCCTGGAGAAGAGAAGACTGAGAGGGGATCTCATCAATGCTTATCAATATCTACAGGGTGGGTGTCAAGTGAATGGGGCCAGACTCTTTTCAGTGGTGCCCAGTGACAGGACAAGGGGCAACAGGCACAAACTGGAACACAAGAAATTCCATCTCAACATGAGGAAAAACTTTGTTCCTTTGAGGGTGCCAGAGCACTTGAACAGGCTGCCCAGAGAAGCTGTGGAGTCTCCTTCTCTGGAGATATTCAAAACCTGCCTGGATGTGTTCCTGTCCATCCTGCTCTAGGTGATCCTGCTTTTGCAGGGGGTTTGGATTAGGTGATCTCCAACCCTCACCAACCCCCAACCATTCTGTGACTCTGTGAAATGGCAGTGACGTGACTCTCTATCAAGGATTACACTCAACCGGTGCAAGAACAACCACAGAGAGCCAACAGCTCAGCAATTTTCTTTAAATTAACAAGTTGCAAGCTACCATAATGCAATAGCAAACAACAGAGGTGGAGTGACCTACACCCACTCAACATCTCTCTCCCAACAGAGACATCTGATTACAAGCGTGTTTAAACACAAAGTCGTTTTATTTAAGACCTGCACAGTTCCCTGTAATCTTCTATTTCAAGCTGAGTATCAATAAAGGAGCACATTTTATCAGGAAGAGATTATTTTTCTCCTGATACCATCTATCCCGACACTATAATGTAACCAGTTAAAACGTAACTTCAAACTCTGCAATCTCTACTACAGAAGTTTGAGGGAAAACATTGTTCCCTGGGCTGGGCAGAGTATGTGCGTATTTCTGTTTGTAAAAGCTCTAACAGCTGAACTTTGAAAGCTGTTGGACTGTTGCAGATAAGACGACACAAGCATACAGCTGAACTGAGACACGCACAGGGCCACGGCATCCCTCCTTTTCCCAAGTATTTTCGAGCAGTCAGTTGCAGTCCATGTTATTGCACTATTTACAAAACAAGGGAAGCACAATTCTACTAAATTTGACAAATAGGACAGGCAGCCCCACAAGTCCTTCCAAGATAAAAATTCATAGCTGGTTCCATCTCAATGAACTGCAACAAGCCGCAGAATAATATGCAGTTTTACATACAAATGTTGCATAATGAAAGCATCTCAGCAAATTGGTTGTGGGCCGGTACAAAGTTTGGGAGCTCAATTTGAGAGATGTCAAGCACCTCCACCTGTTCTTGAAGGTATGAGGAGTTGTAGGCATTTGGGATGCCTTGGGATTAACCCTTGGGAATAGCAACTCTCCAAATGCACAGCAAACGTTGACATTGTTGAGGCAACTGGTCAAATTTCACTGGCTTAAATGGCCACATCTGTAGCTCATTAAAAATGAGACACTGAAAAAAAAAAAAAAGCTTAACTAGCAAAATATATCCAAACCAGTTTCATCCCCAAGGACTGGAAGAAACTAAATGAGACATATGCTAGTCATATTGCTTAACACGTGGCTGGAAGGTACTCAGAAACCTCAGTGACAGCAATACCAAAACCTGAACGGAAGAAAAGAGACAGTGGAACATCTCCAGGGAGCTTTACAGAGTAGCCTATGTCTAACTTCAAAATAAATACATAATATCTCAACTGACTACATGTATCAGAAATTGAAAAAAAGATCAATTCTGCTTTCAAACAACAGAACTGGGAAATTCCTTAATTCTGCACCTCGTGCTGTAAGCATTGACGTACACTGATTTACTCACACACGTTACTCCCATAAATGCTAGGGTTTGACCTCTTGATCACTTGAGCTCCTTCAGGATTTCTGAAAGCCATAACCAGTGGTTACAGTCAGGGTAGTGGCTGTCACTTGGGATCTCCACACTAATATCAGTGTTTCACTACATGAATTCTCCATTCTCAGAAAGCATGAGCTACATTGACAGCAACTGCTTTAGCACCTAAGGGCACCAGCAAGAAGTGCAGAAGCAGCTGGGTTAAAAGGAGACAGCCAAACAGTAGTCGCTGCTCAGTTTAGATGTCCGAGAAAGCTCCTGATACAATTTGCAAATGAAAACCAACCAGACTTGCCAATTTGGCTTTATGGGAACCTTGAACCAAACCTCACTCCCTGGGACCTCACTTGCTGGGACTTGCAACTCTTTGATGTTCCCAAAGACAAAAGATGGAAGGTAATGACTCTGTTCTTACTGCGATGAAATATGCACAAGACACGATGTCAGCCCGGTTTGGTCACGAAAGTTCAACAGGAGGAACCTCAGAGGCAGGGAGATGAAGGGATGACACCTCATGATAATTCTCAGTATGACAGGGGATATATTGCTGGTCTACAAAAAGAAATCTAAAATACTTTAGCAAACACATCACAGAAGCTTGTAAGAAAGCCAAAGAGAAGTGCATAAAGAAAAACCATTGCATTGCTCATAGTGGTTTAGTTACTAAATGACTGCTTAGATATTGATGCAAACAACACAGAAGGCCATCATTTTTAAAGCATCTTGGTCCACGTCCCTATGCAGAAGACAGTCAAATGCATAGGCCAGATGGCAGATCAAAGTCCCTGCTTGATGAACAGCACTTAGGTTAAACAGTGTCCTGCAGAATTGACATTCTTATAAAGGGAACAGGACAGGGAAAAAAAAAAAAGAGAGAACAAAAATACCAAGAAACATCAATCATCTCCTCTATCATCTCCTCTTGGCAAAAGATGACTTGCAAAACACTTTCAAGAATTCTGACTGCTTAAAGGGGAAAAAATACAGCATATAAAAATCGTAACATTGGCACTAAGTGAGATATAACTAAATGCAGGAATACACTGTAGGGAGAAGTATCATTATCAGACTGGTGGAAAACGATGAACTTCATGGTCATAGGTCTTCCTTAAAGTCTAAAACTGAAGCTATAAATTAAGCTAAGTACAGATTAGGAAGACTACTTACTCTGATCTAGTTTAAGAGAAAAGTGCTTGTGGAACAGGAGGAGAAGGAGGGAGACCCACAATTACTGTCCGTGTATCCGGGATGAATGAGGAAACTGGGGAGTGGGGGAAAATTCTACTGTGACATAAACCTCATCATCTTTACTGCAAGTAAAAGTCTGAGATTTACTGGAGTTATAAATTTCCTGTGAGATTTACTACTGAGAGGAGTAAGATAGTGTAGATGCTTGGTGAAAAATGTTCTCCCGTTAGTAAATGGGCATTTCCACCCTCTACAAGTGACTTCAGGTGTTTGCTCACACCCACACCAGTCCCACAAAAGGACCCGGTACAACAAATAAAATATACTGCAGTACAGGACATATCTTAATTCAGTAATTTTGATGGTTCTATTGAAACCAAGAGGTTTTGGTAGTGATTGCTATGTGTTTCGCAAATTTTGAATTTGATGACTTGGCATGGTCTGCTAACACTCAAGCCTCTGTTGGTCTGCAGAAAAACTGCTTACAGAAGTTAACTGTAGTAACACTGAGGGTGTTGATTGAGGCATAAGAGGAGCTCCCGCTTCATATCCAAAGAAAGGGTTAGGAGCTATATTGTCTTAACTTATCAGCTGGTTTTCACAGGAGGGATAACTCCCCGAACTGCCTAGCCCAGTTTCTGGCTGGCGTACTCAGAGCCCAGGAGATTGCAAAGATAGTAAAACTGGGAGAAAAGATACAATAAAGCTCTCAAGTCGAAAATACATGTCTCTGTGTCATGACAGAACAATGCAAGCAGAAACACTGCTACAGACAAGGGAGACAGACAGAGGTCTGTACCCATTGGTAAAGGCCAGACCCAAATGCTGCTACCTCCACAGAGCCATTTCCTTGTCTTCTGCAGGCACTAATATAGACCCTTCAGGTCACTGGCAGAGGACACACAAATATGCCTTCCAGAGGGAGTGAACGGGAACAGCAAACTGGAGGCAGAGGTTAAAGAAAGGATTTGTTAACAGCACTTTTTACAAATGGCAATTTTGCCTGCCTGGACACGCTGCGTGTGAGCTGAAACACGGCTCAGTAGGTGGGAGCTGCCGGGGGCGGCGGGAGCGGGTTCATCGGGCTCCTTGGGAGGTGTCCCCAGCCCCAGTGCAGGTGGCCACAGGGCTCCCCGGCCCCCACTCGCCTGCCCACCAGCCACGACGTCCATTACCACGCTGGGGGAAGGAGCAAGGCAGCAGCTATTTTTTCTTGAGATGAAAATGCCTACTAACACATCCCAAACTCTTGCGTGCAAACCAGCAGACCTCTCCGCAGCAGTGGCTGACCGCAGATTAGCTCTTATACCTTATATGGGGAAAAAGGTTGTTCCACCCTCCATTATCAGATTCTTATTATTAATTTGTACTATAGGAATATATAGAAACCCAGAACTCTGCCGTACTGGGCATTTTCCACCTACATCACAAGAGCCAATCTTTGAAGGCAAAAGCTGTTTTTAGGATATTCCATAAGAACAGGGAGATAAAACGAGCAATCACCAATCACCATGCCTGTTCTGCAGCCGGAGGCACAGGCGGTCCCCTGCCAGCTCTTGAACAAGCAGCCGTTCTGTCACCACACGGTGACAGGCAAAGCCACGCAGCTCCTTACGGCAGAGCACCGGCACAGCTGCAGAGCATCCAGTGCTGGGGTGAGCATCTCCACGTGGCTCTGAGCAGGGACAGGAACAAACACCACCTTTCTGGGCACCGGCTACACAACCTGTAGCACGGTGCCGCACTGAGCAGTGGCTACGTGGCCCAGAGGAGGCGTTCGAGGTGACAAAATTGACCAAAAGTCACTCTCAAATATTCAAAATCCTACCTCTGGAATTGTTAGATATCCTACAAGGGAGGAAAAAGAATCCAGGGAGGGGATGTGGAGAGAGGCAGGTGGGAGCATCCCTTGCAGCAGCTTCCTGCAGCTAAATGAGGTTAAGCAGAACGTGAGACCGGCCACCCTTGAGGAGTCCTGCGCCTGTGACAAGCACACGCTGTCGAGTAAAGGAGAACAGGAATGACAGCCAGAAAGAAAAATGGAGAGTGATAAGAGAAGCTAACAGTGGCTCTAGCAACTGCCTGAGGACAGACTTGGGAAATTTAATGTATTAAAATAACGCTTTTAAATAATGGTCTAGTTAATTGATGCTAAATTACAGCTGAATGCCTGTAGAAGTACTTATGACATCTGCACTAATACCATTTCAGTTCATCAGGATTAATATTATTCTAATACATGCCAAAGGAATTAATAAGTATTGGTACTTTAAAGCCTTTAAAGTGATGTTTTGAAATAGTTCGGCTGCCTTATCCCCCTTCTCCTTCCTCTCAGCCCTCATGAAAGCTCATTTGCAAAACTTATTAAAAATAGAGGTGTTTTCACAAATCTCATCCACTTGAATGATGATGTCATTCTTATCATGCTACCTTCTACACCCGAAGACTGGAAGAACACTTCAGTTCTTGCAACCACCAGGAAAAGAGGCAGCCCTGGTGCAAAAATAGTACCCTGTTAAGAAAACAAGCCCAAAAAGGAAAAGAAGGTATGATCACACCTCTCCACCTCCCATGAACGAGAACAAAACCTGAAATACCACCTATTGGCCAAGCTATGATTACAGTAGTAAAAAACCCCAAAGCACCACTTGTCTGTTCGGATACAATGAGGGTTCAATGTCTCCTTCCCACTCTGCTCCAGGGTCTCCAGGAAACAGAGGGCTGGGAGAAAGGCAAGTGGGGAAGAACAGGGTCTCTACTGGTCCCCCTCTTCTCCTGGTGACAGGTCCCAAATGCCCTCCTATAGCTCGGAGGCAGCACAAGCCACCGCACGGCAGTTTTGATGGCTTGGCCAAGGGAACTGCTTCCCACCACTCCTGAATGAAGCGCCTTCCAGAGCGGCCAATATTTCAGCTCTGAAAGCCACACGCTGGGCTGCAGGTGTTAACTCACAGGCTCTCCGCTGTTATCAGTCTCAAGTGGTGTTTTTCAAACGGTGACACACAAGGAGCTGTATCTAAAAATCTCATTAAAATTTAACAGGATTTGGCGCCCTTAGCTCTCTGCTTCAGAAGCAAAGTCTCCGGCTCAGATAGTCAATGTTTTTATTTTCATATATCACATTGCTTCTCTCACAGCACCACATGCTAGCAGAGCAATTCAGCAGCTGAAAATCAGCCTTTTATACCTTCCCCCATTCATCACCATTGCTACAGATGGTTTCTTTTTCCATCATTTTTATGTCAGGGATATCCCATCACCAGAGCCCACCTTCTCCTCCAGCGAGACTTCCAATATCAAAGTAATACTAAAGGAAGCTCAGGAGGAAGAGGACAAAACATTAATGAACGGAAAGCCTTGACCTACAAAAGAGTATTTCGGGTTGATTTCGCATTTCTTAAAATTACCCTGTTTTGGAGAGCTGTGCATGCAGGAATATTCAGGATTAGTATCAAACTCATTACAGCCAAGACCGAGAGTCCTGTGGACCCTGATTTGGGGTTGGATACTGAAAGAATCACCTTCCTAGTATGTAAAAAAGTTTTTGCTAGATATAAAAAAACTCCAACAAACCAGAAAAAAAATCCCAAACCTGCCACAAAACAACCTCCTTGTGCCCAAACAAACTCACTCCCCAACCTGGATGTACCCTGTTTAGGTGTCCCCTACACCAGCCACAGTGATATAGCAAGTACAGATACAATTGTCAGAGAAGTGGAAAATAAGGCTAGAACGTGTCCCAGTGATGTCAAGACTGACATTTAAAGGCTATTCCATAGCCTGATACAAGACAGAAACGATAATAAACTTTAAAATTAAGCCAGAAAAGATGTAAACCAACAGTAGTATTGCACTCCAACAAGACCTTTGATTCTGAGGGAATGCGGTCCATCAGCTAGGATCTTGCTTTGTAACTGAGGGTCAGCAGTCCCAGTTTCAGCTGTGCCACCAGCTAAATAAGTCACCTGGGAAAGTCCCCCCGACCCATCTGTAACTCTCCTTCCACTGACGTGTTACACTCCAACATAATTTTATTAGAAACACTAATGTTTGCACAGTAAAATAACATGCCTGCTGCTGCGGTGTAGGAGACGAGAGGAAGACATTATAAGCAGGTGACAAATTATATCACCAAATAGATAAACACAAACACGATGCCAAGAGGCACTGTAAAATTTTGGGAGATTTACTACAACGGGGCAACTCTAACTCAGCAGTAGCTGTCCCGCTTGTGAACAAGATGCTATTGTCAAAACCACGGTAATAAAAAAAAACCCAAACAACTCTTCTTAACACCTACAGTCATCGCATTCCCTTTCTCCCTTGCCTTTTTTCTGCATGTAGGCAGATTCGTTTTGCCATCACGGAAAAGAGTGGTTCAAAACTCTCCATGAGAAACTAATAAATAAAAGTGGGCCTCAAAGATGCCTCAAATGAGACTTACAGTTTATAATGAATCACACAAAGCCTTTGTGCTACAGAGCGCTGACAGGCAGGCAGACACCTGAGCGTTAAGGTTTCAGGCGCCGCTGAAGGTCTGGGGCTTGGGACAGGGCAGAGCTGAACCACCCCAAAAGCATCACTGTGACCCCCACATCCTCGAGGCTGGTATGTCCTTCCCAGCAGGATAAGACACCCTCTCTTCAATGGCAGCGTGCAGATTCCAGGGAAGGGGATGTGGCCCCCAGTCCCACTGAGCAACTCCAAGAGTTCGAGAGAAAAATTTAGCTATATTTAAAAAAAAACACCACACCACAAACAGCACCCCTCCCCCCCAATAATTCAGAAGCCTTGAGCTTCAGTTCTTTCTCTGTATAATGATGTTTCACTCAGATATATACCCCAAAATATTATGCTAAAATACATTTAACTAGGGACAAGGAAGTGCACCAAAGCTTTCAAAATTTTTCTCTCTCAGACCATTTTGTTTTCTTCTTCTGTCAAGATTATTATTTAGCTGTTAAAAAGCACTTCTGTGACATATATGCACAACAACTGAGTCCCTTCCATTTTATTCATTACTCTTTTATGCTGATTATTAGCTAAGTAATGCATTAGAAGCAGGATCCTAAAAGCCAGCCATCAGCAGGCTGATACATTGCACCCTAAAAACCTGCAGCTGCTGTGGTGGCAGGAGCTGTGGAGCCAGTAGGATGCACACACCTGGTGTTATCACCAGGGCTTGGTGATAACACTCACCTGCAACTTGTAATGGATGCATCTTAATGCTAGTGATCACGGAATCATAGAATTGTCTAGGTTGGAAGGGACCTTTAAGATCATTAAGTCCAACCATCAACCTAACCCTGACAAAAAACCATCACTAAACCATGTCACTAAGCACTATGTCAACCCGTCTTTTAAATACCTCCAGGGATGGTGCCTCAGCCACTTCCCTGGGCAGCCCATTCCAAGGCTTAATAACCCTTTCCATGTAAAAATTTTTCCTAATATCCAATCTGAACCTC
>JAOXJK010000051.1:24375832-24418370 GCA_025774025.1 Xenus cinereus | reverse complement strand
CTCCGCGGCCGCGCCCCCTCCGCGCCTGATTGGCTGCCGCGGACTTCCGGGTTCCGGCTGGGGCTCGGGCTGTGAGTCGGGGGTCCCTGAGCTCGGAAACCCCTCCGCACAGCGCCATCCAACCCTCCCCGCCAGCTCACCTCAGCTCTCGTCGCCGGCGCTGCTACTGCTGCTGCCGCCGCCACCTCGCCGACCGACCCAGTGTCTGCTCTGATCGCGTTTAAATCTCCGCGGCCGCGCCCCCTCCGCGTCTGATTGGCTGCCGAGGACTTCCGGGTTCCGGCTGGGGCTGTGAGGGGGGTGTCCCTGAGCTCGGAAACCCCTCAGCCCAGCGCCATCCAACCCTCCCCGCCAGCTCACCTCAGCTCTCGTCGCCGGTGCTGCCGCCGTCTCGCCGACCGACCGGAACAATCCAGTACCAGTTTGGAAGAGACATGGAGACGCAGTACACCAGTTCCAGTATATGTTGCCTGTCCATCCCTATGCTGATGCTGAACTGTCTGCAAAACCAGCAGGTTTCATTGTATCCTGGGTAAAAACACATGGGGATTGCAGCAGGGGAGGTATTTTGTATTTTTGTTTGCAATTTTCAATTTGGACGTAATGTCATACCTGCCTATTTGCTCTTCTTGGATTGAACTTTGTATGTGCCTGAAATGGATTAAAATGCCAGTAGAAAAAAACAGTATCATCTAATAACTGTTTTTTTAATCACAGGACTGGCATTTAATGGTTCTACTTTAAATGTCATAAGATTTCAAAAACATTATAATTATGTGATACATGGGATGGTCAAATACCTTTTTACTAGAACCCCAAAACTAATAGAGTTTGGTAATCATTGTTAATGGTCCATCCCAACAAAGATTTGGGACCAAAACTGGAAAGATAAAAACACACACATCTTTTATCTTATTGAATATGTGAAAACATTAATTTTGTATCATTGTCATACGTATAAAAGATATCCTCAAAAATAGTTCCACTTATCCTGTTCCACTTGATACAGTAGTCTGACTATTCATATTGTGCGAAGTGCAGGATTTAGCCCTCCAAGCACAAGTAACTTCAGTTCTACAGCCACAACTTATTTTCATCCAGCTCAGAAAAATTGCGTAATTATACTATTTTTCCCATTTAGACTAATCTGATTTAATATGCAAAACCCAAACACAATCAAAAAACCCCTTCGCTTCTCACACTTGTAATGAAGGCCAACGGCATGCACTACAGTAGGAAGTAATCATCACATTGCTTCAGGCAGTGATCTGCTTTGTTTTTTTCTGTTCTCAGTTATAGATCATATTTTTCAGATTACTTTTACTGGAGTGTTTTAATTGGTGTTCCTGTAGGCCTTTTAAGAGGATTTGATTGTTCAAATATGGAAAAGCTGTCTTTGCCTTGTCAGGCAGCGTGAAAGGATTGCCCTTAACCTTACAGCCTCCTAAGCAGTAGAACAGGAGATAAATAAAATGGAGCTTGAACCAGATTACTTTTACCCTTAATATCAAGGGTCAATTAGCTGTATCATCCACCTGCAGACAGCTTGGTTCTTTTGCACAGTCAGTAAATTACTTTTTCCAGGACATTGTGTCAACCATAAGGAATAGCTGCCTCCAATTTTAGGCTTACTAAGAACTTTTGTAGTTATCGGAAAGGATTAATTTGACTCCTTTTTGGACAGTTTTAGCAGAAAGACAGGATTTTTGCACCAAATTCTGTGGAGGTTTCCTGCATTTCATGTACCAGCACTCTTTATTTTTTGTCTCCCTGGTAATAAAAAGCGCTGCGCTGATTTTTGTCTTTATAAAACCTGAACACCAAATGTATTCATTTGCATGAGGAGGACTGTTTCAACAGCAATAAGTCTTAGTGTCCTTGGAGAGAAGGGCCTTATTCAGCATTCAGCAGAGGAACTCGAACTGCCTGAGTCTGTCTCATTATATAGGCCATATGCAGTAAGCCATGGTGCCTAACAGCTGCTGGTGTTAGGATTAAGGGGAAAATATTTAATTGATGCAGAAGCACGTGTGTCATGATTTCTGAAGTAGCTTCTACCTGCTCCCAGGGGTGCACGCTAGATATATAGCATAGCACTGAGATAATTTAATTGTGTCAACAAAATATGGTGATGTTTGTTTAAAATAAAAATTAGTTTTGCAATACAATTGATTAGTTGGTGGTTACTTGACTGTCACTGTGGCTGGTAGATACAAAGACAAAATGATTTTGTTTAATCTTGGGGGAAGGTGGAGAATTCTGGTGAGACCAGAGCAAATATACAGAACATAAACTTGAATTACTCTTTCTGTTTAGTAAATCAATGAAACAACAGGGAAGTGTGAAGAATAACACAGATCATCTATCAAAATGAATTTGTGCTCCTAGTCTCACTGCCTTGCAAACAAGTGCCTTTTGCATTCTAGTGCCCAGAACATCCAAGAGAAAAGGACAGAAACAGTTTTCAGTTTGCAGCTGTACGGCCAATAACAAATACAAGGGAAGATGAGAACTGAGCGAGCTGCTTCCCAGAATCTCTAAACTGGATCCTTCTAAAATTCCCAGGTGAAGGCTCATGTATATGAAGATAAATCTTTGCTATCTGCAGTAATGAAGAGTGTATTTTATGCAGAATGTTAATAAAAATGATGTATGGAGAAAGGTATATCTCAGATTTGAAAAAGATGGCAAATAAAATCAGAGAAGGAAACATACTGGTGTCAATAATGGAAGGTATCCAGGAAGCTTGCTTCTGTCTATCAGGAATCAGATCAGGAATCACAGACACAGCACTGTGAAAAAATCTGAATCTGATCATAATACTGAATGAGTGGATTTTTAATATTTTCAAATCCATAAGTGTTGAGTTGCAATTAGTTAGATAAAGTGGTTCTGAAAAAGAAAGTAATCTACTGAAACAAATCAAATTACTATTGCATTTTATTCCTTTGGGTGTCAATTGTGCACTAGTTCCCATTCAAGCAATACACTAGCAGTAAAATAAAGTGTGTAACAAGGACAAAAAAAAAGCTTAGAAGAGCAAGGGGAACAGCAAGTGCTACACTGATAAGAAAGAAAATGCTGCTCAGGAGCATAAATTGCTTTTATTGCTTCCTTCAACAGGCAAGTGTCTACGAGATCCTGGATTCCTCCTTGCTACAGATTAGGTAATGTACACTTTACGCGCAATCACTTCTTTGGTACTGAGAGTGTGCACTGTTTTTCATTACAACGCCCTGATAAAAAGTCATAGATGATGGTACTGCATGTGACTATGAGGAGTGAACATTTGTGACAATGCAGCAGTTCGGGGGTAAAAGTACGCTCAAGAAATGAATGGCACATTGACTATATGTGGTGAACTCATCAGCTGCTCCCTTCCTGCTTTTAATCCAGCAAGGCTGACAAGGACCAAAAATAATTGCCAAATTAAGATGTTCAGTAGTCTGCATGTACTGAATTACTGTTTTAATTCCAATTCCTTGTGGACAGATTACCCATATTATATCTTTTGCCCTTGCTAGTGGATTACTACGGTATTGCTGAACTGCTGGACATTCTCTCCAAGCCATATTTAAAGTATTTAACTGATGCATTTTAAGGAAAACTGTGAAGATAAGATGCAAAGGCACTTTAGTCCAGAGAATATGAAAATGTCATGAAGAGACCTGCTTTCTTTTTGTGGTGCTCAAGAACATATTTTATGTATTTTTTTTCCACTTCTGCTTCCCCTCTTCCCTTCCGACTTTGAAATCAAATCAGTCACTTTCCTTTCTGTGCAAACTGCCAAGAGATATCCAAGTAGAAAATATAGTATAGGAGCTCAGCATGGTATTATTATACCCTATACATGTTGTAAGCAGACACACAGAAAAACTTTTCTTCAGCTGTTCCTCTTCCAGTGCTTTAAGTTCCAATTTTGCTTAAAGTTCTTTCAAAAAATGCAGTTGCTGCAGTAACTTGAATAAAAGAGGGGAGGGAAAGAGGGGAGGAGAGGAAGTAAATATAAATGTTAAATGGGAGAAAGAAAGACAGAAAGCCCCTTGCTGCTGAAGCACAGATTATAAATTAGTGCTGCTATGCTGCAGAACAGAACAATTTGGTGGAAGTTTTTTTGCCAGAAATAAAAGCTTAGCCACGTAGTATTTTGAAACATGCTATTACCCTCAGGGTGGAGTCTGGCAAATGAGTCAAGTTGTTTTGCATGTTACCTTTGAAACTGCATGTTTTTAAATATTAGCTTGTGCTTTATTGAGATGCAGTTCCAGGCACACATAAAGACATACCGTTAAAAAAGCCATAAATGGTTATTTTATTTACTGTTTGATCACCTCCCCTGTAACCACTGATTTCTTTCTAACTATTATAACTGTAGTTCCTTGCATTCAAAGTGGTTCCCCAAGGACAACAAAGAGAGCCAATAAATTCAAAGGCAATAGTGTGAAATGAAATATAAGTTTGGCCTTTTATATGCAGCAGCCAGCCATACAAAATTTATGCTTTAAGCTGTCAATTAAATAAGCAGCAAGAACTTTTCCTTAGTGACTAAATAACATCCTAATACTGTCCAATGTTTGGTGACACAGCTCTAATAGGCCACAGTGGTGCAATAAGGATGACTAACAACTGATTGTGGGTTATTTGATTACCACAGAAGCAATGTAGACTAAACCCCACATGTGAATGAAACAACTACAATGACAATTTGTAAAACTTGCGAAAGAAATGAATTTCCCCATTATTTATTAAGAATTCAGAAGAGAAAATAGGATTAGGATAGTCTTCATATATTACTTACTGTTTGCTTTTGCTTCTCTCTGTGTTCCTCCATTTCCTTTGTTCCTACCATGCATCAAGTTTCTTGTGTAGGTGTCTGGGTTTGAAGTAAAACCGAATCAATTTTGTGTTCTGTAATTTTACATTTTAGCTAGGCCTCCTCTAACTCTCTGAAATTAACAGCATGTTGTGGAGAAAACTGCTCGTTCTCAGAGTGATAAGACCAATGT
This sequence comes from Xenus cinereus, assembly GCA_025774025.1. Classification (NCBI taxonomy): domain Eukaryota; kingdom Metazoa; phylum Chordata; class Aves; order Charadriiformes; family Scolopacidae; genus Xenus; species Xenus cinereus. Next base: position 24,413,364 of record JAOXJK010000051.1, on the reverse strand, counting down.
TTGTGCTAAATGCCAAGGAATGGTATGCAGAGAGGCCCTTACTTATACTTATTGCTATAACAACCAAGGTCAGCCAATTTTCGTTATTTGCCCCTTAGACGGTCGGAAACGGAATAAAACGTAGAAGTGTCACATCTGTGGGGAGGAGTGGACAGGACAGGTGACCCAAACCTGACCAACTCCACCAGTTAAACTCATAGGATTTCCAAGCACAGATTCATTAAGTGATACAGGGATTGTGTATGCAGTAACACTAATAGATGTCCTAGTTTCTGTAGGAAAGAGAAGGAAAGACTGTTTTAATGATTACTGCATGAACTGTTTTACTAGTAGAACTTGCTTCGCTTATTGCATGGAAACCCTGATACCATTTTAAAGTACTTTTACTCCAACATAAGTTTCCCAGTAAATTATTCAGATTTTAGTCATATCATTTAATGGTCGAGGAGCAGATTCAGCAAACGCGCAGTTAAAGAATAATTGTTAAGGTGTCACGAATATTGCCCTTTAAACATTTCAGTACTGAATCATAGAATCATAGAATTGTCTAGGTTGGAAGGGACCTTTAAGATCATCTAGTCCAATCATCAACCTAACCCTGATAAAAAAAATCACTAAATCATGTCACTTAACACTATGTCAACCCGTCTTTTAAATACCCCCAGGGATGGTGCCTCAACCACATCCATGGGCTGCCCATTCCAATGCTTAATAACCCTTTCAGTGTAAAAATTTTTCCTAATATCCAATCTGAACTTCCCCTGGTGCAACTTGAGACTATTTGCTCTTGTCCTATCTCCTGTGACTTGGGAGAAGAGACCAACTCCCGCCTCTCTACACCCTCCTTTCAGGTAGTTGTAGAGAGCAAGAAGGTCTCCCCTCAGCTTCCTTTTCTCTAGGCTGAACAACCCCAGCTCCCTCAGCCACTCCCTGTAAGACTTGTTCTCCAGACCCCTCACCAGCTTCGTTGCCCTTCTCTGGACCCACTCCAGCACCTCAATGTCTTTTTTGTGGTGAGGGGCACTAAACTGGACACAGCACTCGCAGGAAAAGCTGGGGCAGCATCAAACATGGAGAGATCACAGAAACACAGCGGCATGCCATGTTCATTCACACACATTCATGATATTTTCCATTCCGGTTGTTTCTCAGCAGGCCCAAAAGCTGAGCTCTGGGACTAAATGCAAGCAGTTCCTACAGAAGATTGAGCGTTACGGAGGCAGGAGTGTAACCCACATCAGCCTGTCTGTTCTGTAAGCTAATTGCAGATCAAAGGAAAGAAAAACAAATAGTCTTCCTAGCAAAATCCCTAGTTGATTAAGGACTTTAAGGAGACAAAGTATTAGAAAGGACTCCTTCCTTCCTTCCAAGATAAAGACACAAACATTGCAAGCCCCAATAGATGTGCTTGCCCCAAATATTCCTTTTTCTGGTTGCACCAAAGTGGCAGGAATGACGGGGTGTTGGTGGGCTGCAGTTCCCCAAAGCCCTGCGCAGTGCACGCCGTTCTTCTGAAGTCTGAAGCAGTTAGATGAAAAGTTTAAAAAACCTGAACACACAGTGGAATTGATTTGTGATTAAAGGAAGGATTAAATGCTGAATCTGGGGCAATCAATAGCCCTGCTAATGCTTAGTGCAAGATTTCCTGCTCCAGCCAAACCCCCTTTTCTTTGCTTTGAGACCATTGTCCTTATCAGTGGAAAGATGATCCTTTGAAGATAATGCCTGCCTTTGTTTCCCCACACACACCATCCCTCAGCACAGTGCCTGCAGCCCCACAAACCCTGTAGGACCCTCATTTCCCATTGGCATCCTATGCCTTATCACTCAACCCTCAACCCCCCAAAAAACTCACCCCACCCTGAAATGCAATCCCCCAAAGACTGAACACCCTTAAAAGCACCCAAGGAACAAGTTTACTCCTAGAAACAGCAGGGCTCCACTGGCTGAATCTATGCAGCGTGTTTACAGACAGCGACGTGGGATGTGGCTAGCCCCTCTATTATTTTTAACTTATCAGAATCCATAATAACAGCAATTAGCCCCCATTAAGCGAAAGATCTGCATGCTTCCACTTCACAGCAACAGATTTTATTTCTTCTCTTGCAATGAAGTATTTTTATTAGCCAGATGGATCATGAAATTATTACAAAAATTGTCATGTAAACTCTCCAAAAGCACCTAAAGTAATTAATACTGATTTATAAACATTCAGGATTAGAGAACAAATACTTAATTCTCCCCTAATCCCTCAGCCAGCACTGCTTTGTGTTCAACATACAGGAATATAGATTAACCGGGCTGAAGTTAATAGCATTTGAAGGACAGAGCTGATCAGTCATGCATAGCACCATGATATGCAATATGCTTCCACCACCGATTATACTGTAGCCTGTGGGATCAGGACAAATTCAAGGGACTGTCACTTTCCTTTTCCATTTCCAGCTTTCCTCCTAAACTCACAGACGGCGAGATTAAAGATATTGAATCTTTAAAGAGGATCAAACTGGACACCTCATAAACCAATAAACCAGTGCGCTATGCTGGGACTAAGTGCCCAAACTGATATCACCTACATATTATTTCTGTCAGAGTTCCACGAGAACCGATTCCTATTCCCAGCCCTGCCAGTGACCTGGTTTACGACTTGGGGCAAGTCACATCTTGGCATTTCTGTGTCCCTTGTCATCCTTACCCACCTCCTCCGCTCAGCAGGGACAGCCCAGGCTGCCCCTTTCCCTGCAGCAGAACCACACACAGCGCCGCTCACTTTGAACAAGGCCACCGAGTGCCGTTGTAATACAAACAATTAATAATAATACAAGCCAACAACACGTGGTACTACGAACCTCCGTTTCAAGCTATGTGTCAGCATGAAGTGTGCTGCTTTGGGTGTTAGAAGGAAATTAGTCCAATTTTCTGAAAAGCTCCTAGGTACAACTCACTGAGCCAAACCTTTTTTATCTTCTCCTCTCCTGGCTGGTGGTGCCTTTCTGTTCCTGCCAGTTACATGACAGCTTTAAAACCAGAATCTTTTCTGTGTAAAGGAAGGCCTTACTTGCTTCATTGCTGGGTTGGGGTTTTTTTTTGGATTAAAGATGCCATTGAGGAGAAAGAGATTCTGCCTAAAAGCTGATTCCAGGCAAAACACAAGAACTGCCACCCTGTTGCATTATCACGCAGGCACGAAGCGATTATCACAAGCACGAACATGGCTAAAGGCAGCTGGGCAAACCCATCAGAAGGCAGCCACATCAAGTCTGCTGAGGCAGGAGTTCACCAACACCTCACACCCAATGGCAAAGAACAAGGAGAGGGGAGGAAAAGTCACCCAAACTCACTGCACACACTGCACACTTACCTGTGGGTCACTCCAACACATCGAAGCGTAGGATGGAGCAGAGGGTCTCAGAAGGGAAAAAGCCAAAATGAAATACTGCTGCCTTCTGCAGGGAGCAGACTTGTTTCCCTGGAGCAGCTGGGCACCAGCATCACCAGGAGTTAGTGCTTCATTTAGCACAATCATCAGTTAAAGGGTTTCAGGTGTTTTACAGCATGACCTTTGCCCACAGGACTAACTCCAAGGTCTCCTGCACATACTCTTTTCCCTTAAGAAGTCCACTTTGCCCTCAGGTGAGCTAATATACATCAGGACCACTTTACACAGCACCTTTCCCCCCTCAAAATCAGATCTTGCACTCACGTAGTGCTTCAACTCTCAAAAACCATCTCAGTGTTTTGTGAATTTAACAAGATAAAATACCCATTCTCTTTCCAGGTCACTTCATCCAACACCAAGGTGCAGGCAGCTCAGGGATGAAATGCTGCTGCAGTTCAACAGTTCACTGTAAGTTTTATAGTGGCAAGAAAATACCATCATGTGCACCAGAAACTGCATTTTGATACTTGAAACTGGGGTTAGCCACACGTAAGGGAAAGAAGAGGGGGGAGGGGGGAAGAAACAACCCACAACTCGCTTGTTTTATGCCTGTCACCCAGTTTTTTTCCTTCATTGCTGCCTAACTCGTGTATTGGAGGAGAAAAAACAGTTGTTTGCTTTATCCTCCCTGCTAGCCTTTGAACTTGATCTCTAATATTATTTTGTAGGCGCTACTATCACAGCTGCGTACTGTCAACTAATTGCCAGCAGTGAAACCACCCTTAAACAGACTCTCCTCCATCCACACCAAGCAGTTTTAGCAATGCAGAAAAACACAGTATGTAGCAGAGCAGAATTATGTGTTGGGCAGAGTGTTCTCTCCTCCACTGATCCACCACCAGTGGCAGCTGACAAACCTGCTTCTGGACACACGCGGGGAGCTCCCGTTTGCTGAGTGGAACTTGGGTCATTGTTTTCAATGCAAAACACGTTTCTCATTCTCCCAGCTCACCTCTCACTACTCTCCACGCTGTCCCTTCGAATTATTTTAACATTATCCATATAAAAGCATCCCTCGTCGCCTACCTCTGCTGCCTGGAACAGCCCTCTTATCTGTGAGACACATCAATCCTCCAACTGCTTCTTCAAAATCCTCTCTCTTGTCATTTCTCTAGCTGTCTTGGTTTCTTTTCTCCTCTGTGATTTTGATGTGGTCATTCAACTTAATGGAAATTTCCCCCAGACAACTGGCTGCGTGCCACCAGTTACCTTTTTCACATGTATTTTTAGACATCTGATCCAATGAATAGAGTTGCATATAAAATAAAGCTATGTTATTTATGAGCTGCAAGCACTAATTCCCAACGTTTGTTCCAAGAACTCCAACACCTCTCTGCTGCTTTGTGCGGTTGCCATTAGCGCTCGTGGATGTAACATACAACCAGCGAGGAGAGACTGCTCTTGGCTGTAAAGAGCGAGTTGATGTGGGCAGATGTTTTACAGCAAGACAGTCAGTCCATTTAACTCCAAGTTTGTTTAGTGGCTCAAGGCACTACCGAGTACTTGGCAAAAGGAGTCCCCCCTCTGCAGTCTCAGGCAATTCGGGACTGGATGCTGAAGCTGGGCTTCTTTACCACCGTGAATACATTTCTTTCTGGGAGATGGAATCAGGGTTGTTGGAGGTCAGACTGGAGGTAAATAACAAAAATCTGTTTATATGCTGCTATGTGAAGCATCTGGATAAATACCTCAACGAACCTTTTCCAAACCAAGGGGGTTAGATTGCTCTATGTGGGCAGAGATGCAGCAATTTCAGGACTTCAAAAGCCAATATGCCTGGGAGACCAAATTTATACTTGCATTTAAATTACTGTGCAAGCCACATTACACAAACCCCATGCGGGAACCTAATGGAAAAAGGTTTCCATGTTACTCCTCATTCTCACGGGTAAGAAACTTAGTCAAAGTGAAAGCACTGCAGATGAAGTACAGGATGAAGATACAGTATCATCACTTGCATAAATATTTACCCTGGCAAATGTTAAGGCTCTTTTAGGAGGCTAATCTCCTTAGATAAGTGATGGAGACAGAACATGAAGAGCAAGAACATCCAAACACAAGCTGGCTTGTGTAAAATACCTGAAGTTGGCCTTGGGAATACCTCTCCATGTACTGTATGACATTTCACAGGAACTGCGTTAAGTCCCATCAGCTCCAGATCAGCTTTCCAACGTCCCACTGGGACTGTCAGGACCATCCTGCAGTTTCACCTTCTCTGATAAGGCAGAAATTCCACATGCAGAAGTGTATTTTGGCCACCCACCTTCAGTATTATTGCAAAAGGAAATGAGCTAATACTTGCTCAGTATTTCAAGTATTCCCTATGCAGCGTGTATCATCATTTGGTTAAACACTAAAAATTTCCAAAGCTCAACTTGTGTAGGTGGAAAGGGCAGATGTATCACATACTAGTCCTCTTCAACAGCCAAGCCCTCTGGAGAAGGCTAGAAATGCAAGCTCATCATTCAGCCATTTGCTGTCAGATTCAGCCCGGATATTTGACAGGAAGACCTTATAGAATTGGTATTTACCATAAAAGCAATAGCCCATAAAGCTGACTGAATGGCGGGAGAATTTCCTGTGCACATTCAGGGCCTCCCATCTTCAGGCGAGTGACTTCCTTCTAGCTGGCAACGAAGATGATGGTAACACCTTCTGAAAGTACTGAAGAAATGCAACTCCTGAAAATTTAGGGAGCACAAACTCGTGTTCCCTAAACACAACATGGATTCTGCTTAACATGGATTCTGCTTAATCAGCAAGGAAATCTACTGTGTAAATCCACAGCATACAGGGCAATGGAAACCAAAACCCAGATGTGCCAGGCACAGATCTTTGCCTACAAGTAATATGCTGTCACAGACCGTGGCTAGCTCTAACTGATAGATAAAAAGGAGATGGGATGAGGGAGAAGGTAGCAATGAATGCTGATATCTCCATAAGGACGTGCTCTGAGGGCTCACAGTACACCACTGCCTTAGTGCACTCCCTTCGGCTGGGTGCCTGGTTCCAAAGGGGGTTGGGGGGCACAAAGAAGGCAAAAGGGATGTCCTTTTGCGCATCCCCATGTATCCCCATCAGCATCCTGGTGTGGTTACCACCAGCTGCTGGAGCTGAAGCCAGGTATTTGCTGTGCACTTTCCTACTGGTCATGAACCCGATGAGTGATATTTGCTGCAAAGCACCTTGTTATGGTCTAATGAAGGAGGCCAGGAAAAATAAATGATAGAGAAGTAACAGTGCCTCCTGAAATTAAAATCTGGAAAGTGTCCAAAGAGATCTATGCAAATTGTATATTTTAACCACAGGATGTCTGCAATAGTTTTCTATTAACCATCAATCACTAGTTTTAAATCTAGTCTGCCTTCGTTATAAACCAGAATCAGAAACGACTGCAGTGGTCATCCACATTACATATATTACACTCTTATGCTGCAATTTACCTTTCTCTTTAAATAATGCTATTTCTCCCTACGCATAATATAAAGAATACTGCAAAGACAGCAATACTATTATTTATTTGCAAGAGGAATGGAAAAGTTAAAGGCAAACACTATATAAACAGTTATTATTTATAGACCACAACGGTGTGCTTTCTACAGTAGAAACACAGAAGAAGATACTGTCCATTCCCAGGAGAGATTTCATTTTAACTGAAGCAGAAACAATACTGAACAGTCATAAATGGTACATACAGTGCAGGAACACATTTTGAGCTGCCCTTATTTCTACACAGCTACACAGAGTGATTACATCTAAACTTATAGCCTCTCATATTTTGTGTCTATGTCTGTGTACAGTGCTTTAAAGTTCAGTGCCCTGTGGAAGAAGCGCATTTTAAAGGGAAGGCTTTATGGAACTCAGTGCCGCCAACCTGAACTTAATTGAGGTGTTGCTTTTCAGGTGAAAGAGGCACTAGCAAAATCTAACACTCGATTTAAGAACTCTTTCGAATTCCCTGCTTATTAAAACAAGGAAGGTATGCAAAAAGGTTCGAGGGCATTAGGAGGCTGCAGGAGTTAACGCCTTAAAAACCTGCACATTCAGGCCAGATTCTAACAGCCACGTAGCAACCGGGGCCAGGGGTATCGGTGCAGGAGAGCGTGTGCACTTCAGCTTCTTCAGTCCTGAACAGCTAATTCAATAACTAATGACCTAAGACCAGGATTTTCTTAGGTGTCTTTGGAAGTTAAGCGCCAGAATCCCACTCCAGGTTAGATAGTTGAAACTAAGGGGATGAAGTATGGAACCACTTGGCATTTGTGGAGGCTATCGCTCCAAGTTTTACACGCTATCCTTCAAGCGCAACAGTGAACAGCTGGATCGAATAGGTGCAACGGAAGTATTTTCACAGCACAAGCATCTCTTATGGTTTTGTTTTCAATTCAGAGCAACTTCAGACTATTTCCTGCATTATAAAAATGCAAAATAAGCAATCTCACACAGTTTTTGTTGGGTAGTCCTCTTGAGATACCAAGAAAAAACTTGGTAAAACCCCTGTATTTTTCTATGATTTAGGATGTATTCAAGCCTAAGTTAAAAACCACCATAGTGCTAATGCAGTTTCATTAGCAATTAAAGACACTAAAAGAGACAAACTCCATGAGTAATAACCCCAAAATTGTCCAAAGACAGCACAGGACACAGTTACAAGCGGCAGTTTGGATCCGAGCTCCTCGCTTACAATGACTTTGCTACCTCCTCCGAAAAACAAGGCAATTCTGCAAATGCAGAAAGGTAAAAATAACGTCCTCCTCCGAGTCTCATTGCTGAGGTGCTGGACTGTTGCCACTTCTTTCAGTAGCTGAAAGAGAAATGCTGGTTTGCTGGCATTTTCTCTTTTGTTGGTACAGAACAAAATTCGCATCCAAAATTACAAGAACACCTCTGGAAAATCTCCAAACTCGGGCAGCTTAAAGAAAAAGTAATGGGCAAATGTCGCACAACGTTTCTGAACGCGGGGATTGTAAAGGTGGTGTAGGATTGCTGGGCTCTGCTGTCCAAGAGATAAGTGGGATTAAGCAGGAGGAACAGAAAAGCATCAGCCCGGTGGAGCTCCACCTGCATTGCTGTATATCATACATCTGAAAGATGATCCAGCGCTCGATACCCACCGCCATCTTCTCGGCATGCACTTAAATATCGCCTAGTGATACCTGGTGGCCCAGGGGAAAATCCTCTTTTTCCTCAGGCCACCCCAGCTCGCTTTGTCTGCCCCGCGCTCAGCTATTTGTGCCGTAGGCAGCCCCCCTGTAGGGCTGGGTCCGTATGGACTGCTACCGAGAGGGATTTGGTTTATTATTATCACTGGCCTGAGATCTAGGAGCTCCGGTATAAACCCGAATCCCACTGCACACATGCCAAAGGCGTGCAGGACAGACATGGCTCCCTGCCCCAAGGACGCTGGTCCTGAGCTGCAGCGGTTCCTTTTACAGCCCGGCTCTGCTCCCTTATGTGATTGGGAGACCTGGGCACAGCTTCAAAAGCTACAGCAGTAATGAATCACGACACCAGTTACTCATACCTTGCTGTAACGTTCAGGAAAGCGATCAGAAGTATTTATACGTCCAATATACAGAAACTGCCACCTCCTCCACGCTGGGCTAAAGCTACAGCTGCTATTCGCCTCAAGCAGACCAAACACAAAAAGACTGGAAGGCTGAAGAGAAGGGGAGGAAGGACCAAAGAACATGACCCAGCTCCTGTGTGTGCCAGGATTGTCCTCGGGTACAGGAAAGGTGGAGGGATTTAAAACAGCAAGAAAAAGAAAATCCAACACTACGATTCTCTACTCAGATCTTCAACTCTGGGCTGACTTCTGCAGCCAGAAGACCTTGATAAGAATTATGGGGAATCAGTTTGTACATTGCCAAATACATCTGTTCTTAAAGAGACTGAAAATGAACGTACCGTGGGCTTCACGACCTCCCTACGCGCTGTAAAATTTGAGATGGGGGCAACCCCACTGAGGCAAATGGGATTTCCAAGGTGAGAGTGAATTAGCTCATGATGATGTGAGAGGGTGTGAAGAGTAACTGGGTCAAGCGAGTGTCCCAAGGCCTGACCACACAACTCATCTCTAACAAGTATTTTTAATATATCAATACCTGTGTCATGGCACTGACTCGCCTTTGTTGAAATGGACATGTTTGAAGTCTGATTCTATCACGTTACCCAAACATAATGATGTAAATCAGCACCAAACAAAACCAGACAGAAAATAACCAACTGACAAAAAATTGCTGTGCTAACCAAAACGAGCGCTGGGCAGAAGACCGTGCGGAACCAGCCCTTTTATTCTCCTTTTCCTATCATTCACGGTCACAACTATTAGTTAAGCCCCACATATGCCTCCCCTCCAAACCACACTATTTCCTTGTGTGTGTGTGTGTGTCTATTTTAGTCAGAAAGCAGACAGATAAAAATGCCACACCAAACCAATTCACCAGCTGCGGAGATGTTGAGGTGCTGCCTCTTGCAGAGAGCTTTCAGCCATCCAAAGTTTAAATTAACTTTCTGAGAGGGCACAAAAGCCAGACCTCAGGTAATTACATGCTCATCTCTCCCTTGGGCTCAATATTATTTATTTTAGGACGTCTAACAGCTCTCTTGAGCTTGCTCTGCAACTCAGGAAAAATGATTACTTAGTCCCTGAACCTACAAACTCTATTCTGTGTAAATTTTACACCCGGAGCTATGCAGGGTGATTAAAAAAAAAGGCAGAGTTTATCAAACTTTCTGAAAGCTTGATTTGCTTCATGGCTCATCTGTCTTCATAAAACCCACTGAAGGCTGAAACAATGGGTAAAATTTCACAATCAGCACTTAAGTAAGAAAGAGAATGTGTATGCAACCACTTAACTTTATTGATTTTGATTTTTATCTTGTTTTCTTTTCATAATAATTGGTAAGGGTTATTTGTTTGGTTTGTTGTTGTCTTTTTTTAAACAAACCACCTTATGAGGCTATTAATAATAATTCACAGCCCACTATACTTTGAGTCTTTGTGCAACTCTCAAAGGGGATACAACCCACAGTTTGAAACAGGGACAATATTCCTGGACTTAAAAATGGATGAGCTCTCATACTGACGCTTCAATTTACACACACAAGTCATTCCCCTGAAGCCCCAGCAGCTTCTCTCTTCTGGGCTTTAGAGCTTCCCGCATTATCAGAAGGACCTTCTGCCCCACATATTTTATATGGCTTTCACCATGAGAGAGGTCCATGTGTAAAAGCAGATGTTTTCCCACCAAGGTGCTGCCCTGGAGGTCCATTTAAAAACACATTATAATGGATATGTGAACGTATGGAAACATGCAGGTTTGTGTTTGTGTTAGGCTGAGGTTTTTTTGGTTTTTTTTTTTTTTTTTTTAAATGGATATTTCATAAAATGCTGGTTCAACAGCTGGAACCCACTCAATGACCAGGCTACACTGAAGGGGATATCCCATTAAGATACATGACAAATTGAGCATTTATGTTGATATAAGATCTGCTTTTCTATCCGCTTTTCTCACGCTCTAGGAAAACGTGGTATATTATCTCTTTGTCTGTAATTTGAGGGTAACTGAAATGAGGATTATGTGAGACTGACAAGGACCTTTGTCCCCCTCCTTTCTCTACCCTCTGCATGTGCAGTTTTTACCACCGTTCCCAACGCTTCTCTCCACGGCAGCTGGAAAGCAGCAAGCCCTGTACAAAGCCACCTTACCAGGAGGAGCAGAGAGACACCATTTGTCTTTAGTTCAGGCAGGAGGTGACCAGGAGGCGACCAGGAGGCCAGCAGCTAAGCTTCCGACTGCAGGTCCAAGGTGTGCCATGCACAATACAGCACCAATGGGACGCACAACCCTTTCCCTGCAGCCCCACAGCCTTCCCTTGCGACCCACCGGCCTGACTCCTCTCCCATCCTCCCACTAACTCCACAAAGCGACCAGAGACACCGTAGCGAACCATAGCATCGTCCAGGTTGGAAGGGACCTTTCTGATCATCGAGTCCAACCATCAACCTAACACTGCCAAAGCCACCACTAAACCATGTCCCCCAGCACTACATCTACCTGTCTTTTTAAATATCTCCAGGGATGGTGATTCCACCACTTCCCCGGGCAGCCTCTTCCAACACTTGAGAACCCTTTTGGTGAAGAAATTTTTCCACAGGGCATGTTTAGAAGGAATTTGCCTGCTTGCTTAGGTGACAGTTTGGCAGACTGAGCCCCTCCACCACTTTGTGATGCTGGAGACTTGCTAAAGGCCACCAGCACAACGTGTCTCTTGAAGGTGCTTCACCAGAGCCACGAACACCCCACCTCAGTTGAGAGGTGAGCTTGCTGTTTAGCCAAGCCACTGCTAGAAGGGGCGTTTGACACACAGAAGCGCCACAGCCACCTGCCCCAGAGAGCTGATGAAGCCCAAGATGAAGAGAGGTGTGTGGCCCAGGCTCTCACACTGGCTTCACTACTTCCACCCTGGAAAGGGCTTTGCTGACAAATTGCTCAGGCTCTGCCGGTGTCCTAACCCTGACCAGCAACATAACCTACATTCTGATGATATTGCCAGCAAAAACTCACTGTATCTATTCATGTTCTGCATGAAGGACTAAAAACATAGATGTCATGCTAAAGTATAAATCACGTAGGCGCTATTTCTCACTTAATTACCACCACAGTAACTATACAATGTCTATTACTTAGCAGTCTGCCATGTCAGCTTTTAGGGCAGGTTTTACCCATCCAGGCTCTTTACAACACCTCTGAACATTGTGGCCTGGCTGGCCCCATCAGCTGCTTCTGGGTCTCCAGCTTGGGAACAGCTGGATTCACTCAGCAAAACTTTCCTTTCCAGTGTGAGGCGACATGGCCAGCGAGATCCACACTGCTGTCCTGAGACAATGCAAGATTAAAAGCAAGCCTCGAGCTGCACTGATGCAAGAGGAGAGAGGAACCACATTTTCGTCATGTCTATTTAACAAATATAGTCTCATTTTTATTCCTAGCCTAGCTGAATCAATCACTTATCTGTGACCATCCTGTGTCACTTGTTTTTATCTGTAGAAACTCATAAAGCTTGAGAATATAGTAAAGAGAGAAACCATATTAATAAAAATCAAGGAAATTTGGAAATATAATTCTGAATCCTGAGCTCTCAAAACAACCTTGAGCAAATCATTCCACTTCACAGCAACTTGATTTCCCCAACTACAAAACAGGATAGCAAATGCTTTGCTGTTACTTTATGTGAGCGGCCGTTCTGAAGTCTCTTAGGATATGCTTCGCAGATGGAAAAGTTGATGCGGAGATATATATATATGCATATATAAAACATTCATATGCCCCAACGTGCTGAGCTTCCAACAAAGCTAAAAATCAATGGCAATAATAGAGTGAAAAATATTGTTTAACTCGTGATGGTAGCTTTGAAAGTATAACAACGTGAGTTCCTTCCTTCCAGAGGTGCAATTACACTCCATTGCATACCTAGGTAACGGAGGCAGGATCTTATTTTACCAGCTATGACCAGTTCATCCTTATTGCTGGTCCCTAGCAGTACCCCCTTCTCTGTTTTAGGACCTGGAGGAATAAGAGGAAATAAATACTTTATCAAGGCAGAAGACAGCAGACATTTTTATGATCTGTGGGAACAGAGGTCATAATAAGTCTGCAAGACATTGCATAAATGTCTCCAGATAAAATTGTTAGCTCTGGATGGTGCACATTTCCTAAATACTTAATATTGAAATTACCTCCCAGAAGAGTTTCTCCATGTTTTGCTAAACTATTAGAGACAGGCAGCCCAGATCCACGCAAGAACCTCCAGCAAGGAAAGACTTAGTCAATTCAACTGCATAACAATGAGAGATTTTGAAAGCTCTGCATGTGGTGACTGCAGAGGGCCAGAAAGTGAAAATAGTACCAGCGAGGGACAAGTGCTTACTAGGCTCTCCAGGGACATCCTGAGGTCCAAGCCACCAGGCTGCCACAGTGGCTGTGCCATCAGGAGAGCAAATGAGAGGGACATTTCTCACTCAGGGCCACGTAGGACATATCTACGTGGCCAAAAGGTGAGCGTGCTCCCGTGGGTGCTTCACACCGCGCAGGGCACAACCAGCTCCGCTCTCGGAGCCCAGTACGTTCCTATGGGAAAGTTTTAGGCAGGCCAGAAAACTGGACCTGCTAATAGAAATCAACAAGTTTCAACTTAACAGTGAAAAAAAAAGCAGTACTTCAAGATTGCTTTATAATGCAGACATAAAACAGATGATAACTATCTAAAATACTCCGTAAAAGTACTGAAACTCAGCCTCTCCTAGAGGCAGAGCCCTAACAAATCGCCCAGCCACCTACACGCATTTACAGTTGTGGCTGTCCAGGGATCACTTAGAACTAAATTAGCAATGGAAGTCATTAGACAAGGAATAATTCCAAGAAACTGGTGTCTCAATAGCAGAAAGTGAATGAAGAAATCGTAATTGCAGGCAATGGGGCAAAATGACAGGGTACCAGACAGACTATTTCCTCAATGAAAGAAATGTGAATTGTAATAAAGGCGCAGAGTCAGCATGTGGCAAAGGTGCCCGGGAGAGACTATCGTTATTTCTCCCTTTAGGCTACAGAAGATCATTTAACGCTTTCCATTTAAGCAGGAAGGCACACGATGAGGTCCCTTAAAAAACCATGAACACAGACTCTGCCGAGCCTGAGGATTGCTTCTGCCAGCTGTAATTGCACTGCCCCGGCCCTGGGCACCCACCGCACAGTAATAGCTGAGCTTTCCTACAACAAATTTATCTCTCAGAAGGAAGGAAATTCAAGGAGACTTGAAATTGAAGAAGAGGACGCGAACTATGCTGCTATTTCCTGCGTCCAGTTTAACAAAATGGGATCTGATATTTCAGATGGGCAGAGCTCCTTATCTGCCTACCCTGTGACAGGAGGAAAGGATTTGTGCAGGAAATCATGTGCTGTGTTTCTCTGTCCTGACATGGAATAGAAAAGGTGCTTGAAACTCCCTTAATACACTGTGTGCTGTTCATTTCACAGTCCTAAAGAGAAGGTCCAAAATGGCTTTTAAACCCTTAGACACCTGAAGCCACGTATCTCTCAAGTCTGGGAGAGCATCGTAGGGCAAACAATCACAATATTCTCACCCCATTCCTTCATTCTTCCTCAAGCACCTGCATTTGGTGTCTGTTAGGGACCGCTGAGCCACGCAGATGTTTGTTCTGATGGGTTATCCCTTCTCTTCGGCTCTCCTGCTCCCATCACTGATGTCTGGCTCCACACATGCACCACCGAGGTGGCACCAGGCTCAACTTCAGCCCAAATTTTCAGCCTGCTGACCCTATGGCAGGGCAGGTGTGTGCCACAGAGCCAAGCAGCGCAGGATGGAAATGCCCAGCAGCCCTGGTGTGGCTCTCCCAGGCACAAGAGAAACTCCTGGTGACGGCTCCATCCCATCCAGGAGAAGAGCAGCTGTGCAGCTGCCGAGTGCTGCAAACCACAAAGGCTTGATCACACAGGCCCTTACTGGCAGACATGTGTACTGAACCGGGACAGCTTTTTTTGGTTTTTCTTTTTTTTTTTTTTTTCTCTGTCACGGATGAACAGGGCAGAGGAAACGCGCTCCGGATACACGCATGTACCCAAACCACAGACAGCCCACTCTGGTATGAGCTCGGTCCTAATAACAACCAGGTCTCTGGTGCTGGAAGCCTCTAGTCCGTGCTTCTCATCCCTCTGAGAGTGACACACGTCCCCCGCACGACACAGCCCGAAGCCGGTGGGGCGGCCGCCGCCAGAGCAGGCAGGGGAGCAGCCCCCACTGGGTTTGGTACAGACAGGTCACACAAGAGACTCACCTGCTTTTAACCGCCACACACAGCACCAGCCTTGGTTTTCAGGAACAGGCAGCTTTGGAAAGGACGGAAATGAAGCAAGATCAGTCCGTGGACTGCAAGTTAGGTCCAAGTGAATGGACACAAGTATCTGTTGGACTTTGGGCAACCTGGTCTAGTGGAGGTGTCCCTGCTCATGGCAGAGGCGTTGGAACTTTAAGGTCCCTTCCACCCCAAACTGTTCCATGATTCTATGACTGCACAAACACTTGTTCCCAGCCCAACAGTTTCCAGGGAAGTCAAGAAGAGCTTCAACGGGAACAGTTTAGTCCACGCAGGTAGATCTGAAAATCCTACTCTTAAAATCCTTTGGGTGCCGGCAGCTGCTGCTTGGCCAACTGAGGAGCCTGGAGCCTTCAGCCCAGCTGCTCTTCCCCGTTTGTTCTGAGCGCTGA
The DNA here is from genome assembly GCA_025774025.1 of Xenus cinereus. NCBI lineage: Eukaryota > Metazoa > Chordata > Aves > Charadriiformes > Scolopacidae > Xenus > Xenus cinereus. Next base: position 24,397,634 of record JAOXJK010000051.1, on the reverse strand, counting down.
AGCTCCGGCTTGGCCCGAGCCGTGGCTGCTGACAGAGGTGTGCATGGAACAGAAGCACGAGGACTGAGGTTGTGCTCTGCTCGGAGCTACCAGGGAACCTGTAAACCCCTGGCTGTGTGTCTCTCTTGCAGAGAGATTTCTGGCTCCAGAACCACTAGTGCATATATCCTTTCCTCGTGACTGAATTCAATAAAACTCAGAACCCCGACCTCTGTGTGTGACAAGCCAGATTTTCACCTTATCAATCCTGATGAAAGGTCTTTACAGACTGTCCTCGCACGCTGTGGCCAGCCCTCGTGAGGGGCTTACCAAATGCTGCAGAACTACCCCTGAAAGGAGAGGAACCCAGACAGATGGCTGGTGTGGGAAGCCCTGTAAGCTGTGATCTGGACACGCAGGAAGCAGCTCCAATTTGTCTAGACTTCTGGTTTCTTTGCAAGAGGCTGGTGTTCATGTAAACAAAGCGAAAGGAGAAGCAACAGTGGTGACAGACAGCCTTGAGAGCCTCAACCAGAGGATAGGACCCGGGATCAGGTTGCCTCTCGGAAGCACTTTTTAAAGGGTACTGTTAACTCCCAGATTGGACAAGGTAGAGAGCTTTCCCTTGTGAATTATAGATAAGCCCTCTGATGTAGCAAATGCCAGATATCCTGATGCTCCGCTAAATGCAAGGGAGGAGGGAGAAAAAAGCCACGCAGAGACACCTCATCCTCCAATCTGGTGTGAGTTTATAATCAAAGATTTTTAGAGGCTAAGGGCCAGACTTTCAGAAGTACTCCCATAAGGATCTAAACAAGCGGTTAGATCTTCAAAGAGCTCAGCTCTAATTCAGGCACATAAATGAAATGGACAGATTAAAACAAAACAAAGCCAAACCCACGCTGAGACAACAGCAGCTGTCTGTGTCCACGAGCAGCTGAGAACGACAGCTGAGAGAGGAACGTGGGCCACCGGGGAACGCTTCGGCAATGGCGCTTCCGTCAGTCGCCCAGTTCTGTGGCTCCCATTTCTGTAGCCTCATCCAGTGACTCTGCTGGGAGAGTCCCATTCCCCCTGGGAGGTGCTGGGTGCCAAGCGCTCAGCAAAAATCTGGCCGTGGGAACCATGTGGGAAGAAGGCAGCGTGGGCAACCACCAGACCACGTTACACGCCATCAGGGGATGACACAGAGTCGGGGATGAAGACGTGGCCTTACGAAGTATCCCCTCTTTCAGTAGAAAGGATGAAGGGTCCTGTGGGATTTGGTAACTCAAACCTTCACGTTACCACAAAAAAACACTCCAGCTTTTGCAGACGTCTGTGAAGGACTGTCAGGCAGCTGTGGAAAGGGAAGATGAGGAAATTGCCCATACGAAAATGGTTAATTCAGACCAAAAAGGCAGAAGCAAAAGAGCTTGGCAGATCTTCTGAGGGTAAAGATACAAACCCCACTTATTGAATGTCTGGATACCAGGAAACTCAACCTGATAGAGTTAAAAGACACTACTTTGGCCTGCCAGAGCCCTGAACCAGCCAAGTTCAGCCCAGCTGCTGCTGTTCACAGCTACAGCAGCACCTCTGAGCAGTGAACTCGCAAAGAAACACAGCTTTCCCAGCACATCAGGGACCTCTGCATGATACCAGATAGCTGTACACCAGTAGTTAGAAAAATAATCACATTTACTTTAAAGTAATTGAGTATTGGAAAAAAATCTTCTTTTCAAATTTAAATTATGACTGTGTTTAAACAGGTGAAGGTAAAGCATTTTTAAATTATTTCATCTAGTTAGCAGAAGTTTTTTGGTCTCCCACCAGCCCCTTGTACTACCATGTCAGAGCTGGCCACAGAAGTGAGAAAATTGTTAAGAAGACATCCAAGTTTTCTACTAGCAGTTTAATAGCTGTTTTCCTTTAGCCAGTGCTATGGTTGGCCCTCTTGTCCTCCACTCCAAGATATTTCTACCAGTTCTCATTGCTAGTTAGACGGCTTCAGGACTGGGCAGGCATGGCTACTTATGAGGAACAAAAGTCTGGAGACAGCTGACAATTTTACTAAGATTCACAGAATCGTTTAATTCTCCTCCTCTCACCTGGCTCCCGTAGCACCGAGGTTCCACCGCAGATGGCCTGTCCTGACCTGAATGGGGTAACTTGTGCCTGCAGGTTTCCTGGGTGGGTTACAACGAGAAGCCCCAGGTCAGAGTGGAAGAAGCAGGTGGTGGCGCCAGGACCGCCCCAGGGTGGCCAGGGACACCGTCTGCTGTGCGCGATGAGGAGTTGTCAGTGCCCTGCACTCCAGGAAGAGATCTGCCTCCAGGGGTTATTTGCAAAAAACAGTAGCAGCACCATTACTGCACAAGTGATAAAACCTCACTTTGTTCATACCAACACACACTTGTGCCCCATGGAGTGGCAGACACGGGCTGTCAGGAGAACCACAAAGTTGCTGTCTCACAACGGAAGATAAAAAGCTTGGGGAGCTCTTTTATCAGGTTCTTTTGATCTCACTGGCCATCTCCTCGATATTGGCCTTTGCAGCATTTCATGGCTGATGGTGGCTGAGGACACACCAGAGATTGTTCAGCAGACCTTCATGCATTACCCTCACGAGATATTCGAGGACTGGTTTTCACGACCCAGCTGTCCTTTCCAACTCTACATCCCTAGGAGCTAACCTGCCAGACCGTTATTCCTTCTTGCTGGAGAAGGAATGAATGCAAGTAACTCAATTAGCAACAAAGGATGAACTACTTTACTGTAGAAACCAAAAATTCAGAATAGACACGACTGCATGAATAGTTAGTTTCTTGGCATATTAAACTCACCAGGACATCCAACTGCTCTGCCTTTTCTCAGATGAATTTTACAAAACACTTTTTTTGAGATGCTGCAATCATGTTAGTTTTTTTTTTTTTTTTACCAAGCAGCATCCTTTCTTGTTTCTTCAAAACTGAAATCAGTTCTATACAGGGTCCTGAAAATAAGAGATAGGCCCTGAATATCTGTCACTCGAGAGGTAAGCTTAGATTGTTTTTAATAGTTTGTGGTGCTCATAACTGGTTTTAAACTGACAGGGGAAAGCGATAAAAAGAATAAGATCTGTGTTTCTGAGCTCACATCAAAGAGGAGCTTTAAAGAACGAGTAAAAAGGCTGTCAAAAAAGGAAGGCTTTACCCAGCAGTCTAACAAAACAAGCTTCACAAAAACAAGAAATAGTGTCCCAAAACAAATTAACCAGGTAGGAAAAACGTTAGTTGAAAAGTAAATATTTAACAGGGGCCATATCTGCTATAAGAAAGACAAAAAAGCCTGAAAAAAAAAATCTGATCACAAAAGAGATGTTTTTGCTGTAGAAAGAAAGGATGGCCATAGGATTTGGAAGTACTTACAGTTCTTTTCTGCACTACTGACTACGTTCAAGTCATCAGCCTGAGGTCGGCTCTCCATTACACTGCACAGTCTTCAGATTATTCACTCCCTGACATGAATTTCTCTTACAAGGCTTCTTTAAACTTCCCTTTGTACCCCCAGCTTTTTAACTGCCATCAGGAACCTTCAAGATTTAACCCTAGGGAGACAAAGCAGCAGTCTCCTGATGCAAGGATTAATGCCGCTCCACAAAGAAGTGCAGACACATGAATTATCCACAGGTCTTCCACCCTGACAGAGCCTTTTGCCCACAGCGGTTTGGGGGCAGGTACACACACACACACACACACACCCCCGCCACCACCGCTGGAGCGGAGCCGGCAGCTTTCCCTTGTTGTTGGCTTCCCTCTGGATCTGCAACGCACAGAGCGACGGCTGTTTCTGGAGCTTTTTCTCCCCCGTGCTGAGCTATCCCAGAGCAGATGGTGTTCGGTGCTTATACCTGGAGCAGTGTTTAGCAATCCCAGAAACGCTTTCTGACGCATGCTTCCCCTAAATTGTCTTTTCCAAACTGGAACTCAGCCTCACAGCTGAGCAGCTCCTCAGTCACTAGGCTCAAAGGGAGCCCATCACCCAGTTCAGGCAAGCGCTAGTCAGCGCGGAGGCAAGAAGAGGTTTTGGCAGCACCCGCTGCAGCTGCCAACCAGGATCTCCCAGGTCCTCAAGTCACTCCAAGCAGCTCAAAAAGCTGCACCACTACAACTATCTGATATTGTCCCATTCTCCCTGGGAAAAGGAGGTGCAACCACTTCCCCAAACCTTGAACTGTCTTTTGAATACAACTCCTCCTTAGCATTTGGGCTTTTATTAATAAAAGCCCTTTCATGGATTCATTTGGCTAGATGATCCGAGTGAAGAGCAGCCACACAAGCTCTAACACTTTTCCAGTTTAAAACAGACAAAAGAAAGTGCTTCTCTACATAGTGGGAGGTGAACTTAGGGAGCTTGCTGCCATGAGAGTTCATGGAGGCAAACCATATCCAGCAGGTTTGAAAAGAGATTAGACAGATCCACGGACAAAAGGCCCATAAAGGACTGGGCAGGGATGTACCCCCTGACATCCTCTCTTCAGAAACTGTGGGTGTTTGGGAGTACAAAGAGAGAGACTTCCAAAAGGTGCCACAACCACACACCATTCCTAAACATCATCTTCTGCTAGCACTATCAGACACAGCTCATAGGGCTAGACAGACCACGGGGTGACCTCGTCAGACGTTTCTCATGTTTATACAAGGCAACTGCAGGGCACCAAAGCCCCTGACACACCACTCCTAGGCCTGGCTGTGAAAGCGAGAACCAGCTGCCCAGCAAAGGCCAACCAGACACCTCATACGGGTCTATGAAACCCTCAGAAGTCCTAGAGCCCTGCTTCTGCACCGCCATCGGGCAAAATATGTAGTCCAGAGCCCTGGGTGTAGGACACTGCAGAGAAAACCCAAGTTAAAGTTGTTTTCACCTTGCTTGAGTTCTTTGTGCACACCTTAAAATCTGAAGCCTTGTCTCAGGTTGGTGGGCACAGTCCAGGGAATGCAGGTGTACAGGGGATGGCCACGCATTCATACCCGGTGAGGGGGGGGAGAACAAACCACCCCATACCTGTCAGTTTTTATGCCAACTTGATGTGTTGCATGTGTGATTACTGCAGAAATCAACGTGGGTAATTACAGCCATCTGCACCCATTACTACCATTTGTATGCATATTCTAGTAACTGCACGTTAGTTAGGCATGCCACTGCACAAACATATTAAACAGCTAATTAATTAAAAGAACAGACCTTCTCTGCTTAGGAGGAGCCCATCACCCACTAATCACAAGAATACATGTTCTCCATCTGTTAGATTATTTGCCCCCTCCCAAGGTCACCAGGGAAGAGAGTCTCGAGAAGGCTCTGCCAGGCTGGCGAGCTTTCTGCTGGAGCGACTCCCTTTGTGTAGCAGGGCTTTAGACCACGGCTGCTTCGGAAAACACGACCGTGGCACTTCCACGGAACAGCGGAGTGCTTTTGCGTTGCTCCAGGTGACTCTGGAATAGACACCGACCATCTCTCCATTGCTCCTGGCTCACGTTCGCCAGGCTCAGAAGTGGCTAATGCTTGCCCCTCGGCAGGGCAGCCCGTACCACCCCTCCTGCCGTGCCGGGTCCTCTTCCAGCGCCTGTTCCTCCACCAAACTCCTGATGCGGATTATAAATACAACAGAGGACGGCTGTGTCCCAGCGCTTTGCTGACATATGGTTCTGTCTTCAGTCAAAAGCTATGGATTTAAATTTAGGGATGGAGCAGGAGGTTAGGTTTCAAAATTCCAAGATAAATCCTCCCAGAGGAGGCAATGAAACCAGAATTTTGTCCCTCCGGCACAGCCTTAAAGCAGATGGGAGCACGGAGCCAGCGCTGTTGAGCGAACCGCACTGCTCAGGCAGCCCTGAAACGCTGTGCCCAGCTTTTCAGCTGTTGGGAGACGGCTGTAGCTACAGCCCTTTGTACCAGCTGCTGCTCCACCAGCACGGTCAGGACTCTCGCTGGACATTCAGGCTTCGGGTAGAAAAATATTGCTCCAGCTACTGGCTTGTAATAATTCCTTATATTACAGCAAAGGCGAGTGCTACTCTGCCCCAGGTTTCCATCAGCACCTTCATTAGCTCCCCATCCCTTCCAAAACACGTGTTAGTGTGAAGGGGTAATAAGCCACAGGCCTAACAGATTTGCCCGTTTTTCATCTGTGATGAAAAAAGGAACAAATACGTTTCAAACCATTGTGAAGTAATTGTGAAACAAACCAAACCCCTCTTCCCTGCACGCGTGAAATGCAGTGCTGAAGAAGCCACCACAATCCAAAACGCTTGCATCGTTTGGCACTGCAAATGCTTGCCCTAGTTATGGAGTAGCTCAAGACAACTCTACAGTAGATTTTAATTCAGTTCTCCTAAAGCTGGAGACGATTCTCTATCTTTATGTGTTTTGTAAAAAAAAAAAAAACAAAACAAAAAACCAACAACACACCACCACCAAACACCACAAAACAACAAAATATGAAACAATTTCTATTGCTCCAGATGCTGGCAGACAGCTGCAGCTGACAGTGCTTTGTCAAATGGGACCTGTGAAAATACTGTACTTGGATCACCACAGTTGTTGACCAGGCACGGTCTGGGCGCTTTATACTTGCTAAGAAGTCTTCGGCATCTCCTGCCCAACCCCCAAATTTCTACAGCTCCAAAGATGTCCTGAGCTCTGTACAGCAGAAAAAGGCAGAATACCATGGTGTTGCCCCTGCCTGCAGCTCCTCTGAACTGCTGTAAAGGATCTAGGGCAGGACCAAGGGCTGCAGCAAGTGACCACAAAACATGGGTGGACACTTTGATCGTTTCTAGATGATTCTGCTGCAGGACCGCATCAGCATCGCCACAGGCATGCATGTTTTACACACAGACACACCTTCCCTACGCTCTTCTCCAAGCACAGACAACTTACTATTGTGCAAAGCACAAAATTATGCTGACTGGATCCATGATTTGGTCCAGTACCTTCTGAACTAAGGCAAAATGCCTTCAAAGAAACTGCATTCAAACATGACCCGAGCAATACTGTCTTCCCCCTCTTCTCTGTCTCCCTCTCCTGTGCCCGTGGGAGGCAGGGACCCAAGACAAGCCTTTGGGGAGAGCCTGCAGCCTTCGGTGTCCCCCCTATCTGCCCATCCCAGCCTGGAGGAGCTGCTCCACAGGCAGAGTCCTCCCCTGGCCACTGTCCCCTCCTTGCGCCGCTTGACCACCTTGGCCTTGCTGAATCTCCAAAAAAAGTCATCTAAACAAAACCTGCCGTCCTCGGTCCCTCAATCATAGGAGAGGCAGCAAACATGCTGAGTTAAGTACAAGGTAAGCAGTATTTTTATTTGGTTAATTAGAATTGCTCATCAAATGAAGACAAAGAAGTGATTTACTGCAGAACTGGTACAGGTAGTTGTTGCATAAGTACATTCCTGCATATTTGGCTACTTTAGCCGAGGAGAAACTGTTAATTAAAATATATTCCTAAAGCAAACATAGAAAATAAGGAAAGAGAAGTTTCACACAAGGACACTGCTGAATCCCTCAACTGCCAGCTCTTTTTTTTTTTTCTGCAGGGAGGATTTTAAATTAAAAGCAGATTGCCTTCATTAGCGTTACCAGAAGCCATGTAACTGCCAAAGCTGACAGAAACACAACTGTGATTTGCAAATTTGGCAAGTGTCATTTTCTCTTCTACAAATGTGGGTAATGTCATTCGTATTAAGAGGGCTTTTGTTGGGGACACCGTGCAAAGAACAACTCCTTCCCCAGGAGTGGAAAAATATGTCCAGAGCAGCATGTGTTCTGGGGCATCCAGCATCTCTCTCCTCCTTTATTTTGCAAGAAAGTATATTGCACAAAATTTGTGCTGAGAATGGTCAGGCAATACGAGTGCTATGAACTGTCTTCTCCTGATGACTGAGCAGAAAACAGTAGCAAGCCCATAATAAACATTTCAACACTGATCTTTTGACATAGAGTCACACTCAACCTTTCCATGATATGTTGCCAAGCCCTCAGCAGCCATTCAGCATGGTTTCTCACTGAAATCCCTATGCTCTTTGCTTCATCGTAGCTGAAGAAGCTGATGGTATCCTGATAGGAAAGCAAATGATGAACAATCTGCTGTTCATTTTTAGAGTGACTCCACATGTCCCGCTCCCCTCCCTGGCACATTAGTCTCCTCCAACTTCTGGTATCTCCAGATTTCCTCACTCTTAGGAAGAAACCTTAACATACATCAGCAAGGTGTTTAAAAATATAATGGTGTATTTTAGATTGTGTTATATGCGACACAGTGGATGTGGGCTTCAGGCTGAACCGAGTTGCTGGCTGAAAGCAAAGCGATGGGGGTGACCCTGACTTGTGCATACTCTCTTGGGTTGGTGACAGCCCCCTCAGCACCACCACTGCCCCAGAAGCCACCGCTGGCACAACACGGCAGGACGACCCAACGCCTGCCACGTACGGCTCACTGAGCCTTCTGTCACGAAAAGGGAACAAAAATCACAGGATGAAGAAAGGAAAGAAAGGGGTAGTCTCCAAACACGACCCACGTGCTCAGCAGCGTGGCCCTAGAGACCACAGCACCCCTGAGAGGATGAAGTATCGATCCCCCCGGCTGCAGAAGGTCTGAACACAGCATTAAACTTCACAGGACGTAGTTCAACACAGTAAGTACCACCACAGTCACAAACGCAAAGTCTGCCTGTAATAATTAGGGTTGTACTACATATGATTTTATTAGATGGTGTCTTATAATCAAGACAAAAATAGCTGCCTACATAGTAGTTACCAGTTTCTTAACTGTCTAAAAATAAAGCAACAGATGCAGTACAATGCCAGGCGTGGAACCAACTGAAATAATGTGAACCTATATTCAAGCCTGGAAAGGTAGTAGCGGTACGCCTACTGGTAACCTCCAGTCTAACCTAGAATTAAATATTCAGTGACTCTGCAATTTCGGTTTGTACCTTCAAAAGAACCGGAGGATCCAGTTCTGTCTCTGCAGTCCAACTCTTTTCCACTGCACTGTGAACAGAGTTCATCACCCATTAAGCCAAACAATAAGTAATGAGTTAACAATAATTAAACTGAAAGAGACACAGATTAAAGGAATTTATTATTCCCTGATCTGCCAAGCAAATTGTTTAGATACCTGCAATCAATGAGTAATGATGAAACAAAATAAAAACCCAACAAACCAAAAGAGCCAACAACAGGCTCATAAAAATCTGTTCCGTAAGGCCCATGTATCTTCGTTAGGTTGAACAGCACAGCATTTTAATCAACAAAACCCCCCTGTCTTTATACATCATGAGAACAGAGACAGAATGTGGCCCTAAATTATTCCCTTACTGTTTATTACTCATGTATCATGGGACTGATGAAGATTTATGGTCCCATTGTGATAAGTACTGTATAGTGAAATATAGAGAAATAGTGAGACTTAGTACTCCAAGACTTTATAATTTAAAGACAAATTACACAAACAAGATATTATAATTTAAAGACAGTAACGCACAGATGGGGATTGGAGATACAGACAGATTAAGCATCTCGCCCAAGGTCATGCCAGACACATGTGCCAGAGCAGAAAATTGAAGTCGTATCTCTGAAGTACCAGCACAGGTTTTTACTCATCTAGGATAATATTGCTTCTCCGTTTTTACTTCACTAGATGTATTTCACAAACTAATAAGTTAAAAAAACACAAACATGACATGGCAGGACTGGAAGGATTTCCTTTCACCCTTCCTCCTTGGAAGACGTTCATTAATGAAAGAGCTTTATCTACACATGCACCTGATTTGTCTGCACATGGCACAATTGCAGCATCTGCATGGAATCCTAGAATAATTTAAGCTGAAAGGCCTTCTGGAGCAACCTAGTCCTACCTCTCACTCAAAGCATGGCCAACTACAGCAGGTGACCCAGGGCCTTGTCCACTCAAAATTCTGAATATCTTTAAGGATGAAGATGGAAATTCCACCATCTCTCTGGGCTCCTGTTCCAGTGTTCAATTGCTGATGTTGAAAAGAAAATCTTTCCATGTATGAAATTAGAATTTCTCCAGTTCCAACTTTTGTCTGCCAACTCCCATCTCTGCACCCAACTCTGCTTTCACCTTCTCTATTCCTATCCATTGAGCAGCTGTAGACAGCAGTGGGATCTCATCTTGCCTCCCTTCTCTCAGGCAGGCTGAGAGAGCTGGGGTTGTTCAGCCTGGAGAAGAGAAGACTCTGGGGAGATCTTTTAACGGCCTTCCAGTACCTGAAGGGGGCCTACAGGAGAGATGGGGAGGGACTCTTTATCAAGGAATGTAGCGATGAGTGGTAATGGTTTTAAATTCAAAGAGGAGAGAATTAGACTAAATACTAGAAAGAAATTCTTTACTATGAGGGTGGTGAGGCACTGGAACAAGTTTCCCAGAGAAGTTGTGGATGCCCTGTCCCTGGAGGTGTTCAAGGGCAGGCTGGATGGTGCTTTGAGCAACCTGGTGTAGTGGGAGGTGTTCCTGCCCATGGCAGGGGGTTTGAAACTCAATGATCTTTAAGGTCCCTTCCAAATCTAACTATTCCGTGATTCTTCTAGACTTCTCAATGCTGAACAAACCCAGATTTCACGGCTTCCCCTTGTACATCACATACCCTGGCACCCTAACCATCTTGGTGGCCTGTATCTTGGTCGCTCCAGTATAGCCATACCTTTCCTTTACAGGGTAGCCCAAAATTGGACATCATGCCCAGATGCAGTCTCACAATCACTGAACAAAAGGATATAAGGCATTCAACTTTTTTTTTTTTTTTAATACAGCATGAAATCAGTTAACTATCTTTAATCAATTATTGTATTTCTATGTATTTCAACTACACAAATTCTGCATCCCTCCGTTTACAGAACAACACAGGAACATTGTTTTTCCACACCACTTCTGGAAGTTTGCTGTTGCAGGGGTCTCAGTACCCGTGGGCATACCGGGCTCTGGGAGCAACCAGTGCTCCCATAAAGAATAACGAAGGGGCATTTCGGGCGTCTCTTTCTCTAGCTGACAAAAAGGATAGCCAGATCAGCCCGAGTGATGTAACATGCTCAAAATACAGCAGTGATAGCAGGATAACACAAGACCATGTTGCTGGATACACACACATCAGCAGATATATTTAGGAATTTAAGTCCTAAACCCTGTCACAGAGTGTATTAGTAACAGTGAAAAATATTTAACTTATGACTGTGACAGGAGATTGCTTCAGTGCAACACAAACAGTAGCAGCAGTGTTACTTATTAAGACAAAACTCTAGCCCCCAGACAGCTGATCCCGGATAGTGGGAGAAATGATACTGCATTTAAACAGAGTGGCTTTATTTCCTGGTTTACAATTGAAATGTGCTCTGTGTCAGAAGGCATTTCCTCTCTGTTTATTTTAACAAGAGCAAAGTCACAGCTTAAGCTTTGCTTATTTATATTTGCTGGCACCTGTGAAGATTTACAAATGAAAATTTCATTTTAATTAGTTCTGCAAAAGTGCTATCAACAGTTGTTTTAGGTTTCCCCTGAACGCACTGTCCTTCCTATAGAGCAGGAAAATCAGTCCACTTGGCAACGAAAGGCATCTGCATGGCATGGAGACATCTGGGGCTTTAAGAGATCCCACAACTGAACAGCACAGTACCCAAGGATATGGCAGAGCAAACTGTCCTCCACCTTCCTCTTGGGAGGCTGCTGCTCATCTGGACCTCAGGGGGGAAATCTCCTCCCGCAGAGCCAACAGCACAAGGGAGCAGCCGTGGGAGAAGCCCCTCCATGGCTGGGGCTGAACCAGCAGTGCCAGGAAGAAGCAGGCCCTCGAAATCCCCTTTCCTGAGCTACCACCCCACATACGGGCACTCACACACACATATATAAATAAATAAAACCCATGAGTTGCTTCCAGTTTCTTGGCAATAAACCCTAACCTCTCTTATACAACAGCAGCAGTCAGCTTTTCAAAAAGACATAGCTGTATGCTCCATCGCTTTCAAACACCAAGGTGTTCTGGATGCCAATGTCACCTTTACGCCAACACTAAGAGTAAAGCAATGGAGCTCCGGCTTTGGACCAGGATGAGTCATTCCTCCATTTGTGGACCCATTTAAAGCCACACCAATGACTCCTTATGCATCGCAAGAGCAAAGGTGCATGCTACATCAAAGTACAGACACTGCATCATACCACATCCAGCTGCATGGCAAGTGTGTGTTTGTGAACACAGGGCACGTGGTCAGACAATGCTCCCATCCAACACAAGCCCAGCATAGATCCACCGTGCACCTACACAAGTTGGTATTTTGGGCACAGAACAGACCTGCCACAAGGAAGGTCAATCTCATGAAATCAATCATTTAGGTTGGAAAAGAGCTTTGAGATTATTGAGTCCAACCATTATCCTAACACTGCCAAACCCACCACTAAACCATGTACCCAAGCGCCACATCTACATGTCTTTTAAATACCTCCAGGGATGGCGACTCAAGCACTCAACCGCTGGGCAGCCTGTTCCAGGGCTTGACAACGCTTTTGGTGCAGAAATTTCTCCTCATATCTAATCTAAACCTACCCTGGCACAACTGGACGCTGTTTCTTCTTGTCTTATTGCTTTTTACCTGGGAAAAGAGACCAACCCACCTCAATATCACCTCCTTTCATGTAGTTGTAGAGAGTAATAGTCAACATGGCAAGGAGCGGCTGGGAAACTTCATGGAGAGAGAAGCAAAGAGTAGGCCACCAGCGCGCCACATGCTTGAGGCTGGACATCAGTTACCTAAACAAGTCCTTTTCTAGCATGATTTGGGTCACTTCTCATACTCCACAACTAGTCAAGTGAAAAACTTGCCAGGTAAACCTAAAGAGCAATTTCCAGCACTCTGCTTTCCCACACCTAATTCCAACCCTCCACATCACCATTCTGACCACCTTGCATTAACGTGCCTAATAAGTGGTATCATGTATTATTACCCCACATAAACTCCAGCACTCAGAATAATTTAAGCCACACTTTCCACATCCGAACTTTTTCTGCCTCTTAATTACCTCTGTGCAGAAGAGATAATTAAGCTATTGTTTACTATTAGCTGATCAAATAAAATCAAATACAACTTCCCAAGACATGGCGAGTCCAGCAGATACTGTTCTAAATCAACTTAATGCAAAGCCTAGAAAGGACAAACGCACAAACTCACCTGGGCAGACACAACGTAGTACCTGATCACCGCCACGAGGACAGGTCCTCCATGGCAGCGCTGAGGAACAAGGGGGTTAGGAGGTTTCCCAGCTCTTGAGCTCTGTGTGGGGACTCTGCTACCTGGTACGTTACAGACACCCATGCAGATATTTATGTAACATCATATCACTTTTTGCATATCTGGGCCCAAATTCATTTTGGGAACACGCTAGTGGCAGATGAAAGGCAAAAACCGGAGCACTTCTCCGACCTCCCCAGGCACTTCCCAATCCCTCCTCCACAGCAATGTCCCCCCACCCCAAAGCCCAAGCAGTTGGGATGTTGCTACATCCTACCACCATCAGACAGGATGGGGCACAGGCCCTGGGGAGCCTGCGGCTGAGTCAGTGGGACTTCTACCCACGGGTTCCCACTATTGTGCAGCCCTTCCTCAAATTCACAGCAGATGAGTCTCTAGCTATGGCTTGGCCTTAGAGAGCCTCTCTAATAAAAATACCAGCCTCCTCAACATGGAAGCCTCTGTGAGACCTCCCACAAATGAAAGGAGAGCAAGAGGGGTTGGGTTTTTTTTTTGCCGGGCTTCATTGGTATTCTGTCACAAAGCCAAACAGATGTTTGTAAAATCTAAACTGGTTATACAACTGTTTTAAACTCATGCAGCTGTGCACAGCCAGCAACTGCACCGGGGGAGGAAGACCACTGTGCTCTCTTAAGGCACTCTTACATCTAGGGACTAGAGTTTAATAAACCCAACTTCCCATGAGCTATTCAAGCTCTCGCATTCCAATTTAGTGTTTATGGTAGAGGAAACTGCTGAAAAGAGCAAAGTGAAGTGGCTTTTCCAGCTTCATGGCGAAACTCTGCACCCGGATGGGGACTAGGACCCCGACCTCCCTCCTGCCAAGCCCCCGTGGTAATTACAACTCCTGATTTCCACCATTCAGCTTATCGGGAGAGACAGCACGAGGAGACAAGAGGCGCTAATACAGCAGCCCTGCTTTGCCACTCCTAGAGAATTCACCCTACGCTGTGCTTGGCCCTCGCTTCAGGATCAATTACACAATCAAATCACTGCAAACTTGACTGCAACAACACGGACTGAGAGCAGAAGAGACTGAAATAGCCTCCTTTTATCTGTATTTTTAAGAGAGTACAATTAATTTCTGACAGTGCTTTTATTATATTTTTATTTATGAACAAAATTTACAACTAGAAGAATTTCTAACACACTCGTATTTTAGAAATATGCCTGTCTGCTCCAGCTAAAAGGCAAGAGACTTGTGTAAAACTAGTGGAAACACTCCAACTGAATTATACAGTATAGTTTTACAATCCTATAAAATACCAATTTTTTGCAAGCCAAAACTATTTGTCATAGAGTATTTGCATTTTAGTCATATAAAAGACTGACTGTCTGCGTAAGTACTATCATGTTGCTCCCCAAAACCACAGTAAAACTTTTTTGCTGTTGTTTTCTTCTTTTTTTAATACTTCAGAAGAACGCACGGCAATTTAAAAAATTGTTTTACTCATGTTGCTAGCATCGGAGTTCATAACAGCTGGGTAATTCTCTACTTTTGATTCATGCTGCGCTGTATACGAAAAGGCACAAAAAATTAAATTAGTTTTATAATCTCTGTACAGTCAACACAATTGTGATTAATGTATTTTCTAAAACTCAGAGCTAAAGCGTTGTGAGTAACTGTCACAGCACGGTCTGCTTACTCAAATCGTAAGAAAAAAAAAAAGAGCAAGTTTTCCATATCTGAAGAATTCCAAGTCAAAAGGGAACACGTTACTGGGCAGAAGTGACTGGCCCAGCTCACAGCTCTGTCACGTACAGACAAGCATTTTAAGTGCCTGCAGTCTAAAGCTTCATTATTTTTTGCAGAACAATCTGGCAACAGAAGTAACCCGATTCCCTGGGAATCAAATGTTACTTAAAGACAGGTTTCACCTGTCAGGGATATAACATATTCTGAGGAACGGAGTGTCAGGGTATACCCACATCACAGGGGAGGGCAGTCTGTCTTTCATGGGTAAGAGGGGGGAAAAAAGGAAACTTTCTGCTTTCACTGAGTTTGGAATTGTATTTATTTTTGGTAACTTTGAGGGGAAATGTCCTAATGCAATGGCAACTACAGCAAGTTTGCACAAAACAGGATGGAATAATCTTCAAGTGACTGCTGCGAGGGTTCCTGCAAGCTTTGGGGTCTCCCTTCCCTGGGTCTCTCCCCATCACGGTGGGGCAGCCATCCCCACAGCTGTCAGGAAGACACTCACAATCCTCCTTGCACAGACAGGAAAGCAAGAATGTGACTTCTTCTAGGGAGATTTAGAGACAAAGAGTCTCTGTACAGACTTGCCACCCAAGCAGGTGGTGTCTCTGCCCCAACAAGCTGCCCACTGAACCTCTCCTTCCTTCTCACAGCTGAGCCTGGTAGCAAGTTCTTGGAGAAGCACTGGAAAAGATGTCCCAACGCTGACGTAACTCGTAGAGGTGGAAACAAGGAGGCACTCGCTTGAGATTTTCAAAAAGACTCAATCTATGCAGAAAGTCCAGAAGGGGCAGATGAAAGTCAGCATCAAGCGCTCCTCCCCAGCTTTACTGTCACGCAACCAGAAGGAGCACGTCCAACTCCCTTCTGAATTAACACTCGACTAAGGAGATGCTCTTCCACGGGGAAATTCGAAAAGGTGACTCTACATGCTTGAGACACGCCTGCCGCAGCGCAGAACACTCGGGGGTACAGTAGGACCTCTGCATTTCTGCAGGGCACCTTGGAAGCTGCTTGCTTGATGGGAAGCAAGGAATCCCATTTGGAGGTAACGAATGCCCCGTTACAGAAATGAGGCAGAGCTGGCAGGGCCAGCTGTACTCCACAGCAGCATGCTGTCCCCTCCGTAGGGCTGCCTGCCTGCTAGATGTACACAAAAGCACCTCATGGGACAAGGAAAGAAACCCAATATATGGAAATATGCTGCTATCAGCAGGGGCCAAGGCAGCAAAACAGAAAATAAAGCTGTTTTCCCCAAGGAAGCCTGCAGATTTCCACAGAATCGGGATGTCTTGTTTCCCTGGTTTTGCCCTGAAATTCCCAGCCAGTACTTCCTGCTGAAGGCTGAAAGCCCATACAAAAGTTGTCCCCACCCCAGTGACACCTGGAAATCACCCCCCCACACTTGTCCTGCTCCTCGCTTCCATGATCCTGCAAAACAAGGAACACCCTGGCTCCAGCCACCCAGTGCCGGGACCACCACAGGCAGCGGGGTCGGGGTTACCGCCCGGACCAACAGCTCTGCGGGGTTGGGGCCAGCCTTTCGTCCCACCCTGGCTTCCCACACTGCAATTTGATGCTGCAATAAAAATAGAGCATCGTGTCCTCCCACCCCTTCCCCAGTCCGATGGGCCGCGCTGGTGGGGTGCAGAGCCCGTGCTCAGCTGCTGCGGACGGGCTGATGCTCCACGGCCTCTGCTTTCAGTTATCATGGTTGTGACCTGCGAGGGAAATAAAACCTCTTGCTCTAAATACACATTTTTCATAATGAAGTTAGCAGCTCCCTCCCTGCCTTTGGTTAAGCCAAAGCATACTTAATTATTGAAATTACCCAGAGGAGTATATCTATCTGGTCCCCTCAACATGTCCTGAAAGCAATAGAACATTAAACCAACTGTTTCACGATCCTTGCCAAAAGCCAGGTATCTCCTACCAAACCTACCCGGCGCATCCAGAGACTGACTGACGTGTGTTCTTAAACAGAGCAGGGCGAGAACAAAAAAAAGGAGAGATGAGGTGAGCTCCATGGTTTCACACAGTGGTGGTGGTGGTGGGTGTCTCCAGCTAGACGTGCAGGCAAATTTTTTTTTTTTTTTTGAAGAGAAAATATCAGGCTTTTGCTTCACCAACAAAAGGAGCCGTTGAAATAGTTTTGTCAGACACAGCGGATAAGGATAATTACGCGGTGAGAGCTTAGTCACCCATATCACGGCGACAGAAAGGCAGATTCTCTGAAAAACGATGTCAGCACCACAAAACTTTCAAGAATATGGAAGCGCGAGGGTTTCCAGATGTCAGAGCTGGCGCAGGTGAGCGGGGGGTGTGCGAGGGCACAGGCTGCCCGCGTCGGTCCCGCAACTCACCGCCAGAGGGAGCCCCTTTTTCTCCATAAATCTCAGTTTCCCAATAGTTTGGTAGGCACGCGTTCCGCAGCCAGAAATTAACAAAACAATCACAATGTGTAAAATATGCAAACTTCCATGTATATTTTAAGTTAAACAGAAATGGAGATACACAGTTCAGGCACGGCCCCCTCTAACGTTCGCACCAACACGCTTGCCAGATGGAGGAAAAGGCGCGATTCCCCGTGTTTCGCCTCATCAGAAATAGCACTCTAAACCGAGCAGGCTACAAAGGCCATTCCAATTTGCTCCTAACAAATTCATTAGCGTAAAGGGCTTGATATTGCATGTGGGAGCTCACCATATAGCAGCTAACCTTGAGAAACCCCACCCGCCTTGAGGAACTGCAACTCAAATACAATCACCACCTCAAAAAGTGCTGGAGCAACAGTGTCCCCTTTCAATTAACTGGTAAAGACCTTTCCTTGGGAGTAGAGGAGCCCCAGATTTTATTTTTCATACCACAGATGCAGGTTTCCCCATCTTTGTGTTTATGCCTTTTGTACCGCAACTGCCAGAAGTTAAAATGCCCTCCAATATTGGGTTTCATCACCCGCTTCATACTCCAAGAGCCTTGTCACATCCCATCCTGTAGCCAGACCTGTTCTCTACGTAGCTGACACTCCCCCAAACGGCTCTAGCACATACACTTGTCAATGTTTTCATTACAAAATCAAATTATGCAGCCTAAAAGAAGCAAAAGATTAAAAAAACCCCATTGTTCTTACTCCTTTCAGCTAAGGAACCAGGGGAGCATACGTGTGAGATGCATGACTGGATGAGCAGCAATATGGCCTGGCAAAGTCCATCTGGCTTTATTCTGTGCCCTTCTCTTCTTTCGCTGCGTTACACCCATCGCCCGTGTCAACAAGCTCAACCTAGCAGTGAGCCAAGTCTACGAAGGATTAATCTCGGGGATAAACAAACCCAAACAGCGAGCAAGGGCCAAGTACATCCATGCCCAATCACAACGCTCAAGTCTTCTCCAGTACATGAGAGAACTATCTCTGCTCGAGACTCCGGGCAACATCAGTAATCCTATGCCACTCTATCAAGCCAGCAGAGAAAGCTGGGTATCTTCCCCAAAACACAATATATTCTGCCGTAGGCTCGCTCTCTTCTGTCGCAAACCACGCTGCGAGCCTCAGAAGACCAGTCCTTAGCGCCAGCACTAAGAAGCACACCAAGAGCAGCTCCCTCTGTCACCAGAGTAAGGGACCCACGACAGGGTGATAGTGTCTGGGTAGCAAGGATGTGGGAAAGTAGGAACTGAGGCTTGCTACCTCCAGACGACTCGAGGGGAACAGAAGATCTGGAAGCTCTCAAACTCTTTGCCCGTATTTTTTAGCAATCCCAGAAAGGGGGAGTGGGTCACCCAGCCAGTGAGCGGGAGCTCTCTCCAACATAAAGGAAAACTTTGCTGAAGTTAGTACATCTTACGTAAGCAAGTGGCATAACTTTCCCAAACTCAAGGAGTGCGGAGCGTTTCCCCTGGCATTGGAAACTTTCTTCTAGGCAGATCTTCACCCGAGACTCTGGGTGCACGTCTGTCTGTCAGGATTACTAACACAAGCAGACACTTCTTTCATGTTGGGAGTTTTGCCATCGACTTCAAAGCAGTGAGATATAACACCTTGCGTATTCCCGAAACACACTTAATAACAGCGCCCGACACATTTAAAGTGCACTGACATGTTAAAGGCATGGTACAACGTTAGCAAAAAACCAGGAACCCCTGCCTAGGTGGTTCATGAGAAATCTGGTAAGCCAAGAGTCTATCCCTGAATCAGATGCTTATCTATTAGCCAGCTAATAACTGTGCGACTGCTTCTCTAACTGATCTGTTCGGTAATAGGAAAGGACTACCTTCTGCTGAGCTGTGGAGACTTCATATTACTCATAATCCTCTTAAATCATAACAAGGAATACAGATTAGAAGGTGCAAAGCGTGCAGTAAGTGTTCTAAAACCAACGTAAACAGAGCCATCTCAGCCTGAGTCAGAGCCTGCATCATGGGAGCTCACTAAACTCCTTTTCAAGTCAAGTTCTGGGGGTGCGAGCAGCCTGCGGTTTGGCTGCTGGTGCCAGGCTGGTGTGATGGCAACACACACCAAGCGGCGCCTGGAGCCAGTTCAAAGCAGACAGGAGGATGGCAGCACCGCTTGGGGGACAAGGCTGAGAGAAACCAGTCTTCCCCTTTGCTTCAGGGCAAGCAACGGAAAGAGAAGGAACAGCAAGATCCCCTTGGAGAAGGAGAAAGCGAAGGGCTTTTCCCTCCAGAGGGCTTGGAAATAAGATAAAAACATGGTACTTGGGGTAGCTCTTGAACCTCTCTGACAACATGGAGAAGGCCACCATCGGGAAACCTCAGCACAGGTCCACCTGGAGCCACCACTGAAGTGTCCTCATCAGCATTTCCTAACTTAGCCTAAAGTTGTCATCCTACGTGGACGTGTATGCGTTTACAGGTGTCAATCAGGTGTGATCTGACAAAGGCTCCATGCAGATTACAACCCCCGTGGTCAGCAAGCTGAAGAAATGCTGCTGAAACCAGCCTTGAGCGATGGCTGAGTATTTCAACAAAACCTGGAATTCTAAGCTGCGCCATGCCGTACTCACTACCTACGGGGATACTGCAGGAGGGTCTCGGGACTCTTCTCTTCCGAGACAACAAAACTGCTGTCAACTTCAGCCCTAACCCGCCCAACCGCCAAAAAGCACACACGGTACACAACGCTATGCGTTATTGGGAACGCTTCTGAGGTTATTATTAACATATCCAGTACAGTGAAAACACTGGTGTAAGTACTACTGCAATAGAAAGGGCATTCCTGAATATGTATCAGTCAGAAGGTAAGCACAATAATTACCAATGAAAATCATGAAGTCCGTTAGCTGTTTTAAATACCGGGCTAATAATATCAGCAGCAAGTTTATGTGTGGAACCTTCTTCCCCCAAGCTCTTCTTCGTATGCCTTTCCACGCGGTATTCCTCAAGCTTTTATAGCATTTACCTGTAGACTTTCCCTGTTTACAGTAACAGCCGGAGATGCCCAGCCTGATACTCCAATTTTAACTTAAAGGCTGCCAGCATCCACGCTCGCAGCAGCAAACAGCAGGGAGCAAAACTCCTGGTTCCTACCGGTCTTTGTGTCCTCTGTCGCTTTTGGAACCTCAGCGATTCACAGAGGTTTTACTCGCTGCTCACCTGCCACAGGTGACGCTCGGAACCGCAGCTCACGCCGCGCTGAAGGACAGCCCCTGTAGTACTACCCCCGCGCACACGGCTGTGGCCACCTCCACCAGGATTTGTAAACACTTAGGCTTCCAAGAACTTTCCCCTTGAAACACGGCTGTTCGCGCATTCGCGTTTGTAACGATTAGATGCAAATATATAAAAAGCCACTTTCTTGCTCAGGCGAATTACTATTCCATTAATAGTGATGTTCAAATGATTTTGAAATTCCCACTGTTTAACTTCAAGGACTGCTCGTTTTCTTTTGGAAATTTACTCTTGGTTGCAACTTGACAAAGCAAGTATTAATTTGTTCACGTTTATGAGACATTTATATGGTTCAGCCTTTTCCATTCACGGGTCAGATAATGAATTGGTTTCCCTGGAAAACTACACAATGAAATATTCAACATAAGGCATTCTGTAGCTTAGATGTGAACTACAAACTGCAATTTTACTGGGATGTCCCTGTAGGTTGGCTTTGGCACGTACGCCTGCATGTTTTATGCTTTGTCTGAAGGAGGAAGCTCCTGCAAGTGAGGAGAAAGCTCTCGGATATGGGTCACAAGTTGGTGTATCAAAACTTAGATGAGAATTTAAAAAAAAAAATAATAAATACAATATTTCAACACATTTTCCCTAAGCTTTCAGGAATAAAGAAGGAGGAAAAAGAACAAACACCAAGCAACCCAATATAAACCAGACCTTGAATATTCTTTGGTATTTCAGAGATTTTCTGCAAAGAGGAGGAAATCAACCAAGATTTGCTCACAACCAGAATGAAGGCAGAGGACACACTCTAAAATAGGTTGCTTAGGTTTCCTCTATGCTTTCCACACTTGACACAGGGTCATTTTACTCCTGCTTCATTTCTAACAACTGACAAATGCCGTTTACCAGTTTGTTTCCCGTCCAAAAGAAGATTAAGAAAAACCCATTTTTCTGTCTCATAACCTCGTGGCATTTTCGGCTCCGACACTAAAATCCACGACAGTCCCATTATCCTGATTTCTGAACCAAAAGCCTGAAACCGTTTCAATCGTACTCAAAAAAAAAAAAAAGAGAGGAAAGAAGACAATGAAAAAAAGCAAGCGAGCAAGCCAGCCGCCACCGAAGACTTGGTGCGATCACCCCCCTTCTCTCCCAGCTTCGTTCCCACCGCCACCGCCGGAGAGAGACCCCTTCCAGCCCGGGCAGCGGCTCCGGGGGGGCG
>JAOXJK010000051.1:24363996-24374726 GCA_025774025.1 Xenus cinereus | reverse complement strand
GGGGGGGATTGTCCCATCCCCGGCAGGTTTCGAAGCGGCCGGGGTCGCACGCCGTCCTTCGGGAAGGGCACGGGGGAAAAACGGGCGCTAAACCCCGCCGTGGCGGCGCGGCCGAAGCTTAACCTCGGTGGCGCGACCCGAAGAGCCCGAGTTTCCCCGAATTTGGTGGGGAAACAACCGCACAGAAGATTTAACTGATAAAACGGGCAGAGCGGTGAGCGGAAAGCATCCGAACCGAGAGCCCGGGAATCCCAGCGAGGTCCTGGGGAGGCTGAAAGTGCCTCTTTAAGAGGAGATGTGGGAAGAAGAGAGGCGATTTTCAACCACAGGTTCTCAGGTCTGGGGTTTTAGGTCCCACCAGCTCCTGGAACTGGTGCCCTGCAGCTCTGCCAGCCGTGTTTCGGACTGCTGCCCACCCGGGGGCCAGGGCCATGCCCGCCCGCTTTCCCCCAAAATAAGCTCTCGGGCTTCTGGCCAGATCTAACACCTCTCACAACAGACGGAGGACACAAAGATCACCCCTCTGAGTCGTCTGAGAGCAGTTGTTTTCTATGGAAAAAGGAGAGGGGATCTGCCCCTGCCTCAGCTGAAGCACTTGTGGGAGCTTACCCCTTTACTAGCCATCAGAAATTCCACATGGAAACACCACCGCCACAATGGTTCCCCTAAAAACCCAGCAAAATTTATCAGAGGTTGTACCTTTTGGACTCGGCAGTCGCTCAGGTATGCGACATACATGGGAAAGTCGGGTCATTCATCTTGCTGCTTCAGAACTGCTTGATCTCCTAAGGAATGAGCAAGGGAGAAGTAAGTGACAGCAGAGCGAGAGCCCCAGGGAGGGGAAGAAGCTGTTGCTTTTCTATGAAATTGCCTAATGATTTCCTATGAAATCTTCCTAATTAAATTCATCTATGAGATACGGCAAAGCAGATTAAGAGGATCTAACTGCAAAGACAGGGGGAATTTTGTAATGAAGATCAGGGCTAAGGGGACACACCGCTGTCACCAAGACTTGAAGTACAGTCAGATACACCCCATACACCCCAAATCTTAATTCTTTTACAGATCACACTGTGCCTTTTGGTCTCTTGCTGCATCTCTCAGTGATGCAGGCTTTGGAAACCCAAGGCTTAGAGCCCCAAAAAACTTGGTTACACCTCAGCTTGGAGCTTGCTTTGCAGGCTTTCTGGAGCATGGAAATGGGTCTTTTTTCTCAGAAATATGTGGGGGGAAAATGATGTAAATTTTGACCTACCCTATTTTTAAATGGGATCTCTTTTGTAAATGCAAGAGTACTGCACACATAACAGGTTACCGAGTACGTTATGTGGCACAAGGTTATTGCAGCCCTTTCTCCTAGGTATTTATTCTGATTTTACAGCCATAACCCTTTCCCACCCCAGGCTTTGAACACATCACTCGGAGACCTATATCAGAGATCTCATCTAATTAATACAATTAATACTGCGATAATAGCAGAAAACAAGCACCAGAGGAATCCATACATATATTGGCCAGGACTACAGCAACACCAGGATCTCAGTTCCTTCTCCTGGAAAATCAAAGAGGGAAAATCAAATGCTTACAGACACACAGTTAACAATGCTCTCGCTTGGGTCTGTCGAGGGGAATGAACTCCAGGAATGCAAACTCCAAAGAGACAAAGTACTTCAGATAGAGAAAAAAGGCAGAGTCATAAACCTCTTATCTGGTCTGGCTGCTACAGGATGAGTCGGGATGACACAGGGGACCAAAGTAGTACCTAATTTTCTCTTTTCCTTCTCAAAGCCTGGGGTTGGATACTTGCCACCATTGTATATTGAGGGCTTGCTTCCAGCTCTGCCAGAAGCGACCTTGGGGAAGCTCTCTGTGAGCTACGGCTGCACCCCAAGGTTGCAGCATGAAGCCCTCCGCAATCATCCAGCTGCTGCAGCCCACTGAAATACTAACTGCTGACAGGGAAAGAAAGAACTGGGACTGAAACCCTTGGGTTTTGGCCTTAGAATCATCCCCCGAGCTATAGGTCGTTTCACAGACCAAAGTATTTCCCTTCTTCATATACATCTCGCTTCCCCAAGCAGGGTGACAACGGTGCCTGCGGCAGGGACTGAAGCCGTGTCATTCCTCATAAAATCCTGGGAGACCGCAGCACGCACTCCGCTTATTCACACGCGCTCTGCAATTCCCACGGTGAAACACTGGGCTACCAACTGCCGGTACACACCACACCCCCGGCTCCCAAACCCTTTTTAGGAGCTAGAACCGAAATACAAGCTCTGCCACCAAACCTCTGACCATCATCAGGTCGCTTACATCCTACAGAGGGGTAAGAGCACTTCTTATCTGACCACCTGCCTGCAAGATGCTCACATGCTATCGTAATGAGAAGCTTATAAGTAGGCAAATTAAAAATAAACCCGAGCTGATATAAGCTCTTCAGCAGAGAAGCTATCTGCAAGTCTACACAGGATCCAATCCTGAGCAAACAAATCTTAAATTATGAGACATATCTGTTTGTTTTGCTGCTAAGTTTGTATGCACACGCAGGGCTAGGTACATTTTAACCAAATTGAAATAAACATCTTCAAAGTGTCATGATGAAAATGTATTTTTGGCATCCATTATAAATTTGATGTCTTCTGTGTGTACTTGAGGACCAGATCCACTTTCTGAACATTCTCAGTTAAAAGCATGGAGCTTGGCAAAAGTGAACAAAAGACCGTCCAACAGCAGGCAGAAAGAGCTAGAACTGGGGAAGATAAGAGAAAGCACAGTAAAACACAAAGATGAGTAGACAAAATGCAGAGGAGGAGAAAAGCACACAGCCAGCCAGCAAGATAGTCAGGGGAGGACAGAAAATCCATCCTGCTGTGGAGATCACCTCTTGACAGTCCCGACAAAAAGCGCTGCCCACAAACAAGCTGATTCAAGCATTATGAAGAAGCAAGAATGATGAAGAAGAGCCAAATCATCTGGCACAAGAAGGGAAAGCTACCCTATGAAAAAAAAAAAAAAGATGTAGTAAACAGAGGCTTTGTACAACCTCAGCTTTCACAGGGATGTCTTGTTTCTCTAGCACTTCCCCAAAGTTTTGCAATGCAGTGGGCATGCCTCCCTTTTTCACGTTGATGCAAATTAAGAATTATACAGGCAGCAACACAATTATGCCCACCAGCACTCCAACTGGCTCCAAAATGGACCTGTGCTGAGTTACAGCAACCTGGAGTCCGGCAGCAAAAGCAGAGCTGGCAAAAGCCCACATAACCTTATCAAATTGCATTGTATCTGTGATGCCACATCAAAGAATAGAGCGTTCCCGCTTAAATTCAGTGGTGTTTCTACTTTTTTCACGATGCATCAAGTACGCAGCTCGCACAGAATGGGGAGGGAAAGGAGATGGGCAAAGCCTAAGAGGGCTAAAACTTCCTCCCTCTCACCAATATCATGTAATGAAACCTTCGGCACCTTTCCCTTAGCCAGTTTTACACTACTTTTGATTCTGTGGAATCATCAGAAAATCAGCACCTTTGGATTAAAAATCTTCATCAAAGTAGGAGTATCTCAGCAAAGTCTGCCCAATTCTTTTAATCTCTGCTCTATCCGTCTCCTACAGGATTCATGAAAGCCCTCCCTCTTCTCCCTGCCCCCCAACGTTGGCTAGTGTTCAGCAGAAGCCGAACGCGTGTGTTTTGCCGAATCAAATCTAATTAAGTTATTCAGAGGATTTACTAGATTACACCTTGCTATCTACAGCTGCTTACTTCTTCACTGGATCTGCCTTCATTAGAAACCCGGCAGCTCCTCCTCCCCTCTGCGCACATTGCTCCCTGAAGCTCTTCTGACATGTGCACGAAGCGTGTGCCCAGTTGCTTTGGTCACCAAAAATATCAGATCTGTCCCTTTGGATTGCTGGGACATCTATGTACAACAAATCCAGCTTGATCTCAACTGACTTCATAAGAAGCCATTTGCCTTACAGAAAGGCTAGGGCTCGCTGGGATTTGTGCCTCCAGATTAATTAACCAAGAGCATTGTTCAATAGATGTACAGAGTTGGGGATCCTTCCCAGGTCTCCAGGGAGCCAGATATGTCCCAGGGCAAGGATGATCACAATTCTGGCTGCTGAGGAGAAGAGGAAGGGGGGCTGCACTGAGACAAGTGCAGCAGCGAGCGCCAAGTCTGGGCCAACCCACTGTTTGACCAGTGGACCAGCTCCCTTTAAGAGCAATGCTTAATTCCCCCCTTGTGTGGTTGGTACTCTGCAGAGGGAGATTAGGAACAACTAAGTAATTTCAGACGGAGAATCTGGCTAATGCAGGTAATTGCCACTCTGTGCTGTGTTTTGAATAGAACAACCCAATTTTACAGCAGCGACTTAAAGGAATGTATTCCTTTAATGACCTCTTACAAATGACTCCACCCTGCAGGACTGTACTTGTATTATATATGAGTCAGAGATTTCCCAGTAGAAAGAAGTCTTAAAGGCTAAAAAAAATAAATAAATGCCATAAACTCATTAGAGAAACTGCTGCTAATTGGGTCTGCCCCAAGAAGTACATTTCATCCTTCCTGGACACGACTCCCAATAAAGCTTTTCCCACTCCCCAAAACATATGCAACAGTGGACAAAAAATACAGACACGGCACCAAATCTATGTTTTATGTTTGATAAGCAGAGCTTAGCTCGAGAGTATGAAATGGCTCAAAATTGGGCCCCAAATCACTAGGTTAGAAATCTGTCATTTCAGCACAGCGATAGTCATATGTGGAAGATCTCTCCCACTTCCTGCAAAAGTCACTATCGGGCGACTTCCTCTTATCATTCAAGAGGTTATATCCAGAAGTTGACTGGTTTTGAAAGGGATTTTTCAAGTAGAAATCTCCCCTCATTCTCACTGTCATCAGTTTCTGGACACTGGCTGAAGAAAACTGCCCGTAGGAACGTACTCCGTTCCTATGAACCCTGGCTCAACGACGCACTCCTGAGCATCGGTGCAAGGCACGTGGAAGTGGGACAGACATCTCATAGACTTCTGTGAGGAAAAAAAAACACCTTACAGCCATGAAAAAAGAAACATGTGGAGTCGCAATACAGGCATCTGGCAATGCTAATGGAACTTCTCAGCTGACACTACCCTCAGCTGTTGCTACATTAAACACTACAGACTAAAGCACTTAGATGAATTAATACAATTATCTTGCGTTCTGCTCAAGTGTTTATTTTTCCCCTCACATCCAGTTAGGTACAACATAACCTGTTTTCCTAGAGAAACTGGCTGCGAGGAAACACTGACAACGTTGTACTGAAAAGCACTGAACACCTTCCGTCGGGAGCAGAGGCTCCCGCGCTCCAGCCTTCGTCTGTGCTAAAGCCGGTAGCCGGTGCTGAGGGGCTGGCAGCCCCAGGGGCAGGTAGACCAGGGTTAAACACCCGGCAGGACAGAGGAGAAAACCTGACTTTGAGCTTGGAAATGCATCCTTGCCATGCCTTTTTTCTCTGCGTTGTTAGCAAGGTAATTACTAGGTGACACACATTTTTTGATGTGTGCCAGCTTCTCTCCTGATGTAACTGCACACACGCGTGGAGTTACGGCTGGAACGGATTCGGACCAGGGTGTTTTTCATTTTAAGATCAGTGCATTTTGCGACAGAAAGGCAGTTCGTGAATCCGCTGTGGCTTTGTAAATTTAAAGGTGGTCAAAGACCAAGCCCTCAGGAGACAGCGTGATGCCAGCGAAGGTACCACCAGTTTATCCTGGCCGAGGATTCAGCACCCTTATAATCCAACACCCTCCTGGAGCGTTAGTCTCTCTGGGTACTGTTGCTTTGGTCAGAATCACATAAACATCCAGTGTTGGATTTTTCAAGACGCCAGACAACGCAAACCCATCTTCTTAAGATTAAAAATAGAGCTCTTAATCTGATTTCATTTCCTCAACCAGAGAGGATGAATACATGGAGATGCAGAGACACTGGGTGTTAGAAATGATAGAACTCACCAGGACTCTTAGTTCTTTCTTAAAGGGTTTTCTGTTTGTTGGTTGGTTTGTTTTTACAGTGCAAGTTTTGAGCACAGCCTTGAAAATAAGTTGTTTGTAATAGCTGCGTATTTTTACATCATGTATATAGTTTTGCCTTAGGCAGGACCTTTCTTCTGTGGATAAAGGAGCAAAGCTTAGTTCCTTTGCCTCTATTGCAGCAGATGCCAGGGATGTTGCTTTTTAAAACATTTTAAATAGAAGTTGGTGGACTGGAGGACCCAGATCACACTTTCAAATCTTCCTTGCTGCCTTACAAAAGCTGAGCGGCTAGGTGCAATGACTCACTCACACTGACATTTTTGGGAGAGAATGATGCCTTTTATAATAACATTGATATTCTCCCATTGATGTCTCAACACTGGCTAATTTAGAAAAGAAACATGTAGTGCAAGGTTGAAAGGTCACAGGCCAGCCAAAGAACTCATGAGATCATGGGACCATGAAAGAGGCTCCGGCTTTAAAATAAAATAGCCTTTTTTCTTTTTGTTTCTTTTTTTAAGGAACAGACAAACTTTTCTGAAAGGCCAGGAATTTAATCTGAACTCTTCTTTCACATACTGTACAAATAAAAACTCCACTGCAGGACTACTTGGGGGGGGTTCAGTAGAGTTTATCCCCAGAGGTCACTTTAATCTATATCGAGTAGTGAAAGAGAGGGAGAAGGAAGGACACACGTTTACTTTTAGAAAGCTGCCAGACCTCTTTAAGCTCTGATGTTACCATTGTCAAGCCAACACCGTTCTTAGATTATTCTGCCCACAGTTTGCAATGCCTCTGCAGTCTAGTGAGTGTGAAATTAAATTATGAAACATTGGATTATTTGTGGCTGTTGTGTTCTGCTCTGTCCACACTGTTCTTTTGCTTTTCCCAGTCCCTTGATTTTTCCCTGTCAGAGCTAAAGGAAAAGATTTTTTTAAAAAAAAAAAAAAGCTTACAATAAAATAAATTTACCTCCATGGCATTCACTAGACTGATATTTGCACCCTCAACAGATTTTAACAGAGATTCAGTTTTGAGACTATAATCAGGGCCAGATTTTCTGGCTTTGAGTCCTCTCAATGACTGCTAACCCACAAAATATTCTTTTTTTTTTTCCTGAAAAGAGGACTCTATTAGTTTCTTCCCAATATTAGGTGAATATAAAAATAACTACAGCCTGATAGAGACTATCTTTCAGATTTCAAATGAAACAGAGCATCCTTTCCTTTATAAGGGAATCTGAAAATGTTAATGTTGGATTTAGAAATGGATTTGCAAAAAACACAAGAGGTCTAATGTGCCATGCTCTCTCTTCTCTCTAGTGCAGCAGCAGCTAGCAAAAATTATTTGTTGATGCAATATATATAAAGCATATATCTTTAGTATAAGAATTTGCTATTAAACCAAAGCAATTAGGCACCGAGTGCCTTCATAACTATAGCTGCTCAAACTGAAAAAGACAAAGTGGTTTCCTAATGGAACATGCAATTGATAAGAGAAGAAATTATTCTTTCATAGCTCACGTCCTCAGAATTTAAGAAAATAAAGACTAGCTCCTACAATGAAGCACTGTACTTTAGCCTTGCTGTCCTCCCAAATCTTCACAGTAAAATGCTTCATTTCTGCACTTTCTTGGCTCTTGTTTTTGTCATGTTAATAAGGTTCATAAACTCTAAGGTAACCAAGTATAAGACACCTGTATAAGACCAGTGAGAAGAATTTACTGTTGGGGCATATTCAAAAACACTATTAGAAACTGCATGCCTTTGCTTATCCAAGTGAGGACTTGTACTGGATACCAGTGTATCCACAGAGCTCTCTGCTTAGAAAGCGACTGATCAGGGTCAGAGAAGAGAGTTATTTGCAACCTCTGACTGCCTGTCCTTCCTAGCTCCAGCCTGATGGAAGGAGGACACTCTCTCTCTTGACATACAAACACACAATTATCTCAATTAAGAAGCTCATAAAGTACTTTCCTGTAAAAAATTGTACACTGTGACATCCCGGTGCAGGTCAACCCCAGCAGGCGGCCAAGCACCACACTGCTGCAAAAACAGTTCACAGCCATAAGTACTCGTTCTTTTTCCAGGGAAAATACTGTAATCCATTTCCTTGAAAGTCAGAATAGGGTTCAGGGCTCTTTAAGCATGTCCTTCTCACAGCTGCCCCCCCCATACTTTAGGGTTTTCCAGTTAGTTCTTTGCGTGAAGAGTTTGGCAAAAAAATTAACCCCAAACCATTCCAGTCCATGCAGCACCCATTATGCAAATACTTCTAAAAGATCTCCACTTTCACTCTTATGGTCCTCCACTACATGAATCAGTGTGCTGATGACCCTGCAAGTGAGCCTGTCAGTCCTCATACACGCCACGGGCTCTATTAGTGAGTCCGTGTCACTAACATTGATGTTACTAGCATCAGCCTGATAGCTCAAGTTCTACTACAAAATTTAGTATCAGAATTCAGATTTGTTCACTTAACAGCAGCTGTTGCTCCCACGGCATCAAGGCAGATAAAAGTTGACCCATCTGTGGCTGCCAGTGGCTTGATGGGTCACAAGGCGCACAAGGTGGACACGAGGCAGTGTGTCCATAGTGGCCTTCTTGGGCATCAAAGCACAGCACTGTCTGTAAATCCCTATAAATTATACCAGCATACTATCTCACCTTCTTATGTAGGCTTAGACAATTTCCTCCCTCCTCCCATTGCTCATTTTCCACAACTCACAAATGTCTGTTTCACACAAACAAGAAAAATGAGCTGACAAACACCCTGCCCATAACTCAATTTTAAGGCAGAGAAATACAATTTTCCCCAAATCTTTCCTTCCTAATGTTTTGTGAAATGAACTGTTCAAAACTATCTACTGAGAAGGAGCTGAAAATCCTTCCCTCCAAAAAGTAGCATAATAAATGTACTCTTTGCTCTTCAAGAGATGCAGCACAGCCCACAAGAGAAAGACCTCTTTCTCTCCATTTATGGGTTCTGATTAAGCCTTCTGTTCATTATGAATTTGAAAGTTTTGATATCATCCTTTTAACTGTTGCTTTTGTATATGAAAAGCAAAATTGGAGATAGCCAAATGCAGAGAAAAACTGCAAAATTATCTTTTGTTAGCTCAGTAGGGATGGCTGGAATATGTTTTCTCAAACACCCCTTAACATCAATAGGAATTTTACATAGCTATTAAGCACAGATACTGCTCTTGGCTGGAGAGATCCCGAGGCACAGGCTGCCAGGAGCTCAGAGGGTGTCAGCGTGGAAGCCCCGCTATAGCCTTTTCCCTAGAAATCCACTAGTGGCCATTGCCAGAGACAGCCCTTTGGTCTGCCCCATTCTCACGAACACTTCTCAGAGTCTCCACGCACTAATCTGGTTATCTGAAACCGTATAAAGTTACAGTGACATAAACAACAGCATTAACAACTCCGGTGACTCCCAGCGAGGCTCTTTGTGCACTTTGGTGCCTCAGCAGCAGCACGTCGGTTTCCCGGGATGAAGCAGCTTAGCTCCAGGGAGCCTGCTGGGGGGTGATGAAGCTGAGGACACACTCTCTGTCAGGTCCTGCACCGTGTGAGAAGCCTCCCGTGAACGGCTGGGCAGTCTCAGCTCTCATGGCAGTCCAGAGGAGAGAAGTGTGATGGGATATTCAGGAATACATTTGGGTCAGTAATGGATACAAAAAATCCCTCTGAGGTATCTTAATGTCTTTGGTGTGGTTCCCCTTCCCAAACTGAGGTTTGTTTGTATGACATACATATAATGATGCCAGCAAAGAACACGAGTTACAGACATCCAATGAAGTTCGTAAGAACAGTTAATTCATCCACCATGACAGTACCCCTTAGCACGTCCGTGCAAACCCTCCAGTAACACTATATTACCTTTTTCTTCTCCCATACTCCCCGAATCTCCCTGCTTTCCCTGCCTGCTGGTTTTGTTCTTTACTCAGCTGGAGGGGCTACTGTGAGGATGCTCTTTCTCCTGTTTGGGCAGATCACTTTGCCTTTCTAATGCTCATCCTGATCCTGCCAGTCCAGGGAGCATGAGGCTCAGAAGAGGAACTGAAGTCACATCTTCCTAACAGCAATCACAAAAACTGACATGGGTAAGCTTCCACTTGCCTTATTTCGTATTCACTCAGCAGTGACCCACAGCCACAAAGAGGTTTTGTTTGTGTGCAATAATCAAGCAAGTCAGGAACTCACCTCAGAACTTGCTACGCAGGGCTGCTTGTAGCCATGGCTCTGACTCCGTGATTCATCAATTCATTTGATTGATAGGGTTAATACAAGGTCTTAAGGGCCCTCCTGAGAATCAAATCAAAAGAAAATAAATCCAGATATGAAGGTGCCCTATATCTCTCTAAAGCTTCTTTTAGTTGGGAACTAAGCTCATCTACTTTTAATTTCATATAATGAGAAAGTATGGACTTACCTGAGTAAGAACATGGCAAATATTAATTAAGTACTAGAAAGTAAAAAGAATGGCTACCAGGGAAGATGAGTCTGAGAGCGTGGGGTTAGACTGTATGAGGCTGAAAAAATAATAATAACCAAAAAGCATGGAAATTCATAGAATCATAGAATTGTCCAGGCCGGAAGGGACCTCCAAAGGTCAGCTAGTCCAACCACCCTGCAGTCAGCAGGGACACCCCCAACTAGACCAGGTTGCCCAGGGCCTCGTCGAGCCTCACCTTGAATATCTCCA
>JAOXJK010000051.1:24346664-24360392 GCA_025774025.1 Xenus cinereus | reverse complement strand
TCAGCAGGGGAGTTGGACTAGATGATCTCTATGGTCCCTTCCAACTCTAAAAATTCAGTGAAATTCAGTGAAATTCCAAATGCTTATCAAGACTCCTGTTTTTTTTTTTAACCATTAAAAACAAACAAATAAACCAAAAGACGTGCTTCCCTCTGCTTATTCTTGCACATGACTGAATCATTTTGGCTGAAACTTACAAAAAAAAAAAAACAACACAAAAAGTCGTAAGCAGTCATTTAGCTTGGAAAATAACCCTGACCAGAGTATCAACCTAACTGGTTCCCATTTGGCAAAATGATAAGCAATTGGGAAGAAAAGAATCCTACACTGAGAAGCATCAGGCAACCATTATATATCCTCAAGAACTGTTAAAGAGTGAGTTTAGTGCTACGTGTGTTCTTCTCAAAGCAAAGATCTTCATTACCTGGCAGATAAAGGCATAACAAAAAACCTTTGAATGGCAGCAACTCAGATGAGATACTTCTTTTTTTAACCACCAGGGAAATTGATACGAGAGCAGCCCATTCAGATGTGTTATAATTTCCCTTTCTTGATATCTTAAAATCCCTACCAGATATACATTCAAAAATACATTGGTTCTAACAGATGCTGGGAGATCAATGCCAGAATCCTCCAGTGCAGTGGCCGGAGCTGTGTCGGATGGTGGGCTACAGAATCCCCTCTGCCCCCAAAGGCTACTCTTTCCACAGTGAGCACACTGAATAACCTCCACTGTCTTTTCAAGAGGATGAGATTTTTTTCTGAAACATGGGGCTACTCCTTTTTGAGTAGTCAGAGGTCTTCTAACTTTTTTCCCCTTTTAATATGTACACCAAACCTCTCCTTTTATTAGAAGCGATGCCATAACAGTGGCTGATGCACACAAGAAATGGCTGCAGCAGAGGATTGCTTACTGAGCTTTCAGAACAGTTGTAGTGAGTATGAGCTCAGTACCTGCTTAAACTATGCCCTCAGAACTCACTCCCTGTTTCCCAAAATTTTGCCGGTGTCTCTGGAATCACCGACAGACACACAGCAGTTATTCTGCAAAACCTCATGGCTTCCCACAGCTCCTGCTCTAGTATTAACCAGCACAGCCGACTGAAAACTTGTAATCTGTTTTTCACTTCAATTATCATCATTTCTGCTTCTTCTGGTTTCCTTTTGCTGGAGTTTCCCACTCTACTCATCACTTGCCAGGCCACACCTGGAATAATGTGTTCAGTTTTGGTCCCCGCTACACAAAGAAGATGCAGACAGGCTGGAGAAGCGGAGAAGGTCCAGAGAAGGGCCACCAAGATGACCAAAGGACTGGGAAGCCTGCCATATGAGGAAAGGCTGAGACAATTGTGTTTGTTCAGCCTTGAGAAAAGAAGGCCTAGGGGAGACCTTATCACCGCATCCCGGTATTTAAAGAGTGACTTCAAAGAAGATGGAGACTCCCTTTTTACAAGGAGTCACATGGAAAAGATGAGGAGTAATGGGTAAAAGTTACTCCTGGGGAGATTCCGATTTGCCACAGGAGGAAAATTTTTCACAGTGAGAACAATCAGCCATTGGAATAATCTCACCAGGGAAGTAGTGGATTCTCCAACACTGAACACTTAAGATTCAGATGGACATCTTGTCTAGACTGTGCTTTTGCCAAGAAAAGTTGGACCAGATGATCCTTGAGGTCTCTTCCAACTTGGTATTCTATGAGTTTTGGACCATCTCTGATCTTTTACCTCTGTTTGGCAATATTCACACATTCTTTACCTTTTGCTATAATTTAGAACCATTCCTGATGTCTTGGAGCTTGTGCAGATTTTAAATGCACATCTAAAATATATCTCCAATTCCTTGGGTTTTCAGTGCTCTTGAGCTCCAAGGCCTTCATGTTTCTCCAACCACTCCTTCTCAATTTATTCCACCTCTGATCCCTGTGCGCCGGTTGCCAATTTTTCCCCTTGCTCCTTATTGTGAAGCTGACAAGAAGCACAGCAAAACTGACACAGCGAGACACAGAGATCCTGAAGGAATGGCTAAAAATTGACAAGTGATGGCAGAACAAGTGGCAGTGACCAGGTTTTCACCCTGAGATCTGATTTCACATTTAATGTTCCTTGAGATGATGTAGGAATAAACAGATATTTTGGTTTTACTCCTTTTTGTGATCTCTATTAGAGAAATATGACTAGTTTAGACGCATTACTCAGAGAAATCTCAATTTTGCTGGGATTATTCACTCGCATTTCCTAGAGCCAGAGCAGCAGATATACGAGGGGTGGGAATTTCAGGAAGGCCGGTGGGCCTGAGAGAAGCTGACTTGATGTGATGGTGATGAGGGACCAAGCAAAGAGTGAAGAAGATCAGTTTTGCTGGTCCACTGGAGGCTCATTAGTGTGCGGGGACCAGTTTGAGGCTTTGACCCCATCAGCTCACTGGGCTGTCAGAGCAGCAAGCCTGTGGGGCTTGTTGGGGCAGGTCCCTAAGTGCAGAGGAATCTGACTAAAGAAACAGCTCAGGACCCAGGCTCCTTATGCTCTACCTGCCCGGGGACACCTGGAAAAATGCAGAGGACCTATTTTTGTCACTGTATATAAATCATAGCCACCCACTGTAAGCACTATCTTTGTTCTTCCCTAACCCAGCCCAACACATCACACCTCCACAGCAGCCTGACCTTAAATCTCAATTCACTCCCAAATCCCAAGGGAGAAGGAGCTCTGTGAGGGCTCCAGGAGGTGGGTCACAAAATTAGCATTTTTGTCTCATTAGCTTTTGAAAGAAGCAGTTACAGCACGAGGGACTTGGCCCGGTGATGTACCTACATATGCACAGCATGCTTCCACTAAATCCATTAGAGCACCGCATCTGCCGAGAGTACGTTTTTCTGGCCAGAACCCATAATATTAATCTCCGCTGTGTCCTAAATCCAAAATCTGATTTTACACCTACTGTTCTGGGAGATGCTGCATGAATAAAGGGATATGTCATTCTCCCTCCTTTTGTGGGTGGAGCCACTCCAGGTTCCACCCCAGTGTTGCAGGACCCACAAGCGAGTTTGGGGATGACACGGGGACTGAGGGGCCAGCAGAAGCCCAAGAGCACTGGTGGGGGTCAGGATGAATAGGCAGTGAGAAAAAAGGAACACAGAAGGCAATAGCAGAAGTTTTTTAGAGTGAGGAAGATGAATGAGGGTGCTACCTAGAAGGCTACAGTAATGAAGATCAGCTCTGAGAAGTTTCATGGTTATCACACCGAGTTGCACACACACACTTATATACATGTGCGTTCAGAAGTCTCTTCTTAGCCACTTTCATAAAGTGCATAAATGGATGTGGAGACCAATTCAAAGAGACCATACTGCAACATGTGTTTACACTAGGACTAAAGGTTTAAGCATGAGCTCCCAAAATGAACGTCCAGTTCATAGAACTCTTTCATCTGGATGTTAATTTGGCCATAACCACTACAGAGAAAGGAGATTTTGTGTCAGCTTGCAAAGCTATCGGTGCCCCTGTATGAATGGCAGAATGTAGCAATTGGACTCACCGAGCATATGTAAATATTGTGGATCCCTTTGTTGCTGTTGTCTCGGTGTATTGAACTTGCTTAACTCTTCAGTCCACCCTTATTTCACGTGGAGATCGCTCCCTCTAGATTCTCCGTGTGTACCTGTAACGTCAGAAGGAAAGCTGAGAGCTCATGTCCCTAACGAAGGCCCTGCTTTCCACAGAAGGTTGGAGCAGATGAGGTCCCTTCCAACCTAGTTTTTTCTATGTGTAAGAAAGAGAAGGATCAAGATTTTAAGTTATTTCTGAGAAACTACAAAGGAAAAAATGTGCTGAGTACAGAATTTTGGATAAATCCGGTGAAACAGACCAGACTACCTTGTTCTGCTAATGTTGAAGTTTCTAAACAGTCAGAAAATTTGATTAACACATCTAATAGGACAGACAGTACCTAACAGCTGTCAGTAATTATTTAGCCTCTGGCTGGCCTGCTTATCCTGAAAAGATTAAAGAAGCTGCAAATTTACTTCACAGTGGAGACAAGGAACTAAATAAGATTATTAGCCTTTATGAGAATGAACACTTCACCAATAAAAATTACATGGGAGAGCTCAACTCTATTTCTTGAACAAAAAGAAGTCACTATTCTTTATGAAGTTAATATTCCACAAATGCCAAGATTATGTACCTTGGAAAGAACGGTGGGATCCAGGTAGCATCACAGAAACGGTATTCCCCAGTTATATCCATAGATACTGTCTGTGATGCAATATGTGAGAACTGGGCACGAACGTGCATGTTTTGGCTGGAGATGGAGAAACACCATTCACAGGAGCTGTCTATGCTTAACAGTTTCTTAAATTATGGTCCAGAGAAGTTATTCTCAGGAACGAATTTGCATTGTTTTGCATAGCGGATACCTGTCATTAATCTGAATGCAACATGTGGGGCTGTCTCTTTTATTAGTACTCTGATTGCAAGCAGCAAGATTGCCAATAGCACAAGTTTACTTCTAAAGTTGGTATATGCTGACTCCCATACTCTGAGGAAGATTTATGCCAAGATTTTGGGCCAAACAGTGAGAAATACTGTATTCCCCTTACAGCCAGGAGAAGCCAGAGCAGAGAGATGGAAATGGATGGAAAACAGTCAGCAGGGAATCTAAATGATTAATGGGTAGATGGCTCTGCCAGGCAGCACCATACTAAAGGTTAAGCCTGGTTTTAAATGAGAGACTACACATTTAAAGCATCTCCCCCTCCTTAAAGCTTATTACGGAGATCTACGGAGTCAGTGGATTACCTCTCGATTACATCTAGGAGACTGCAAACATCCCAGAGATGGGGTCTTTCCTCTTCTAAGTATTTGCACAGCATGCAAGACCAGAAGAACTATCTTTGTTGGCAACTTAGGACTATAATGAAATACAAACAACAGTTACCAGGAGGGAGCTGCTCAATGCCACCGTTACCTTAGGCAAGCACAGTGTTTCGTATTAACTGAAAAGTGACATTGAAAACAGCTGAATTAACCCACTATTAGAGGTGCATATTCCACACCGCACTGTGCTTCAAGGTATTTGCGAGCTAAACACATTTCTTGGTTACCTACTCCTGAAATTTTGACGTCATACAATAGCATTAAATATTAACTGATTCCCCAGAGGGCTTGAGATTATTCCTTTCTAAAGAGGCTAAAACCCCTACATTTAGAAGTTATAGCTGAAATTTTAAAACTCAGTAACTAACTTCA
Source organism: Xenus cinereus (assembly GCA_025774025.1). NCBI lineage: Eukaryota > Metazoa > Chordata > Aves > Charadriiformes > Scolopacidae > Xenus > Xenus cinereus. The sequence goes on along the minus strand of JAOXJK010000051.1, from coordinate 24,355,143 downwards.
AGTTACAGTGAATAACTGGAAGACCAGAGCTGATGGGAAATTGTCTTCCCTGACTTGTCATCCTCTCCTTCGTGGTTTCCCTCTTACTAATACAATGAATGGTGGGTGACTCTTGGTATTCAGGTGGGTATAATACGTAGCATCTTAGGAACTGTAATTTAGCATTAACTAGCATCCACTTTAGATAAAGTTAATGGCCAAGATAGTTGTCCATTAACCAAATGAAACTCAAAATTAGAGCCTAATTGTCAAGGGAAGAGCCTAAAGAGTATCTTAAAGTTTTAATGTTTTTTTCCCTTAATTCAGATTAAAACTTAAATCAGCAACCAGATACATCACAAGTTTTCTGTTTTGCTTTTTGACTTTTTATCTTTTACAAAGATCAAAGTTAAATGCACTGATTTTCTTTTAAGTTTTAATCTCACAAGGAAATAAGTGCTAGCTGGGCTTAGCAAAACAATGCCATAGTTGTGGAATACTAATTAAGAAGCCCCAACCCCAAACAATTCTCTTCCCTCTGTTTAAATAGAAGGTTGGTGCATATCGAACTCTGTCATCAGCTATTATTCAAATTGAAATAGGTCAGGTCCCTGAACACCTGTAAATTAGCCTGGAAATTCCCTCAATTAATGAAACCTTGTCTGCCTGAATTTGTCCTGCCTTCCCCATAACACTTGGACAATCATAGCTGTAGCATGTAAAATTAATCTCATTCCGTTACTTTTGGTGGAAGGGCATTTTGATTGCGCTTTGAACCCTGAGAGAAAGGTTAATACTTATTCATTCTCCTCCACGTTTTGCTCAGCAGACATCCGACTCGTACAGTCCAAACCAGCAGGCTTACTTGAGTTGACGGTCAGAGGCCCGAAGAACCGGACTGCAAGGCCAGGACCTGAATTGGCAGTTCCCCACAATGCTTGTCCTTAAAGCAAGGTGCTTACACAGGTTTAAAGAGAAACCAGCATCTTATTTTCTTACTGCCTCTGTATTAACACGGTGTGTAAGGTTTGCCCTGGAGCACTGCGCTGTGCTGCAGGGTGCCACCGCCCCCGGGATCTATAGGCAATTCCAAGCAAGCAGATGTTTACCTTTTCCTGAATTTGCTCCAGGTCTTTCATAAGGTTTAAATTTGCTGCTCAGGGTGTGAGGAGATGGGCCACTCGCTATCGATGGTGCTATTTGCAACTTGTTCTTACACCGTCAGAGGTATGCACTGTAGCAACTGAGAATGAATTAAGCGAATGTTCTTGATAAACTAAAATGCTGTCAGCTAGTAACATAAAGGACACAGTGATTAAAAGCAAACAAAAAAGTGCAATGAAAGTAGCTAAAGTTTAGTGGTGGGTTAAGTTAAGCATGTACATAACATCACCTCCTCTGTTTTTGTTTGGGTCTTCTTCAACCACATGGAATAAAATGCTCGTTTGCACTTACTGCCAATGTTCAAATCCCATAGCTAGGAAAAAAATAAAGTCATATTTAAACAAAATGTGCAGGGACAGGAAAGGACTTTGCTGAATTACCGGGTTAGGATCAGAAAAATCCATCTTACCCTCAGCCTGCACAGACTGCACTTTGCCAGCGGGGGAGATAAGTGCATCACTGCCTGCAGCCTCCCTCGTCCACACTGGGGCTGCCCCAGCCTGGCTCTGCTGCAGGCTTCAAAGGGGCTTTGGCCAAGGCTTTCTGTTTGCTGCTCCATCTCCAGTCATGAACACCATGATGCCCCCCCTTCTTCCGACCTTACCCTTTCTCTTCCCAAGTTTTCACACTGCAGGTCCCGTCTCTGTGCTGGCAGAATCCTTCCAATACACTCCTGAAATGGAATTTGTACCCTCAGGCTCTAATTCAATCATATTCTGCAAAAAATCTGGCGTTGAAGATAACTGCTGCAGAAAATTATCAAAGTGCTCAGTCTTCAAGGAAGACTCGGTTCTCCTCACAAGAAAGAAACTTGTCCTTTCCCTTCTCTTCTAAATATTTGAAATGCTTCATTTTATCTAAGTGAACTTAGCTTAAAAATCCATATTTATATATAAACTCATATCTACATGTATATAAATATAATGGCCCTAAGGGAGCCATCAGACATGAGCTGAGAATAAACCTGGAATGGTTTAAGATGTTTCTGCTGGTCAGGACCCAGCTGAAACAGACAAAGTGTACTCGCACCATGGGAAACAAGTTAGTTTTAAGTCACCTTCACTGACCGGAGGTGCCCCTAAATCTCTTTAATGGGGTAGTCAGATATGAGATGAAGTTAAAAGAGCATGCCTAATTTACATGCATAATGATTTCAACCACATATGCAAATTAAGCCCTGAGGGCAGCCCTAAAGAGGCAGAAGCAAGAAGCAGCTGATGTAGGACTTGAGAGTAACAGGCAGTTTCAAACTCAGGTGAGCACAGAGCTCAGCCTTGTGGCCAGAGCCCCTAATTTTGAAAACAAACCCCAGTTATGGCCCATTTAAACTTTGCCTCTGATCTCCCAGGTTACAGGAACGCTCTGGGTTCACACACAACATCTCTGAACTCAGACCACACCGACTAGCTGGTTCTGGAAAGGGCCACCATGCAAGCACAGCACTCACACTGGCCCTTACTCAAAACTGCTCCTTTTCTTCAGCAAAACCAACTGCTCCAAGGAGAGCTCAGCCCAGGCAGTGTTATTTCTAGACAGGCTGTGCCAGAATAGCAAAAATCCAAGAGTTTAAGAAATGTAGAGCATTTTGCTTAGGAACTGTCACTCACTTGAGGTTCACCCTGCCCTGTTCAGCTGCTGTTCCCATCTGCACCCTCTGTTTGGTTTTCTGTTCATGTTCTGAAACTGAAATGGTAAGCAGAAAATTTTAGTTACTGAATGAACTACTGCCAAAAAATCTCTGAAGGATGCGCTCAAGAGCAATGAGGTTGCTGTGTGATAGGCAAAGAGCAATTTCCAGTTCGGAGAAACTCGGTAGAGTTTCCCACTGGTGTGGTTAGAAGGAAAGTCCTTCACAGCTCCCGAGGAAGCTGGAACCCATGGGGCTCATGGGGTCACACACCCCCCCACACTCCCTGTGTCCGTTCTAAAGGTGCAATTAATCTCATTTTGCACTTAGTGCACTCCCTCCACCCACTTGTAGTTCCTGCCTTGTACCTGGCCTAGCAATCACCAGTTAGGTCTGATTTACATCCGAAACTTTGCCCTTGAATGCAGCACATCTGTAAGAAACTCTTGATCTGAAGACACAAACACCAACGTCCTTAGCAAAGTTTCTCAGTGGTGAACTGCTCCCACTTGCAAAAAATGCATGCTTCTTTTCTAATTGAAATTTGTCTACCATTAGCTTCCAGCAATGGGTTTTCATTATGTCCCTCTTTACTGGTTTGTAGAAATCTTTACTAGATAGTTTTCCCCCTCCATGAAGACACTATGCATTAAACAATTCTTCCCTCTCCTCTTTCTGATGAGCTTAAATACACTGAATTCTCATATACACACACTTATCTCTGCTGTCTTCACTGCAGAACCAAGAAAACCTTGAATCTAAAATTGTAACCTTCCTTCTCTGTAGCTTTCTAAAAAGCTCTTCTTACACAACTTGCAGTTTCTTTTTAATTTTTCTTCCATTTTAGTGCTGTCCTCTTAATTTTCTTTACTTGGAAGAAAGATAGCCCTTCTGAATCATCATTTCTGGTTGGGACTGCTATGTGTTTGCTCATGAGCCCTACTATCTACTTAGCAGCCCCAGCTCCAGGGTTAAAGTACCAAGGTCCAGGCAGGAGTGTCCTGTCTGATGCCTCTTATATTCGAAAAACAGTCAATTGTTGCATGATGCGAGCTACATCTTTTCCCTATATGTCACTGCAGGATGCTTACACTCCTAAATACCAAAGCTTTAGTTGTGTTTCCTATAGCCATCTTCCTACAAACGTCTTGTACCAAGTTTTGCTCATATCCTCCAAGTCTCATGAGCTCCCATGTTTAATGGCCAGTGAATGTACTGTGAGGAAATCAGAGATGACTGCAAAGAGATGAGAGCAACCCTGGTGTATAATCTGTGGTGCTGTAGGATTTAGGACATCTTTCCCGCATGAGGTGGAGCGCAACACAGACACCCCTGAGTTAGTGAAAGCTCAAGGCAGGAAAGTAACTCCTGCTGAAGTTCCCTGGTGGTTCCTCGGTTTAACTGCATTGCCCTTGGGTGGGTGGCAATGGCTCAGCCCATTCTCCCAGCAGGAGCTACTACCTCCATAGCAGTGCCCCACCAGCACCCGTGCCCAGGCGTGAGCTTGTCCACTCCAGCCACCAGCGCCTCTGTCTTTCGGTGCAGCACAGCAAGCTCAGGTCTGATCTCTCCATAGGCACAGACAGACCCTCGGCACCACATCCCTCTGGTCACACGCTTGTCCAACAGGAAGCAGCTCCAGCTCCTACCCAGGAATTAAATTGAGTTGGGCCATTTTGAGGAACAATCTCTCGGTGACCGATGGGATCTGCTGCCCAGGAGGCTCAGTCCCTGGCACCGAAAGACAGGCAGCAGGTGCCAATTGCGGGTACCTAAAGGGCCAACATTATCAATATTAAATGAGCTGTAAAAAACACACTTTGTGTAGAAACTGTCCTGAAAGGGCAGGATGGCTTACGGCTGAGGCTCTTGCTTCAGACTGTTTTCACTTATTTCACTGTGATGCCTGAAATTCAGTTATTAGGAGCATTCAGCTTATCAGTTAAATGGATTTTTGAGTAGTTCTTCATCATCTCCCTTCAATATTGTCAGGTTTTGAGGGAAGATGTTTATAAGCCATTATATAGAGATATCTTTTATGTGTGCTAAAGAGCTCTTTCTCCAAGATCTCTACACTCACACTCCAACGTATAATCAGCTTTTACAGCTATATTAAAATCTTCAGAATAGGTGGTTGGTTTTTACAGTGGAAATCCCTGGTATATCCTTAACTACACCGTTGCTCAATACAAGAGTATAGGAATACATTTAATATAATACATACAACATTTCATCACGAAAACTGCAATTACTTTCAACAGAACAAGCGTTTCCAACCAGAAAAGCTGACCTGACTGTCCTTCTGTGGCAAATGCTGAAACCAGCACTTGCATGTTACAAAACAGAAGAGAATCTTTCCTTTGACAGGACAAATTATAAAAACTAATGCTTACACTGTAAATAGCTTTAAATGCAATATAAGGTGGGTGTAAATTAGGGCACCATTAGAGCTATTCTCATTTACGCCAGGCCTCTAACTAGCCTATAGCCCTGTGTAACTCTAGTATTAATTACTGGTGCTTTTTTAGTGAATGGCCTATTGTTAGCTCTCTCAGCAGGCGTTCTGTGTCACTGAGTGGATTGCCTCACATTCACCTGATACACCAGAGTTATGGCATATCCTGTAACCTCCCAGCAAAGGCAAACACAAGTTTTAAGCGTTGTTTCTTATTAGATCTCAAACTATATTTCCTCGGCGTTTGTGGAAAAAGAAGGAAGAATAACAGTAGTTTAATAATACAGAGCCTTTTACTAATCTTTGCAATCAGATCTTTGGGACTTTTGCTGCCATCACACAGTGCAATCACTTCATACAAGTGAGAAACCAGCACGGGGGATCCTGATAAAGTTCAGTACATAAATCAGCTAGAACTGGACAGGCTACATCAATCTTTCTGGTTGGTACTTTATTTTGATAACTACTGTGTTTGCGTCCTTTCAGATAATATTTGTCTAACATTAACATAATCCATCTAATTTGAGAGTCAAATTGAAAATGTTTAAATCTATACCTAAACTCCATATGTTGTGTGCATTCTGCCAGTATTAACACAGCTGAATGCTGTGAAGCGTATTAATGAATCTCATCTGCAATTTGCTACTTGTTTTAAAAGAACTTTGTTGTAGGAGTTCTGCAGCCATTTCACTGCGTGCGTGAAGTCAGCAGAACAACTCATTTCCTCCTATAATAAGACTCCAGTCTCTGGTTGGGATGGTTGGTTGCCAGAAGAAATGGCTTTCTTAAGAATGGAAACACACAATTGCCTTTCTTAGCTGGTCTATTATTCATTGTCAATCCAATGACCTTACCATTTGGTTTTTTTCAGCGTTGATTTGAAGTTTGGGGTTTTTTTGTTGAAAAGTGCACATTGCCTTCTCTTCTCCCTCCCCTCAGCTAATTGTTTCTTCTAATTACGTAACTACTCATTTTCACTCATTGCACCTTACCCTTTTTCTCCCCTTCATTTGTGTATTCATCAGCTTCTCAACAAACATACACTGACCTAATTCCATCAACTTGGACAAACCCACTCCAAATTGCCTCAACCAAAGTTTAACATGTTCCCCAAAATGACCAGGTACCCACCTTCTGGAAGTCAGGTCCATTCAACACCCTACATCTTAGAACATGGAAAAAAAAAAAAAAAAGTCATCCAAAGCTGCTGTGCATACATTAATAGTAATTAGGAAGGTTCACATGGTAACCAACATGGTCTTGTCAGGAAGACATGCATCCCTCAACAGTCCAAAATATGTATTTTTAACGAACTTGTAGAAGGTCTTATTTAGTCCAGATCTTTTCCTTTTCCCCACAGCTATATTACTTGGTCTAATAAAAAGATTTCAGGTCTCCCTGACAAGCTTTCTCATAATTAGTAATTGTGAGCGAGCGAGCTGATGTTATCCTTGGACATTTTGGTGAGACTTGGGACATAAAGCCATAAATTAGGTCACCTGTCCTCAGCAGACTCTCCATTTCCTTTCTGTATTTTTATGGTGCTTCTATTTTTCTTTTCTCTATACTGAGAATCTCATACTGTAATCTCATACAGAGAACTTTTAAAATTCAGGTTAAAAAAAAAAAAAAAAAAGATGGAGGGGGTAAAGGAATATTTGAACACTTTATGCATCTGTGCTTTCTGGGAACCCATTGGTAAGAGGATTCCCCGATCTCTGTTTATTTTCCAGGACATCAATTTAACTTCTCTGTTTGAGTCCACTCAGTTTTCATCTATGTTTTTTTCTCTTCTTTCAGGGTTAACTGAAGTGGTTTTTTCCCCACAGCTTAGGAATATGCAATAATTTTCAAGTATCTATCACTAGATGAAAGTAGAAATTAGAGCAGTCATTTTGCTATAGTAGACATTTGTTTTCTTTTGTAACTTTCCCAGCTGCTCGAGGGTAATACGATCAGAACAGGAGAAGTTTTGTAGTCTTGATACTCACTGATAATTTTACTGTAAATTTTCTGACAGTCTTCAGTTCTTGCATTTATCTGTACATCTGGGCAATAAAAAAACCAAAACCACCATGAGGTATTCAATTCAATCCTGGCAGGAACAGCACAATTCCTTTGGACACTAATGCGTATTTCACCTAGTAATATCATGATATGACCCAAGACTACATTTTGCCCTTCAACACCCTTGAACAGCTCTAAGAATATGGCAAGGCACTAGATCTTGTCATAAACTCATCCATACTGAGCCTTCATTTCTTTCGTTCTTCAGCCTCATTGGGACAATAAAGGATTGTTTCTCCCCTCATAATCAAAGTTTCAGCTCTTTTTATAGTTTTTAATTTTAATTTAAGGAGGATGCATCTTGCTAAATATGTCTTTCTTTGACTTGCTGCCTGCGTGGAGGAAATGCAGCCAAGTTTGTTGAAATGAATCAACTAAATATCATGAATCCACACTCACCTTGACCCCCCACACACAGAACAGGCATCAGCACTAGCTACTGAGACACATACTGGAAAATGGTATTTCACAAATAATGTTTTTCCTGACCCACATGAACTTGTTATGCCTGCCCTGAGCATACTGAACTTGCTCAGAGTCTTCCCAGGGGTGGCTCTAAAGCCAAGTCAATGTGAGTATAGACAATTTGAGAGATAATGAAGGGAGAAGGACAACTAACTCTGCTTAAAAATGCGCATTACAAAAGCAAGCACTTCTCTAACTCCACTAAACATCTCTGAGATAACACCAACTTTAACAGAATCACAAATAGCCAACTCAGAAATACACAGGTTTGCCTCAGTAAAAGTGAGAGTAACCTGTATTTAGCCCTTACTGAAAAAACTCAAGGAATATCCTCGAGACCAAGAAATTATGCATAGACTGAGAGGGTCAAAGTCCTTTAAAACAGTGCAGATTGCACAACTTTATTTTTACTGACACATTCTGTTCTGAAACCAGTCTTGATTCTAATACTCAGAACATACAACTGCAAAAGTCATCCATAAGTATTAAAAAAAAAAAAAAGAAAAAAATTCCCTCTCCATACGAAGTTGTAGGAAAGAGGATGTAGAGAGGGGGTGGTTGGTCTCTTCTCCCAAGTCCCAGGCAATAGGACAAGAGGAAGCGGCCTCAAGTTGAGCCAGGGGAGGTTCAGATTGGATATTGAGAAATATTTTTACACTGAAAGGGTTATTAAGCATTGGAATGGGCTGCCCAGGGAAGTGGTTGAGGCACCATCCCTGGAG
>JAOXJK010000051.1:24331060-24346564 GCA_025774025.1 Xenus cinereus | reverse complement strand
TTTTTAATCAGAGTTAGGTTGATGGTTGGACTAGATGATCTTAAAGGTCCCTTCCAACCTAGACAGTTCTATGATTCTGACTTCAGTGCTTCAGCATAACTCACAGGTACTGACACAAGAGACTTTGGTTACTATCATTAAGAATGAATTAGAATAAACTGGGAATCCCAAAGCCCCAGTTAATAGAAGCATAAAGAGAAAACTGGCAGGTAGCAGTTAGACAGTGAGCTGAACAGCTGCCGTTGACAATGCCTATAAATAGATTTTTTCAAAGACAAACACATTTTATTGTATACAAACATAATGCCTTTTTCCACTTTGGGCTAGTAAGAGATTCTCATTTTTTAAGAAGTGTGGAGAACAACCACTTTACAAGTTTGTCACAAGAGCAGATTCAGTCACTGCCTTTTTATTCAACTTCCCATATGCTTCTCGTGCCTGTTTGTCTGTGATGCAGAACAACAGGCTACTCATGTGTGGTTCTAACTTCGCCTTCGACATGCGTATCACAAAACTACATTTGTAAGCACATTTAAAAGTAAGTCTTAAATGTCTCGTGCGCAAGTAGAATCTGAGCGTGAGCAGGGGTCGGTTATTTAGTGCAACCCCTGTATAATGCTCACTCTCCAACTCGCCTTTGGCAAAAGCAGCCGCCGTCACCGCAGGAGGTGCCTGAAAACAGCCATTAAGTCTTGCTTTTAACATCCTTATTCGTTAAGGCTCCAGAATAGCAGGACAACTGTAGAACACTCAAGTGGGATTTTCAAAACCACTTGGCATTTGTCAAACTTCTTTCCAGTGAGGTCAACAGCAGTTTTACCCCTGGCCCTAGTAAGAGTACATTTAGACCATTGCTAGAGTGTTTGCAAATGCCTAGTGCTCTCCACACGCAACCATTAATTAATTGAGATGCAAAACGAAGACCGTCTGTCCAGGCACCAACAACTGCCAACCGCAGGATACATTTAACTCAGATTTTGGGCATCTCAGCTCACAGAAGCATCACAGAGATGGACACAAAAGGGTGTCTGTCACACGCTCTTCTCTGTGAAAATCCAAAACAACCAACCCATTGGAGTGGATTTACGGTACTTCCCTCACTAAATCAGCCTGAAATCCAACTACACTTCACATCATGCCTTACACTTGAATTATTCCTGCCATCTTAAGTGGGCTAGTACAAAAGTAAAATGCTAGTTGAAAAAGAATACAGCTTCTGGTAAATCCTGCTCACTGTGCAGGATGTGATTTCCACTATTACAGGGCATACAACAACCTGGGTCTGATGATATTTTACTGGAAGATGTTCTCTCAAAAAACACTATCTTCAGGATGAAAGGTGCCTTGGAAGAGAAACTTGAAGGAAGTATGAGAGTCTCAGGCGAAGACAGAAGGCAGATGAAAAGGGCAAAAGCAGGTGGAAAAGAGGAAACAAAGACATACTATTAAAAAAGAAATTAAAAGGGGAAAAGCAGGACTGGAACACAGCACAAGGCAAGGATATGAAGCAGAAAAAAGCAGGTCTCTTTGGCAACCTTTTTGTTGGTGCTGGTTTGCAAACAAATATGTTGATTTAGTGAGCTTTGGAGGAGTTTTTGTTTGTTCATTTTTACCTTTCAGAAATCCACAGCTTTCAGCCTTAAAGTTTGAACTAAATTCAAAGACTTCAGAACACAAGCAATAAAAAAATGACACGGAGCAAAGAAAGGCATCTTGCAAGGCTGAATTCACCATGCAGACAGACATAATTACTCAAGTTTCAACATACGACCAATTTCAGAACAGCAATATTAAAAGAAAGATAAAATGAGTGAACGTCACTGAAAAATCCCTGCAGTTACACTTCTGTGCCAAACAAAGCTAGAAACCAAAGGCTGAGATGCTTTTGTTTGGAAGTGACATTGTAAGCAAAGAGTTTGAGGCCAGCCACGCCTGCCTTCTCCCTTGCTGCACTGAGGCAAATTATTGTAAAGGATCTATACCATACATCAAGCTCGCAGCAAAACCACAATTCGGGCAGTAATCCTGCAGATTTCCATTACAAAATGGGCTATTATGATTAATGTTTTTGGAGGTGACTTTGTTTAAATGCTATTTTGTTTCAGTGCGAGCTCATGTTGTTCCAGTGGTGGGGATGATGACTATTTTGAATGCTTTAAGATGAAAGCCACAACAAAGTGCTAAAAACCACCTATAGTAAGATGTAGCCAGCCATCTGAGCTTGGGATAGGGGCGAGAAAGGCTGGCTACCAACTTTTTATCTGAATAGCTTACTTCACAGTCCAGTTGTCTTCATTTGACTCAATGAAATTGCAGTTCTGAAGCCCGTTGGAATCATATCTCCATGAAACTATGCTCAGGTTTGGATCAGGCTCGTCCTTTTTTCCCCCTCCACCTTCTTTGCAAGCCACAGCATGACTGGATAGAGGGGCTTTGCTTGAGCCAGCTGCTTATTAGAGAATCTGCATTCAGGTACACAAAAGAGCCATGAGCAGCTCTACCTCTTGTCTCCAGGGAAATCACTTTTCATTTTAGGTGTGTTGATGGATCACAGGGCAACAGCCATAGCACACAGGATGAGCCATTAGTGAGGTTGTCCTGTAAGTTAACTGTACTTGAGATAGAGAGAAAAAAAATTTCATTTGCCTTAAAGGCAGGACTGTTCCACTGGAGTGGGATGATTGACTGACCTTGGAGCACTAAGGCTGATCATTTGGCACTAGTGTAAATGAAAAATTCATCATTACCGATGATTTTTGACGGCCCTAGAAAAACCAAATATTAATATGGTTTAATACAGCACAACTGAAAATTCAGAATGCAATAAACCCTTCATATCATGCTAGCACAGGGATTTCTTGGTGTTATTCATTTAAAGAGTAAGATATTCTCCCTCTCTATTTCAAGACATTCTTTCTGGAGCTGAAACAATATGGCATTTCATTTCAGAACCTTTCACCACCCTTTCAATATATGGACTCAGAGGTATTCTCAGCCTTTCATAAACGATAAAACTTTTGTTCACATCCTATCACAAATTCTGAACACAGACTCCTTGCCTTATTTCCCCAATAAAAGCTTGGATACATGCTGTATAAGTACAACAGTCTGTGAGGTACTTCGGCACTAGAAAACTCCACTCCAAGCAAAAGCTGAGATAGAAAAAGGGATTCTTTACTAAGACAGGTGATGGTGACCTTTAGAGGCTTAGAGCTGAGAAACAGCCCAAGTCTATGACGTACAAGCTCTATACACGAGACTCTCAAAGGTCACGAGTCAAAGGCAAGATTTCATATTTTTCCTATCCTGAAACTGGGATGCCGCTTGTAGAAAAGAAATAATAGTCTACCTTGGAATAGTGTAAAATATGAATTAGCCACAGGGGATTCACATTTTCTAATCAAATGCCGATTAAAATCAATTAAAAAGCTATAGCAGTCCTGCACAAATGAGGGAAGTCATATTATTACCTCTGCATTAAGTACTGTATCATCCACTAATTCCATTTAATCACAGTGAATTTTTTTTTGTTAATACAAGGACCGAGACTAATATTGGAGCAGATCTGAGCACTGAATTACACCAGTCCAGTGTTTCCTAGCCAAAGTAACACATCTTCCTGTATACTGCACGCGATGGTAGTGACTCTAAATGTGACCTTGTGAAAATTATAAGCAGTGTCACTTCTATTTTTTAATTCCTTCATGTTTCAACAGTGTTTTTGAACTCTAAGGCTTGCTAGTAGTAAATTCTAGTTGTCCTGTTAAAATGCAGGTAGAATTATAAACTGTTGTGATACAAGATCTATAAAAATCTTACTACTATGTCTTAAGGCACCAGTAACGAACAAGAAAAAGCACAAAGATGAAGCCAATAGGTAATCTAGTAAAAGAATAGAAATAGGTATATTAATCAAAATGTTAGGGGAGGAGACAAAAGGACCCAAACATCTTTAGGGCCACACGTTGTCCCAACTTTCCAAATACAAGAATCGCGAGTGGGCAAGAAAACAAAGAAAACAATGTGTCTTTAAACGCTTTATAGTGATTATAGTGCTAGGTTAAATAGTGCTATTTATTCATGGTTACTGATATGATCATTTTTAATGCGATTTCCATACTTCACCGAACTTTCTCCCCCCCCCCCCAAAGTGCAGTCTCTCTGTAAGACATGCTTCTTTGCTCTGTAATTACACAGAAAGCTGAAACAGAAGAGTATCTATGGCTACGTTTTGAAAGCTTATTGAAACTAGAGTGGGAAGGGAACAAACATTGTCTTCCAGACGGGCACTGCTCACCACGCAAATACTTGAAGGAGAACAGGTACGATCGCTGCGCTGCCACAAGGCATTCAAGAACTTGGGACCTGCTGTGCTGGATCCAGCTCAGGTGGTCTTGCAGCCCATCTCCCAAGGGTGCACAGCACAAGCCATTCACGCAGGGACACCAGGAACTGCACAGGAAGATGGGAGAAACTAAGTGCCTATATTGATCACTATTTTAGAACATGAAGTCATCAGTGCAAAGCCGAAGCTCCTGGCAGGTGAAGAAATACTACACTTTCCCAATTTAAATGGAGCATGGTGACACAGAGAGACTAAGCAACTCATCCAACGATTAGTGGTGACTCAGGGAGCTGAACGTGGGATAAATCTGGCAATATGACTCTCACCATCTTACTGGAAGTGAGTGTTGTGTGACTCCAAATGTATTATTTTCAGAAAACTCTGTCCCTGAATATTGCTGAAGCCTTTGCTATGGGGACCCTCTGGAAGGCCAGGCGCTGCTGTGGACCCCAAGCATGACTCCACTAGCCCATAAGGCTGCAATCCCACATAGCCTGAAAGCAAGGCACAGTCACTGTAGTGATCCACAGGGTTTAGGAAATGAGGAAAATCAGAGAATGACAGAGAGGACCATTTATGAGCAAAGTAACAATCTGCAAAAGATGAAACCTGTAGTGTTTATCCATATCAGATCCTTTGGAAACCTATAGCCTTTCAAAAGCCTTGACCAGAATCCCCAAGCTCACAGCCTGGGCAATTCACTTTCTGTTTAATGAGAGGAAACTAATCCACCTGAGTTCTCCTCACTTTGGGAAGAGCCTGAGCCTAGATGAAGCTCTGAAGAGGGATTGGTAATACAACATGCTACTGACAGAAACAACACTTTGAACCGTGTACATTGTCAAAAAAATTTCCATGTTGGCTTTTTATTAAAAAAGCTTGCCAACCCTTGCTAGGGCTGACAGAGAAGGAAATGTCTTGCAGCAGTCAAGGCTCGTAGGGCAACTGTTGCCGTTTAGAGCTCACCATTTTCCCTCCTTTTATTATTCTTCAGCCTGCTGTCGCTGACACTATGCATAACCAGCTCACAATCACCTCCTTATTGCATTTGATTTCCCACGTTTCACCCCGCGGATTTTATCTTGCTAATGAAACCTAGGCTATTTGTCCTCAGGTATTCACATGGTCCCCATCGCCAGACAGCCTGAAGACCTGAACATCTTAATGGAGCCTTACAAATTCCACTGGCTGCTGCTGAACCACCCGAGATGAAAATAAAGACTTTAAGTCATTCAGGCTTGGTCACTGGTGTTGTGTATCAATTATGCAGATTCCCTCAAATGGATTCTGAAAGCATCTGTCACACATGAAAGAAAAGCTCTGTGAGCCTTTGCTAACAAAAATGTCTTTTGTTCCCTGACAACTTTGTACATAAAGGTGTGAAACAAGACGGTTCAAACAGGCTTTCCTGCTACCTCGAGCAGGCAAAGCCCACGGCAGGGATGTGGGGAAGACAGCTTTTCATACCCTGAGCACTGGAGGAGGGAGGTGGGGGCCGGCTCCCCCCGGGCCCAGGACTCGCCCTGGGGCAGTTCTCACTGGGGGAACAGCATAAAGGGAATTCTGTGCCCTCCCCGCGCACACGGGAGCTCCCCGAGAGGAAATGTGCACAAGCACAAGGCTATGAAAGTTTCAAAGGCTGTATAATGAGAGCGATATGCTGATAATCAGCTTAATTCCCATTTCAAACACCTAAGTCCCTTTGTGAATCCGGCCCTATAGACTTAAGCCTGCATATAGCTTAATTAGCTTAATTGTTGACCATGTCTGGTAAAGGGAGGGTGGGCAGGACAGCGTGCTCTGGGGACACTGTCCGCACCCAGCAGGTCAAAGAAAAGCTTATGGTGGCTGGGGCCTGGAGGGCTCTAAATGGGAAAGGCTTTGTTTCAGGAACAAGAAGCCTGGGAAGAGGCTGCAGAAGTTTGTGTTCAGATAGGCAGAAGTAACCGGGACTGAATAAGGAGGAACCTTTTAAAGCTTTTCAGGACCAGAATGATCCCATGCCCAGGGCACTGAGGATCAATTTTACATTCTCGTCTCCAGATAAACGTCTAATTTTGTTATTTGTGACGGCGGAAGTGAGTGTGCAAGGATCTTGAGACTTACTCCTTTGCATAGCTCAGGCCTGGCTGTATTTCCTCCACATGTCGCTTTTCTTCATACTTTCACTGGTACAGGGCCCATGTGCTTGTTCTTCTCTGGTAGCTTTGGACACCTTGCAGGATCAAGATCACGCTGCTTAGCAAACTGCTTCCTGACGTGCCGGAAGAATTGGAGGCCGTGACTGAGCTCCTCATGCAGAGGAGACTCTCTGGGCCATGATAAGGACTGTGGGACCTGACCCACTGCTGATGGCTTTGCAGGGACAAAGGCCACCACTTGCACCTCTGGCACCACAGCTGACCTTTAATCACTCTACAGTTCAGGTGCCTGAAGTCACATTTTCCACTATAAATCGCTAAGAACCTGGCAAAAGAAGCACCTGAGTGTCTTCTTCTCTGTAAGAACAGCAGGATAAAAGTTGGCCTTGTCTGGGGAACTTCTGGGAAAGTATTTTCTGTTGCACACAGGAAATGCAGTTTTACTTTATGCAGCAAGAGCCAGGCGTGTAATTAGCTGAGTATCTACCTAAGACTAAGCATTCATATAAACTCTTAATTAGGGGATTGCGAATGCCAGAACTGAAGTTGATTTTGGATTTATTTTTTTTTTTGTTTACCCTGGTATACATAGTTAAATGAGGAGAAAGTTGGGTCTACCAAGCTGCCTCAGTTTTTAGAAGGCTCATTAAAAAATAAAATAAGCTATCCTTCTACAGTGAAGAAACCATTAAATGTAACTTCTATAAATATTTACTCATGTGAAAAAATTCTTAATCCAAGGAGTTTGAGAAACATAGTCTTGTTTTACTTGTCCTACTATAAAAAGAATCCAAGCCTGCCCAACCTGATCAAGCTGCCTTTCTAACATTGCAAACATGCATATGGAATTGGTTTTTACATTTTCCCATGTTGTCTCAGAGGACAGCATCATATTACATTATACACCAAAGCCACAAGCATTAAACAGACATAAAGTTCATCCTGGCTATTAGCTAGTTATTCAGTCATTCGGGCAAGGCAGTTAAACTGGAGTCAGAGTAAAGTACCAGGAATTTCAGTGAAAAGAACCTTTCAAGAGCTAGCAGTCATCTGCAACTCAAGATCTTCACGGTACAATCAAACTTACCAGACTCACCGATACATTTAGATCAGAAGAGGAGAAGCCATATCCCTAAAAGGCAGTGCTGTCGGTGGGGTTTGTCTAGCAGAGGATCAGTGGCTTCCTTGGCCCTAGAGACCTGGCTGGAGCTTGCAGTTCCTCCTGCCTAGCACAGCACACCTCGGTCTCCACATGAGCTCAGAAAGGATGCTCAGCTACCAACCAGGCACTCTTCTTTTCTCAGCACATGGATTAAAAAGTAAATCTGCTTTGGGGCTGTACGCCTGAATGTAACATGAGTATAGACCAGCTTGAGACAGTCACTGTATGCATCGAGAGAGACTGGGGCCTTCCAAACACCTCGAACCAACTGCTGTAATGGTTTGAATCAAAGCCCGAAGGCAAAGAGTTCCCAAAATACAGTATTTTCTCAGATGCCAATTACGTGGCAGGAGCGGTGTCTTTGAGCAATCACACTCTGTCACCAGTCTACCTTTGCCATATGGGCAACTGCTGACCCGGGAAGCAGCCCCCCGAGCTCAGGGGCGTTCCAGGTAAAGCTCTTTTCACCCTCTGTCTCTGTTAAACCCAACAAAATAACTGCCAAACACTCCACCTCCTCTCCCCCCGTTACTTCACTTCCCCGTTATTTTGGCACCATACAGCACACTCTTCGTTTGAGGTAATAAGTATTAGCACGTCTTTTTTTGCCAGTGCTTTACAATCTGTTCTGCCACTTCAGACAGGTGGTCTTCTCTGGTAGACCATGCATCTCATCTTCTTCTCTGTCCTGACAGTCTTTGACCCTCTGTACACACTTTCCATGCTTCTAGTTAAATGGGCATCTGTTTCCTCCTCCTTCCTCCTTATGGGAAGGTTTCAGTTAAATGCTTACCAGACTCTGCTCTCTAACAGTCATTCAGTAACTCAACAAATAAGAATTTTTTAGAGGAATTTTGACAGTTCATACAAAAGCCTCTTTTCTTTTTAAGCACACTAATTAAAGCTTATTTTGCACTTAGTTATTCCTGTAAAAGTAAACATATGAAAATAGTTTTTTTTTTTCATTTAAGGCATAACTATATTATTCTATTAATTAAAAACATCATCATGTACTTTTCCATGACAAGACTGTGATCCTGATTTGCAATAGACACTCGTTACATCAAGCTTAATTGATGCTTTAACACTGGAGCCTATTATCATTCAGTGTTTGCTAATACAGTCGGTGGCTAGAGTTAATTTTTCTCACAGAAGTGGTGTCTCATTTTCTCCCAGTGTTACCTACCATTAGTGGATTTAGCTTATCAGAAAATGGAGAAAAAAAAAAAAAAGAAAAACATATGCAGCTCCAAGACTCTGACTTGATCAAGTCAATATTTTTCAGTTGGAATATAAAAAAAAAAAGAAGCGAAGGCAGCTTTTTGAAAGACCCAAAATCTCACCTTTTTTTTTCTGGATTTTTTTTAATTAAATAAAAATAAACATTAATGAAAATATATTTGGCAAAGAATTTCTAGGACACGGCAGCAGAAACATTACTGAATCTAGCTCCTTTCACTCACATAAAGCCCCCTGCTACGCCCTCAGGTTGCAGTTACTTTTTGGCCCCATCTTTCTGCTGCCGGTTGCATGAAAGATTAATAGGGGTAGGGGTTACTCGGCTTGGGAGGTTTCATGGGATTGTCTGCCAGCTGGGGCTATTTCACATGAAAACAATGCAAACACTGTTTGCCCTTTTGCACTATCCCTCATACAGGAAGGGATACCAGTTTGTTGTCTAAAGCCATCTAGGGCCTGAGAAAAGATATCGTCATTTAGACCCTCTCGCAATTCAGGAGAAAACTGAAACTGAAGATGGAGAAGCTTCATGCAGTCATGGCTAGGTTTTCAGAGTGAAGTTTAGATGAGTGCACACACATACGTGTATGAAAACCCTGTGTGATGGTACCCCTATTAACTTAAAGCCTATAGAGATTATACCTTGTATCTCGGGCTTTCTGGAGCATTGGTGTTGAGATGAGGTCATTGCTTCATTTAGCTTTTCTGTATATAAAGTGGAACAGTTAAGATAGCTAGGAAAGATGGTCTTTTAAACAGCTTGTGAGATAATTTTGGCAGGGTGTATCCTTCTTAGAACCTACCAGTGTTTACAGAATAATTATACAAAGATATTCTAATTTATTTTTTAAAATATCTTATACAGGCAAACTCATCTACAGTGTGGATACCTCCACACGCTCTCCATACAAGATGCATGTATGGTTATACGTACATCTCTACATGTAAGCTATATGTAAAACATGTATTCAGGTTTAAGTTAGAAGATAGACACCTACAAACAGCAACGATCATATGCAGATATATTAAATAGGACTGTAGTCTAGTTGCTAGCTTTATTTCATAAAAATTATATGGGATTTAGTTGGAGTACTTGATAAAGAGATACAGTAAAGCCTACTGTACTTCAAGGTATAAGGCACCAGTCTAACCAAGAGGAGGACATGGGTATGTCAGCGCTAAAGCAGAACGACAGATATTTAGAGTGCTCTTTCCCAGGGGGTTGATCTACAGAGTTTCTACAGCGGGGAATGATTCTGGGACACGGGATCCCAAGGCTGTGGTTAATCCCAAAGCCCGTGCTGCTAAGGGCCAGGAGGGTGAGGAGGTGTCCGTGCTGCAGGCTGAAGTGCAGTGTAAATAGACCCAAGCCGCTTTAAATAACCTCGGTGGGAACCAGGAGCAGGCTCGTGCAGCAGCAGAAAGCAGAGTGTCAGCTTCGATGCAGCTTAGACCCCACTTGCCAGGAGCGCTGCTGTTAACCCGCCTGCGTCCCGGATCTCCCTGCGGTACCGCAGTCCCCTCTGAAGACACCTGCATCTCAAGCCGCAGCACACAGCTCAATACTAAAGCACAGAAGAGAAAGGAGGGTGTTTACCGTGGGGCTCCTCAAACAGAGACCCAACGCTCCCTGCTGCTTCTTCTCCTGGAAAGGCCAGGCCAACGTTCTGCATGTTACAGCACGTTACTGCTGATACGATATTCAGGAACTGAACACGAGTGTGAAATTGCGTATTTTTTTTTTTAACTGACTTATCTAGACTTCAGTTACTTTTTTTACTGCAGAAAAATATGGAAGCAGTGTGAGACTCATTCCGAGGCCCTGTGTGGGGAATCCAGAGAGAGTCCCAGTCCGTTTTGAAGAGGATTATCCATGTCCTCGCTCCCCTCCGCTGGGACAACAACAGAAGCTACTGCCATCAGGCCGTCTCCACTGCTCCGTCAGATCCAACGGGCAAGCTCCCCGCTGACACAACTCCATTAAAACAAATGGACTTTCATCACTGGAGATTACTGCCCTAAAACCGTTTGCAAGGATTTCCCAGAGAAAGAGAATGGATTCATCTTCAAAAGAAATTAAAGGCCCAGTCATCGATTGCCAATATTTGAAATTCAACAACTGTGAGGACTAACAGCCAGAAAAAATTCCACTTATGGTTAAAATCATGCCTGATCACAAGCAGCACATGTTTTTATGCTTAGTCCCCTGAGACAGTACCGTCATGGATAATGTTTATGTATACACCAACCTGTATTGTTTCTAAGGCCATATACTAAAACTCGAGAGCCCAAGGTAGACAACAATATGGGTGCTCAGTTGATTTGTTAAACTACAGTAAGCACACTGTAAGTATTCTTAAAAAAAAAAAAAAAGAACTGAAACATCACAACATTAATTCTAGGAATCTTTACTTGCAAAGTTTAGATTCCTGCATTTGAAGGAATATTAGAAATTAACGTGGATTAACTTTCCCTGTATCTTTGCATACACATACCCTAAGCACACAGTGAGAGGAATTCAAAACAGACCTTCTTCCTTCACAGCTTCCCCCTCCTCCTGTAGTTTCCAGTGAAGTCACCACCCTCTGTAGCTCGGTGTAGTTGTCACTAAGTTCAGCAAAGCTGTCACAGTTGCATCAGGGATTTATTTGGAACCTCACTTTAACACAAGAACATGGGGAACCAGGCATGTGTAAGAGGAAAAGGCTACTCAGAAACGAAGGGGAAAAATGAAGGAGAGCGGAGAGCTCAGTGCTTTGCATACACCTCGAGCTGCCAACAGCTAGACTTGCTGTTACGGTGGGCAGGCTGCACCAGGGCTGGCTGGAATCTGCCCCTGGGAATTTTTCCGAGTGCTGTCAACAGTATGCCTGGGCTGGATTTTATTTTAGCCATCCAGCTCCACCATCATCCGTCTAAAGCCAGCAATGATGCCCTCTCTTCTCCTTCCACCGCGGTTCTCTCCTGAGATCAAGAGACAGAAAATCATCACCGCGTCTGGCAGTGATTACGGGAGAATCCCATCCACGGGCGAGGGGAAGGATAAACAACCCGTGGGGAGCTGGAAGAATCAGGAGCTCACGTGCTCAGATTGCACGAGCACGTTGTCTCCACTGTGAGCAACTCACTGCCTGGCCAGTTGTCATTCGGTATTCCCAAGCCTTTGCTGGTTTGAGTCTATTTTGTTTTAAACGCTGTTAACGATGCAAGACATGGAGGGTTTGGCACGATTTGCCAAATGGATGCGTTTCCCTTGCAAGACAAGCAACAGAAATACCTCCCTCCAAGGAAAACCATGTTTTTGAGACACAGCAGACCATGCTGAATCCCCTCGGTCCTGTCCCATTCGCTGCCTCCCTGCCCACACAGAGAAACGAGGAGAAGGAAGAGACCTTCCTGCTGGGTGACAACTGCATAACTCCCCTGAGCTGGTTCACAGCAATAAGTGAGACTCTGATGAAAGACAAGGTAAAAAGATTTGGTATTCTGAGGGGTTTCTGGCTGATTATTCGAAGCCTCAGCAGATTGGGTGGTTACCAATCAAGCATAAACAAAACTTGCATTTGTTTAAAAAATAAGAAGCTTTGGTAAAATATGAAGTAATGTTTTTGTGTGTATTTTGGCCCATACAATGATGTTTATTTAACAGTCAAAAAAAAAAAAAGCAAGAAGAGATAGAACAACAACTGTCCAGGCAAAAACATGAAATATTCTTCGCAATTACTTTTAAAAGTAATTTTGACTAAAGAAAAGAAAAATGTTTGCCTTCAGGATATTCCCTTCCTTTTCATCAGCACATAGAAAAGAAAAGGGGTGTGTGTGTGGAAGATTTCCACCCCATTTTTTCCAAGACTTTGGATGTCTTGGAATACAGAGTAATGGTAAAATCGGGCATTTCCCTTTCAGGAAGGATGAGGTTTGCAGGAGGCGGTGACAGCAGCCCGCGGGAGCCACTGGGCGCAGTGGGTCTGGGACACACGCGGTACCGGGGGGAGAGACTCGGGTCAGCAGCGCTCGCCCGGCCTCCATCTCTGCCCACAGCAAGGACAGTCAGAGAAGTCATTTACAGCAGAAAACATGCCTGGACCCTGCTCCTCAGCGCTGCCAGCTGCGTTTCATGATTTTTCATTACCGACTTCGGCACTGGCCGGGATGAGAACCTAAGCCTGTGTCGAGGTTCTTGGGTTGTATTTGCAGTCTGAGCTGGAAATGCGTTTTCTGCAACGTAGCCGAGTTACGTTTACAAAAATTGCAGTCACTCAGCAAGAGCATACTTTAGAAACACCTTTAGAAAAGGCCTTCAAGTGGCTTTCTGGTTCTCTCTGGCTTTTACAGAATTAGACATCTCATCTGCTTGGTTCTTCCGTACATCCTGCTGGCCACCCATGAGAACCCTGTCAACATGGTAACACCTTCTGCTCAGCTTCACCTTTGTAAACTTGGGAAAAAGCTTCCTTAGTATTTCTCCAACGAAAGAAACCCTGCAACCACAACTGTTCTCTCTTGAATACTTGACTTTCACAGAACAGCACCTTAATCAATAATCAAAACAAAGGCCTTGAATGCATACAAATCACGCAGGTCCACTTCACTGCAACTATAAGCTGTAGTTTATTTTTGAGCTGATAAACATTTTCCAACAGATTGTATGTTAATGACACTGCTGCTGGCAAAACAAGCTACCTTCACCCTGAGCTGCTTCCAGATGCCAAATAAAGCCTTAATACACCCAGACTGTCCTTAAAGGTAACTATCTCTACGCCTGTATGAATGATTTAACATGCAGTGCTGTACATTCAGCATCACTGGTATGTATTTCCTCTGACTATGCAATGAAAGTTCTTGATCAAAGCATAAACAAAATGAGAGTTTAACAGCTGCCATAAGGTTTTGCATGCAAAATATTTATTTAGCAGTTGCAGAGATTGTGTTTTCACTTTTTTTTTTCCCCAAGATAACTGTTTCAGAATGTATTCTCTCTCTCTATACAGAAGATTTCTTCCGGATTATTTACTTGTTTCACACCTATCCACCTGCCACAATGTATAGAATGAAAATAAATCCTGGGAGAGCCTTGCTGTTGGGAGAATATGATAACCTCAAAAGAGAGCGATGTCTAGTCCTTGTCAATTCACCGTATAAACACAATAACCACAATTTCTTTGATGAAGCCAGAGAAAGATGCCAAATCAAATTACACCTTTGCAGACCTGTAAATAAATATATAATAAAAAGCCACTGCATTCTCTTCCAAAGACAGACATATGTATTGGTAGAAATAAGGCTACTCCCTAGAGAATGCTTTAGCAAAGAAACAAGCACAACCCTGGTTAATTCACCATCGAATAATAATGAGAAGGGGCTGGGATCTGGAAAGACGTTAGTAACTCAGGACTCTATACCTGGAATGATTCTGTAATTTAAAAAAAAAAAAAGTAAAATAGAAAAAAAAATCTGTGTTGATAGAAGCACAGAAAAGCATTGCTACAATAGCAAAACAAATCAAACCCTGATCAATATCACTGTGGTCACCCGTTAACAAAGACTTATGATGCATTTTGAATGCACTCTGTATCAAAGCCATATTTTCCCTTATTTCACTGATGCCTTATGGTAATGAAACACATATGAAATAACTTCTGGAAGTAGTCCTCCTCCTTCTACTCCTCCTCTTTTCCTTTCATACATCCTTTGTCGTGATGCCTAAATTGCAGATGAGCGTTGGAAAACAGTGCTTACAGCTAGATCTGACTGAAGATGATAGAAAGCCATACCGATGATAGATCTCAGGGACTTCAAAATGGGATTTAAGCAGAGTCAGTTCAGTCACGCTTTGGAGCCATTAGTGTCTTTGTTTCAAGCAGCGTCTGTCCTTCCCTCTCCATTCATATAGAGCCTGGAAGGCAGAGAGCTGGGGGAGACTTTCTTAACTGCGGAAGAATATAATGGAAGAATTTTCTTTTAAATATAAGGACCTGAATTTTAAGATCTTTGGCAGACTGTTTAATTTACAAGAACTAGTAACAACCTAGTAAACCCTGTGCTGGCTTATCCCATTGCCAGATGCATGCAGTTTCTCAGAGCAGCAAAGTTGCTAAGCGCTGTTAAGATGCTGGTACCGCTGCCTAACTAGTGTCCTTTAAGAGGCACCCGCTATACATTAGCACAGCTTTTGGGAACTGGCACCACCAGACGCCAGACATCCCTGTGCAGCAGTTCTCTCTGCTGCTCTGGCACCTACAAACACCAGCAAAGCAGCAGGTCCCATTTTGCTCAATTCTGTAACTACCAAAAAAACCTCCCAGAACTGCTTCTGATGTACCTCAGGAAGAGGTGACAGCAGGCTGGGTTATAACAGGAATCAAGCAGATGATGGAAAAGGGAAAAAAAAAACCAAACCAAAACAAAAAACTACCAAACAACTGAAAAAAAACCCCACATTGAAACACTCTGATTTCCTGTTGTTGCGACAGGAGTCAAAGGCACTATCAAGCATGAACCGTAGAATGGTTTGTGTTGGAAGGACATTAAAAATCATTGAGTTCCAACCCCCCTGCCCTGGGCAGGGACACCTCCCACCAGACCAGGTTGCTCAAGGCCCCATCCAGCCTGGCCTT
>JAOXJK010000051.1:24314299-24330960 GCA_025774025.1 Xenus cinereus | reverse complement strand
GAAGAGGCTGCCCAGGGAGGTGGTGGAGTCTCCTTCTCTGGAGACATTCCAAACCCTCCTGGACACGTTCCTGTGCAACCTGCTCTGGGTGGACCTGCGTTGGCAGGGGGTTGGACTAGATGATCTCCAGAGGTCCCTTCCAGCCCCATACCATTCTGTGATTCTATGAAGGTACAGGATAAGATCTCCATGCTGAGACACCCGCTTCCCCTACATAGGTACAGGATGCCCTGACAGCTCAAAACTGGACCCTGAATACCTCTCCAGGACCCACCTGCCTCAGAGCAGTGTGGTGGAGCACTTGGGTCCATTTTACAATCTGGCCTGTGCTCTTATGCTCTGTTGCCACAAGTTTGTACCCTGAGGAGATAGCAGAACTGACCCAAGGGGAAGCGAGCTGCACACAGACATGAAGTTGATGAATCTCAGTACAGCATCAGGGCATCCTGCCACACACAAGAGGATGGAGCCCATGTGAGCTCCGGCCCTCCTGTCACTTCCATTTTTAACCGCCAGAAGGAAGTACAGGCACAAACGAGTGGGCATTTCATCTATGTAATGGTATTATACCACACAGCAACCTGGAATGAGTTGAGAAGGACAGGGTTTTAAACTTGAGCTTCGAGGAAAATTAGTACTGTTAGCTCCAGAAACGCTTTTGTGGCTTCTTGTGAAGCTCTTGTATTCCTAGCGAAGAAAGCATTTTCCACCCGGTGCTCTGTTGCTGGCGCATCCCACTTTATTCCCGTTTTGTTTTATCACACCGGCATTGTCGCAGAAACATTTTAAAGCAAAAAAAAAAAAAAAAAATTTGCTTCTGTACAGCGCCGTTTGCGGGAAAAAAAGTGTACTAATTTGTGTGAGGGTTGCAAGTGCACGGAGTTCCCTTGTCCTGTAGCAAAGCAGAAAGGGGGGAGGCTTCCTGCTCGCGTTAGTCAGCCTGTGACAACTCGGCGGCAAGTAGTTCGGCTCCGAGGACAAGCAAAGCCAAAGCAGACGGTTGCCGCGGCAGACTCTTAAAAGCTTGACAGGAGCCAAGGCCTAAGCTCAGGCTGCCGAAAGATGGCGCTCGTTGCTTGACGCCTTAGGGCGACCGCGTGGCCCTCACCACTTCTGGAGCCTCCTGAGCTCCGGTTTAACGGCTCCTGGTCAGGAAGGGCTGCGACCAGCTTGCGAACGATGGCAGGACAACCACCATGTGGTTACATCCAGCTGTCAGAATTATCTTCGCTTAAAAAAAAAAAAGCTGATGCTGTTTGTAGGCCAGCAACTGTCTTCATAACGCATTCCTGCAATTTCCAAAGCCGTCCTGGGGCCAAGGTCACACAGATAGATGTGACGAGGAGAGCCGTGGCATTTAAGAGCCTGGGAAGCAGCACTGCAGGATTACAGGTAAGAGGAGATAGCAGCGTGCTTCACCAGGACTTCCTGTAGCAGAAAGCGACTCAGATCCACAGACGGCTTTAGAAACGCTGTAAAATAAATCCCCTGGGTAGGAACAATGTCCTCCCTCTCTACCTAACTGTAGGAAGTACTTTAAAAGGCTGAAGGTGCTGCTTATTTATAAGGGTGAAATGAAAGAAGATTCAGCATCGCATCTACAATCTTCCAGGGCTAGAAATTTACCAGTGGGAAGGAAAAAATCCACAGTTGCCTACAGATACTTGATGCAGTTATCGCTAGTTCCACAAGCTGATCATAGAATCATAGAATCATAGAATGGTTTGGGTTGGAAGGGACCTTAAAGATCATCGCGTTCCAACCCCCCTGCCCTGGGCAGGGACACCTCCCACCAGACCAGGTTGCTCAAGGCCCCATCCAGCCTGGTCTTGAACACTTCCAGGGATGGGGCATCCACAGCTTCTTACTAAACACGAACTGAAAGCATCTCTCCTCTTCAGACGAATCTAGCTGCGCGCAAGGCCCTTCTCAAGGCATCTCTCCACAAAGGAGCAAGATCTTTGCGCAAGTACAAATTCAATGGCATTTTCTGCAGCAGACGGTAATGAATGAAAATTTAACAGTAATCAAATAAGACTCAAGTATTTTAAAGAAAATAAAATTTTTTATCATCTTTGAAGCCTTTCAGCAGCAGCAGTCTGTCTCTCTCCCACACCTTTGGTGAAGGACCCTGCAGCAGAAGCAACACGCAAGGCTGGATTCCATCCCTTGACAGCTCCACGAGGGTGGGTATGTGTTTTTGTCTAAGGACTGCGCTTGTCTCCCAGAGCCAGATAAATATTTGGAAAAGAAAAGGGAACTTTGCAGTGTCACCACACCCCATTTCCATGGAAAGCTAAGCTGCCAAGCGAAGCTGAGAAGCAGCTTTGCATAGAGAATACAAAAGAAAAAAATCATTATGTTTTCCTGATTGCAATGACTTAATACAAATATACCATATTATATAGGGTACTACTTAGTTCAATGTCTTATCTTTAAAAATAAAATAAAAAAAAAATCTGTGGCTTCTTCTGGAAACCATCCATATTTTCTTCAGATGGGGCTCACAGTCTGGGGTTTCCAACTGGAAATTTTCTAACAAGGATCTGTTTTCAGGATAGGTTTGCATCCCTCTCGGAGAGTCTCTGTAAGGTGTTTCAGATGGGAATTTTAGGGATGTTCATGGAGTGAAGAGTTCTCACCAGTAAACGTTGGAACTATAAGGGCAAGAAGATTAGAATCCATACCCACATAATAGCAACTGTGCTGGCAACGCACGGAGAGAACAGAATGGAAAAGAGCCCCTTGCCCTATGCCATGGTACAGGCTACCTCACCTGTAACTGGCCTCCTGCTCAAGAGCCCCTCACGAAGACCCGTCTCCACATAATTTTCCTGTGCTTTACTCAAAGTATTTCATCATCTAATGTGAAGAGCCAATTTCTAGTTTTGTCCACGGTTGGTCTACGTGTTAGAACAGTGGTAGAGAGGAAAGTCAGCATGAGCCTTCTACCTCTGCTGGAGACAACCCTACACTCTACCAAGCTTTGATGTTAAAATCCAAATACAAAAAATCCACATTTTTCTAGCAATGTCACCCTCTTCTGATTAGACCCTAAGATTTCGCTCCACCCCCACTGCAACATCTCCCCTTCTTCACAGGCTCTGAAGAAAATTCACAGGAGCCCTTCCACCACCTAATACAACTGGTGCCCTTCCAGCTCCTGCTGGTGCCACCCGCTGCCCTCACAGATCAAGGTGACAAACTTCCACCTTCTGCAGAGAACTGTATTTTGGGATGGCGTTGCAAAGGCAGGAGACAAAGGGACACCCTACAGATCGTTTAGCAACAAGCTAATGCTGGCTTCGGCCCACTCACACGCAGCATGAAATCATTGTGTTCACAGTCCTTTTGTTATCTTTAGGGAGGATCTTAATGAAGCAAAGTTTGTGGAAAAAAGTATTATCAGTGATCAGAAGAAACATAAAACAAATCTTCAAGCACATAAGGCTTTCGTCATGTCTGAACTAGATGAAAGAACACAGGTAAATTTAGGATAAGCCTGAGGCCAGGTTAGCCCTGGAAGGGCCATGCGTACATGACCATTTAGGTTGTTTTCTTTCTGAGCTCGCATAAAAACTGACCTCAGTGCAAAGTTTTCATAGGGACAAGTGAAAATCATAACAAGCTCTCTGGAAGCAAAACTCCATGAACTCCAGGGTTATTGCAACTCTCTCCCACTTTTTTTTTGGTGAGTAGAGAACATCATTTCACCTGCCAAACTTTCTGTTGTTCACAGTAGAAGGTCAAAGTGCTTAATAAGAAAAGATGTAGCAGATGTGTTTTGGATAAAACTGCGCTTTTGATCTGGCCACTGGCTTTATGAATGCCATTCTAATTACTTCACAAAATTTCACTAAGTTTTAATCCTACTTGTACTTCCAGTAATTTACTTTCAGCCATATTTAATTAGTTAGAGATGTAAAAAACAATCTTAAAAAGCCCTCTTCAGGCAACAAAACACCATCAGAATACCATGCATACCTTACCACAAAAATCTCCGTGATGCTTGCTCCTATAAATCACGTCTCTTCATGGCAGACAGGGACAGATTGCAGAAAAGCCTCACCCTAAATTCCTGGGAACCTGGAGCCACAAGCTCACACTTCACCTTCATCTTGGTCCATTATGCAGCACTGCCATTTCTAGCTACAAAATTAAGCTAGAGGAGTCTTCAGGTGTGACCCATTCTCCTCATTGCCAGACAAAACCCTTTCCTGTGCCAGGTGCACTCTGTCATTCAGCAATAAAACCAAACCCTCAGAAGGCAAATCGTCTTCCCAACCCTACCCAGCTGATTTCAGTCACATTAGCAAGCTCAAACAAGTCTTTTTTTTCCTCCCCCTGCCCCTCCCCTCGAGCCTCTTTCAGGTCAATTCCTGATTTTCAGTGAGTTACCACATCCGTATTCTGCTTCACGTAGTTTCAGGGATTCGTTTGCCGATCAGGTATCATTTCTGATTTATCACCCTGCAACATCTGAAACTGTTTTCCATTAATGACGGCACCAGCCACCTTGACTCTCTAGAGCTTTGACACACAACAAATTAAAACCGTGGGGTAATGGTTGTTTCCCTGGCCCCGACGATGTTACCTAGAAAAGAGCCTACTATGCTCATGCCTAGAGGAGGATTCAAATATTCCCTTCTTACAGACACGCGTTTATAGGCAAGAATTTTCAGGAAGAGTACAGAAACTCCATTGGCAAAAGATTATTTTTACCTGTCAAGATGTAGCTGTCAGCTCACAGAAGTGCAGTTTTAACAAGCAACAAGGAGAAGGCGGCTCCCAGTCCCCTGGATCTGCACAGGGGACAGGGGTACCGGTAAACTGTTCCCAAGGGAAACGAGTGGGACAGTCAGGCCTGGAAATTTTGAAAAGTTCATATTGAGGAAACCTGCCTGGATATGACATGCTAGTTGGAATCTGCTCTCCCAAGCTCTTATTTCGTTTTCAGCAAGTCCCAACATGCAGTGGTGCAAATTAGAGAGAGCACCAGTAAATAACAGAATGAGATGCTGAATAAAGAGGGACCAGGGGTTTGGAGGGTTTTTTTTTTTCCCCTGGCAGTATACTCAAGCTCTGATCCATAGTGCATTGGTGGCCTCAATTGACACCTTTTCAGATGTTTTCCATCCAAGTCCTGCTCTTCCACTTCTGCCAGGCCACTGAACATCAACTGTACGTTTGCTGTGTCAGGACAGCTCTGCTAAAAGCCCTGCTCCTTTCCTTTACCATACAGTGCAGCATGGAGGGAAGAGCATATGTTCCTTGGTTTGCAGCAGAGAAGCTCCTTTCCTTTTAGAGACGCCTGTCTGGCAGCCAGTCTCTCTTTTCAGATGCAGTTTTTTCTGGAGGCGATAATCTCTGATTACCCCAGAAGTACCTGATGCCGCAGTTCAGTAATGAATGCTCAGTTTCTTCTCTGAACAGGCTATGTCTCTCCTTAGCTTAAGTAGATGGGATTTTGTGATATTCTGCATTCTCTTCTTTCAAATCCTTGCCTCACATGAGGAATATTGGATTGCTTGCTGCCACGACTAAATAAATAGTAAACAGAGAGAGCTCTGAAGTTAGTCATCCTGGAGAGTTCAGAAGCTTCTCAAAAACTGCAGGGTAAACGTTGTATGAATATATCCATATCACATCAACTAATAGTCTATGGATCTTGGATGCTTTTTAAAAAGCAGCCTGGAGTCAGTAACTCATACTGACATATTACCGATTTTGGCCCTAATTGACGATCTGTCTGAAAAGAACAAAGCTGCTACTTTGGTTTTGGTTTTGAGAGTGACCACAAATGTTCACGTCCCAAGCCTGCTGGATTTTATTTGACTGCTCTTAGTAACAGAAATACTTTTCTTACAGCAGTGCCAAGAAGCCAGACTGAAACCACGCTGCGTTCAAGACAGTGCACAGAGACAAGACTACAAATAGCCAGAAAAAGGGGAAGAGATGAAGAGAATTAGCAAATAGGTAAAGGAACTAGTGAAAGAGCACGTGCCTGGTCAGCAGAGGCACTTAGAGCCCTGACAGCTTTTCCCTAATGGGCTTGTTCTCCACCAGAGCCATTTGTGGACTGACGTTCCTCTCAGCCTTTCCCAGCTTAACAAGTGCCTTCCTAATTTTCCTGCCTCCTTGGGAAGAATGGACAATCAAGATTTCTATAGGACAAAGGAAGCTATGAAAAGGTTTTCACTAGAAGTGAGGAGAAGAGAATGCGACAAAGTCCACGTACCTATGAGTGGTGCAGACAGAGGTTGGGAAGCCCCATATGCTCTCCCCTCCCCTCCCCTCTCCTGTGGCTCCATCTGTCCCGCATCCTGCCTTTTGCAGAGGAGATGCCATTCCAGTGTCATTCTCAGACTGGAGCAGGACAAATCCCTGGAGCTGCACAAGAGCAGGGAGCCACTAAATGATGCTATGGAGAGCGTGAGCAGGGATATACAATGCAGGTATTCTGGATTTGGGGAAATGAAAAAAGATCCATGCTACCAGGCAGCTTTTTAGATAAATCTGTGTAAGATGACCTTATCTGAGTTCACTTGGCAAAATTCTGGCAGCATAGCCCAAATCAATTTAAGCTTTACATTTCAGAGAGCTGGCAACAGAAGCAGCCTTGCAGAGTGTGTGTGGCAATTTCAGAAGTCGAGCGGCCAGCTCAAACCAGAGCTCATGGCTTTCGGGGCCATCATCATCTCAGCGTGGGAGGTCTGGGGGAGGACTCTGAAGTGCTGGGTGTGGTACCAGCTCGCCTCTCGCAGCTCCCAGTTGCACGGTCAGTCTCTGAGCCCGTGTGCTGCGCCCGGATTGCACAGAATGAGCCAAATTTGCTCGGGCGCTGGGAGCAGCGCAGCTGCACTGGCATCGCTTCCTGCTCAAGCACAGCACTGTTCCAGGGAAGTAGCTTGGGTACCTCTACTTGGCATAGCACTGGATATAAGCAGGTTTGTAATTTCAGAGTTGGAGCACTAGAAAAGACACAATATGCTCTTATTCTTTATGTAGGACTTAAAAAAAAAAAAAAAAAAAAAAACACAGGCAAATTTGATAAAAGTTTGATGAAAGTGTTTTTTCCCGGGCCTGTACAGCCCTCCACGACAATCGGTACGGGGTACTCCCGCACACACTTGCTGCTTTGGGCAATGTTTGGACCACGCTGGGCAGGTAGCCTTTCCAGCAGTTTCCTGGGCAGCACCCTTGAATCCACAGGGGATGAGCATCAGTGGCAGCCAACAAACCGGGGAGAAGATCTGAAGGAGACCAGCAGGACACTGCAGACTTATATTATTATGCCAGCCCAGTCATTCAGCTGAATACATGTTAAATTCAGCAGCTGGCTTGTGGCCAACCTTTCTATTTCTCCGCAAGCCTGAATAGCCACCAGTGGGTTTGCAAACAATTGCCCCTGCACCGGACAGGCTGGCTGGTACCGTCTTTGCAGGCTACTGGGGTTTTCTCCGCATTGCACGCAGCCTTCGCCTGAATTATGGCCTCTGTTAAAAAGCAGGCTTAGCACTTCCCGAGGAGCCCGCTCTCCCCCACGCGACAACCAGAGACTGGCCTCCAACTCCACCGGAGGGAGGGAGGATCGGGCCCCCTTACAGAACAAGAGCCTACCAATTAGTGACACTTACTGATTCTGTCTGTAGAGAATCATTATGAAAAATGCAAAGCATTATGCGGCCACTATTAATCTTCTGCTTTTGTTGCATTTACTCATGGTTTATGGCCCTCCGAGGAGGATAAATGATCAAGGCATGTACTCACATTGTTATTTGTCTATTTGTCTGTGCAACAATACACGTGCTCAGCACTAAGTAGAAGTTATTTTTCATGGGGAATGCAGCTTTAAGGCTTTTCAAGGTCAGAAGGCTTTGTGAGAAAAAAAACCTGCAAGTGACTCCGGCTCATTTGCTGCCAGCTCTTCCTTTTAAAGTTACAACCCACACAAGACCATAGGCAGGCGAAGACTCCAGGAGGACTGGCCACAGACATGCCCTTGTATTTTTGTCTTTTGCCAGGGTGTGCAAGTATGACAGATAAGGTCATCGTTGTCAAATGACAATTCCTGTTCCAAAGTATTTAATGTTGGTGGAACAAGCGATTCCACTCTGCACTTGTGGTATTGAAAACTCCTCTTTATTCCCTGCTCCCCTCACTGGGCTTATAGCTCATTGTGAGTAACAGTATTTTCGTCTACTTTTGTTTATGGTAGCAGGGATCTATTTCTGAAGGTTAAGTTCTAGCAAATTCAGGCTGTCGTACATCTGCAGTGGTGCTTAACTAGCCGGCAGACACTAACAAATAGCACTTAGAAATGTTCTTTGGCACCGCATAGCTCTTTGCAAGAGTGACCATCTCCATTATGAACACAGAGTACTTAAAACAATATTAGTCCAAAAGTGGGAATGCGAAAGCAATACAAATATTTTAGTAGCTGGTACAGAAACTACATTCTAGTTAAAATGATCAGATTTCCATGTTTCCTTTGAAAACATACAGACGTAAGTACAAACATTGTGTAAGTTTTTAGTCTTAATATAGAAATATAATATTATGATAGGGAAGGCTCTCTGCAATTTGAAAGATGATAAAGATAAGAAGCGGTATTTTTCATCAAATACGTGGCAGAGCACAGCATTTTTCCCTTCCTTACTCAGAGAAATAGCGAGACTGAACTTGGGCTAAAGCCAACTCTGTCAATGCAAA
Organism: Xenus cinereus; assembly: GCA_025774025.1. Taxonomy (NCBI): domain Eukaryota; kingdom Metazoa; phylum Chordata; class Aves; order Charadriiformes; family Scolopacidae; genus Xenus; species Xenus cinereus. The sequence goes on along the minus strand of JAOXJK010000051.1, from coordinate 24,322,248 downwards.
TCTTCCCCTCATTTCTGCAGCTTTTGGATCCGACCTGGTATCCCCAAAAGACTATAAATACAAAACATGGCTTCGGCACCATGTCATGGAAAATGGGGAAGTAAAACGTGCTGCCAAAGAAGATAACAGGTAAAGTCAAACATCTGCCGCCTGATTCCCCCAAACAAAGCTCCATTCAGGCAGAGAGTAGTATCAAATATTTATAAAACATAGTCACAGAGGAACTCGGTTTCACACCTCCCGATTATCTTTTGTTCTTGTATTTCTTCCTCTCCATTTCAAGTCAACCAAAAATAGCAAGTGAAATCTGAGAATACAACTTTTCCCAAGACACTTCCTAAATTTATTCTTTAAAACAGTTCTTGTTTCCAGAAAGCTGTTCAGAGTGTTCACATTTGCATGTATCAGATCCACTCAGTCATTTCCATTGGTGGATCTAGCAGTTATTAAGTTAAAGCAATCTAATTTCAGTTACTCAAGATGTGCAAAGAGCAAAGGTAGTGAAGTATTTGACCATAAATATTCAGGCATCTTGGAGGACACTGAATAATATTTTCAAATTATTTAATGAGATATGATTCAATGCATCTTGCCAGGTGATAAACTGTTCGAATAGCAGGTAGTTTGCAGGACATTATCAATGGTATGCTGTGAATATTGTATTACTAACAATAACAGTTCTGACACATAACAATACATTTATATGTAAATCAATCTGACACTACACTCTCAATTATCCATACTGTTAATTGTTCAATCTTTTTAATTGTTGTAAATGGTACCTTCATCAAGGGGTTTGTCTGTTATAAATCAGAACGATTCATTTAACACCTCCTTGGGCAAACTCATTTACCGTAGTGGAATTGCAGAGAATCTTCAGAAAGGAAGGATTTCTCTTAACCTAAAGTGTTGCCTCCTCCAGCTTAATTTGCAGCTTGTGCTGGCACTGATACCGTATCTTTTTAGGGACTCTGAGGATACCTACAAGCTCCAAACTTTGTCTTGTTAATTACAAAGGTGTAGGGTAGGAGAATCTACCAAATACTTCTCTATATTATTTGAAAATCAGTGCTAAGGCCACATAGCATTTTACTATCTTTTTTTCTTTAACTATAAAAATATACTTCTGTCCTGTTAATTGTTGTTCCTGTCTTTGGCATTACTCTGAGTTGCCTACACTTCCTCCTATTAACATTCCTATAGCTACTCTTCTTCCTCCTGGAAATATATGAAGAAAGGCTATTGCTTCTGTGCTCCGATGACATGTCATCTGTGCTTCCAGAGCTGACACTTGCTTGGACCTTTTTACCTGCTACTTTGCATTGCATTGCAAGTTCATATAATTTGCTGTCCACTATAATTTTTGGACTCCATGTCTATTTCCCTCTATGCCACTGAATCTCTGGGTCTGGAGTTATTTTTCCTCCAAGATGCCCTCCACGGCTTTTATCCAAGCAGATCCCTACTCAGTGGTATTGGGTCATATCTTTTTCCTTAATACTGAATAGTATCCATATCAAGTCCACTCTGGCATCATATGTCCTTCCACGTGCCACCAAGTGCTCTTTCAGATGTTTTCTACACATCTTAGGCAAGAACAGATCTCATGTGAGTGTGGTAATTCCCACTAGACATCATCTTCATCAACGCCCTGCTTTTATTTCTAATTGTTTCTTTCCCTTCTGCCAGTTAGCAGCCAAAAGACACTTATAAATTCCAAAACATTTCAAAATTAAATTTTATGAATAAGACTTCACCAGAAACCACATAATACCAAGCCAAGTCTTCTTCATTGACAGCAATCCAGTTTCCAAGCCAGGCTTCATTCTTGTAGGCCAATATAAAGCAGATGTTTATGGTTCTGCAGTGGGCGATGTACTTCAGGACACCTGCACAGTCTCATGCGGAAACCTCCACTATTTGAAAAGGAGAGATCACTACCCCTTTTCCAACAGGGGCCTGCGACAGGAGGAGAGCACCTAACAGAAAAGGAGAAGCAGGTGTCACTGTATGGAGGGACACTTTGGTACATTCTCTCTGAGCACTGGCTGCTTGTTTGAGGTCTCCAAGCATGGCTGGAGTAGGAGCAGCAGCTCCAGTAGAGCTCCAGCGGGCTGGGTTGGACAAAGAGTTGCCACCCAAAGGCCATGTACCCTTGCATATATGGACAGTCCTCTCTTGGGACTCACCGAAACTGCCATGTATGTATTGAACATGCACCCAGACTATGGCAGAGTAAATCCTACACAGAAGCCGTTCAAAGAGCGGCTACACATCTGCAGGACACCTTACAGCAGGTCTGCAGATGTCTTTGCTTTCATTTGGGAAACCCCAAAGTAAGTACGTCAGCCCTCCCTGTACAAGAGCTTTTCTGAACAGAAATTTGTACCAACCCATCCCTGTACCTGAAGTTTCCTTAGCACAACATGTGTTTCTCTCTGTTATTGCAGAAAGGACAGGGTGCCTATGTTGGGAGCAGACCAAAGGAAAATATAAACGGAAAGAGGAGGCTGCTGGGTCTGCACGGACGCTTCACTTCAAAAAAGAGCATCAGCCTGCTCCTACTGCTGCCTTCTGGACTGATCTGCAGCGTCTTCCCATGGTCTTACTAGAGCTTGAAATTAGATCTTCCAGGCTTTTTGAATTCTGGTCTTTCTAAGACATTCACAAATGTTAGATATGTCTGTCACCCACCTTATACATCCCAACGGTCAGAAGGAAACCTCAGAAAAGCATGACAATTCAGAATCCAGAATAAAAACTGTCAGACAGTAGAATTTTATTACAGTAATGAAAGTTATCTGATGGAATAAATGAACGCCCAACAGCATTCTCATGTACACACACACATTTTGAAACATAACCAGCAGAGGGAAAAGAGAGCAACAAAAATCCTCTCTCAAAGGCTTCTGTTATATCTTGACTTTTATAACTCAAAAGCTGTACAACAGCAAGACAGCGGTGGTCCTGCACTGTAGCCAGCAGGGCTGTCAGCTTGGACCTTGGCTCCTGGTCCTTGTGGTGTATAAGCAGTCTGGTACCTCAGAGAGGACCAAAGCCACCCATTTCTGGGTCCTGCAGAGTCCCTCACACAGGAGGCCTCTGGTGACAGCAAGTGGCAATTGGAGCTGTGGCCTGTGATACAGAAAAGAGCCAAGGCTTTCCTTCCAACTAGACTCTCACTGCCTCTCCGCCATCAAGAGGACCGTAAAGATCCTGTTACTGCAAGGTTCAGGTCCCCCTTCTGCCTCAATACGCCATGGAAACATGCAGTGAACCTTAATCCATCCTATCCCAAACACCTCTCTTTCTACAGCCTGCTCCCTTCCGCCCCGAGCTTTCCATTACACTATATTCACCCAAAAGCACTGTCACTGGCTTTGAAATGAGAAGACTGTTCCTCTGAGAGGAGTTTTGTGCTCATGGCTCTCTATACAGCAGGTTCCAGCACGTAATGCATACAGTGCGTTCATTGTCAGGTGACAATTAGCAATGCCTGCCATATGGGCCCTAAATTCTGCAAGTCGTGCACTCAATTCCAACCCCAAAATTTAGAGGTTCAGATGGTCCTTTGGGTTATCCCCATCTGGAATCAAGTAAACAAGCGACCGGGTAGATACGGTAGGGTGTTGCTTGTCAGGTCCACTCTTATTTCACAGCCATTTCCCTGTCTCTGTGTCCCTCTGCTTGGGTCGTGCACGTGGAATCAGCCTGTTTCCTGCCTGGTCTCCTTCTGTCATCCATATCTAAATAAGGGTCTGGATCCACAGACTTCGTTACTCAGGTCTGCTTTTCTCTGCACCATCATCACTGGCATCACCTACAGAAACTAAAAGCTGATGTATATCCTTTCTCTTCTGGATAAAACCTGTAAGTCTCTCCATGTGCTAAACTATCTCATTTAGTTTCCCTCTAACTCTTCAGCGTTGTATTTCACACGACAATTAATTCATCCTCTATTTCTCACTACAGTGAAGGCTGTACCATATTGAAGTCTGTATCTGAGCAGAGCTAGTAATTCATCAGCACTCCAGTATCTCTATGTACAATGTCCTCGTTTTGCTATAATGGGCTTTTTTAATCTTGCTGACAATTGAAATGTTGATATTGTTAAGGTTAATGACCCACTGATAAATACCAGAAAACACTTTTACTCTCAAATAGTTTTTAATCACGGCTGTTGCAAAGTGTGACAAGAATGCTTAGTGCCTAAATAGGCTTTAGGAGCAGTAATTTCTAAATATCTGAAACCCCCTTTTGCTACCAAGGTGGTTACTCTGACAGTTACTGGGTTTGCTTTTGTGCCAGGTTCTTAAGTTTATTATACTGAGTTTTTGTATGAACTGACTGGCTTTTCTTTCACACTTCTTAATGGTCTGCATTGTGTGTTAGATGTGCTGAGATGCCTTCGATCTGTACCTTACAAATGATGAAATCAATTCAATCAGTAAGCAAGCTAATGGAAAGAACCGAATGCCTGTGAGACTTTTATTGGGGTAGAGTCACCTAAAAGATACTCTCTGATAAAGTGCATTCAGCTACGGTGACAGGGTCATAAGAAGGCAAGATTAACACTGATTTTTCACATTTTAACTGTGCATGTTTTAACACAAAGTTGCTTGTGGGGAGATGTTTGCATTGCACTAAGGAAAAGGCATGCCCAGTTAATTTGTGTAATCGCTAAGCCAGCACGCAGAGAGGGCTGGAGAAGTAGTTTCCATTTTTAATCCACACTGGGTTTTTTGCTGGATTTCTTCCAAGCATTGAACCAGCAAAAGAAATATGAAGCACTTTACATTGTGTTCTCAGAGATACTGCCCCAGCACTCTTTAGCCAAAAAATGTCAATATTGCTTCACTGGAGCCAGAGCAGCACGTGTCTGTCAGCTGATGACCTGACCCTAAACAGAGATTTCTGACTGTATAAACTCTGTAAAAAAGAGATGGGTATCACAGTATGCACAGTATGAAGCAATGGGAATGCAAAAAGAAAATTCCCATTCAAATTGAGCAGTATTTTGCAGCACTGAAGGGATTTCAAGTGGGGAAATAAAATCCGAGAGGTGCAGGTCCATAAATTACATGTATATTGTATCTACATGAAGGGGAAAAAAGCCTTTTGCTTTGGCATTTACTGTCCTTGCTTTGTCCTCTTAATTCCAAAAAAGGTGGCTGTAGAAATAGCGAGCACTTACAAACACTTTCAGATGAACTGAGTGTTTTGGAGCATATTAGCCAAATGCCACTCGGCCCCATGCTCAGCTCACGCTGAAGCCAAGCAACTGAGCCAAAGGACAGTGCTGGGGAAGGACAATGAACTAATGGAAATGGCTGGAGATATATTACCTCTGAAAGTAAGAGGCTCGGTGAGAAATGATTCCTGCTATTTGCATTATGAAGTATAGCTCCTTTAGAAAAGTCAAGGTAACCGTTCTCCCTACAGAGACTAGCCAATACGTCTTAGCGCCGTTCTGAAATGGCCTGGGCTACTTGTGCTAGTCAGAGGGCTCCAGAAAGAGTCCACTTCTGAGTGTGGATTTGACAAGGGCTGGACCTCTAGAGCCGAGGCTGAACCTAACAACATGCCCTTCTCAAGTGCAAGCTACGTGAACAACATGAAGACGTAGGAACTGCCTCCTGGGCCAGACCGATGGTTCATCTGGCCCAGGATCCTGACTCAGTGCCAACAGGGTAACTATTTAGAGCGAGCATGTCAACCCAGTCACACTTTGCTCTCCATTTACTTTGTGCTCCCCCAAAGCTCTTGTGTCAAGGATGCTATACAGTATGTCATTGCTCAGTCCTCTTAGTATCCATTTACAGACTCTTGGTCCATAAATGTCTATAATCCTTTTTTGAACCTGCTTGTACTGTCTACCTCTACAAGCTCCTATGGCAGCAAGCCCCTGAAGTTCACCACTCACTGCATAAAGAAGCGATTTCTTTTATCTATTTTAAACTTTTCCTACCAGCTTCACTGACGTCTGTGAACACTTGAAGTGCTTCAAACAGTAACCCCTGCTGCATCGCACGGTAACAATAAAAATACATATGTGGTCCCTATCCCAGACACGAGAGTACCAGAGTCCTGCAGAATAACTTGTAAGTCTCTAGGAACAAAGAAATGGACTTTTGTCCACTTGGAAAAGGTCCACAATTTTGGACTGATTTAGTTCTTAAGTACAGTAGTAACATGATGTTGGTTTAGCCCCCATAGTAGCATGCAATGCAAAGGAAAAATTAAAAAGCTCACTTTATAGAACATCCGGTATGTATATATATTTTTAGATTGTCTTCAGGTGTGTGTAAAAGCAGGTTTGGGACTCATTGATTGTGGAGTTCTGCTAACTGTCTTAAGCTTGTACCATTCCAAAAGAGATACAGTCCTAAGAGCCTTACTGCTAACAAGCAAAGCACTTTGCAGGAGCTGGCTTTTGGTTTGGCTACATTTATTTCAAACTGTGTTATTCTCTGCTAATTAAACTTTTGAAAAGGAACATAGCTGACAAGAAGTTCTGAGTAATTTGCTCAGTCCTTGACATTAGTCAGAAAGTCTCAAAGCAGAGGCCACAGAAGTATGAGGATACTAACCTCCAAGAGAAGAAACAACAGTCCTTAATTAGAGGCTTACCTCAGATGTTGTTGTGAGGGATGAGCTGAAGATATCAAAGATATCCAAAACACGGATGATTCTGGTGGTAAGCGATCAGTTCAGACACACTGTGGCTGGTGGATCCCTAGAGGCAAAAAGAAATGGAAGAAATTCTGAGTATAGCTTGGAGACACAGATGCAGAGACTTGGCATTTGCCCTGTGGAATTCTTGGATGCACTTGAAAGGTTCCTCTCAAGGATGAAAGTGCAGTCTCTGTTTGTTTTGTGCCTGGAATGATTCGACACCATCATATTATCTCAGACTCACTGGCAAATGGTCTCTTCCAATGGCTGCAACTGTTACGAGATTACAAAATATGCAAAATGACAGATGGCTGCTAAATTAATTGCCAAATGATTAACTGCATGTTAACGATGCAGGCATCTGAGAACCAAATTTAAGGGAAGAGTCAGGTGTGAAGGAAACCTGAAAACTCCTCCCATTTTCACGCCAGCAGTGGCTGGGCTCTATCTTATTAGAGTTCACCGTTAGCCAAGGAGACACATTTTTCCAAAGTCGTGAGCTGCACATAAATTTTCCCCACTCAGAGCAGGAATTAATAATTCAGGGACACTTCACCCTGTCCCCAGACTTCAGTGGAAGTCTTTGAACTCGTTCTTTAAGCAACAAGACTTACTCCCCTCCCTGGCTCCAACTAAAACTACCCTCCAGTAGAAATTGTCTAATGCAGTGTTTGAGGAGACTTGGAGACAACCCCTCCTTTTTTACCAAATGTGTATAGAGATTAGTGCTGTTGATGTCTACAGCAACTCTGGACTGTGTAAGTAAATGACAGTAAATCCACTAAAAGACAGACTTAAACACCTCCCCCTCAACATGAGTTATAGATTTAGGCACACCCCAGTAGTAAGATGGGAAGTAGAAGACTTATGGAAAAACGGGAGGTCAGTGGAATTGTCATGTCAGTAGTATGAAAAAAAGCTTAATTAAACATTTTAGAAGCAACAATCACCGCCAAAAAGCCCATTACACAAGTCAGACTCAAACTGCTGCCTGGCGTTGCAGCTTCTGGCACCCAAGCTGAAGGGGTCTGCAGGGCCAGCCCCACAGCCTCTCAACCCCCCTCCACCATCAGGCCACAGACCCACACCACGTCCCTGCTGCCCCATGGCAGTGGGGAGCTGCAGGGCTGCTCCCACACTACGGCAGGCAGAAGCACTCTCCTGGCCATCCCTGGAAATGAAAAGCCTCTGATAAAGAATGCCATCCATTGTGATAAAAGATGGGCTGGAGGTCCTAAATGAACTCTGCCTATAAAGAGTCATGATTTTTCTTA
>JAOXJK010000051.1:24224989-24307015 GCA_025774025.1 Xenus cinereus | reverse complement strand
CAATTAAGAGTGAGAACTTCCTAACATTACCTTGACTAAGTCACCTCTGGTACTATATAACTGTGTTGCAGGTCAGATATATACTAGTAATTTTTTTTTTCTAATAGAATAAAATAGCCGTACCATAGAAGAAAGAGATTAAAAAAATATTTTTACCTACAGTGTGCTTGGTGTTAGGTGGGCGGAAGGGTAAAATACCAGCAAAGATACGTGGGGAGAAAGAACACTATGGGTGGTGAGCAAATCCTAGATTCTTCACTGCAACCAGTTAAAGAAGATTTTGGAAGAAGTGTCGCAGCATCTGACTTGGTTAAGCTTTCCATAAACTTGACAAATAAAACTCTGTCAAAATAAATTGAGAAATATTGTTTTCACATGCTTAAAGCACTAATCTTTGGAACAGAGGGACTATTAGTGGGACAGTCATTTGTCTGCAGCTGCCAGAAAAGCCAGGAAGTGGGAGAAATGGTATTCACTGATGCTAATGGATGGGAGAGACTTTCCTTGGTTAGTGGGAGAATGGAAGGAAGATCAACTCTTTGCCTGCAGAAACAAGCAATTACAGCAACAGCAATCATAACTTGCTGGAGAAAGCACAACAAACATGCCTACAGCTCACAGGAGCTTAGAATTCCCACTGCATGAAAACAAACATATAGACAATATGTCATTGGAAAAAAGTTAATTCTCCTATTTAAATAATCCTTAAAGTTTACCACAAAAAGAGATTTGAATCGGTGAAAACTCCAAACATATCACTGACCAGCAGTTTCCCCAATGCCTTCCTATAGACTACCTTTATTTCATGGCATACCTTTACTTTCTGACTGAGGAGCACTCCACTGGAAGATCCACCACTCACAGATCCTGCTCTGAGTAGGATTATCGCCCGCACACTGATCAACTGAATCAGAAGTTCCGAAATTGATGAGCACTTCAGGCACATTCAAGGAGAAAGAAAAAGATTTCAGACAAGCATTTCAAAACTAGTTCCTGAGATGCTATTTCAAGTGAAGAGACGTATCACTTCATTTTCCAGACCACTTATCCCACAGCTCCCACTGCGATGAGTAAGAATTTCTGGATGCTCAGCAATTTTGAAGAGCAGGATGCCTGATTTGGGAACAGATGAGCGGTGCCAGCATGAACATGATGGCTCAGCAGGAGGCATGAGATACTGGGGAGGTGGCAAAATGCTCACCCGCTCCCATTCAGGGGGAAGCCCCTCTTCAGCAGAAGCTCCTGGATTTGGCATTTCCTATGGCTACGTACACAGCAGCCTTCTCTGAACCCAGCTGCGAATCCCTGCAGAAGAGGAGGTTGCATGATTTGCCCACTGGCCAACTATATCGATTTATTTAGCACAAGGCAGTCCCTTGCCTGCAAACCCTGCTGCCCAGCGTCTCTGCACGCCTTGCACAAGGAGCTTGGGCACGTTGCTGCACACAGATTTATGGGGTTTAACTCCCGTGTGTGAATTCAGCCCTAAGCATCACAAATATAATGTTGAGGTACTGAGTTGTGAAGATGTTGGCCTTGACCTTCCACTTTAAAGGAGAATATTTCATGAGACAATGGAAAAAGAACAATTTCAGCCACTATGGATTCAGCACATTATTTCTTTTCAAAACACACTGACACAGAACTTACATGCTTGAGGGAAAAAAGACTGGGATTTTAGCTGATTCAATTCCATACCCGATGCGATGAACAATCTGAGGTCCATCTTCTGGAAATCTAGATATTATTATTTGGAAAGCTGAAAGGACCTAAAGAAGATAAGAGATGGACTGAAACTTTTACCAGTCTTAAAAGGACCTGTGACTTATGAAAGAGAAATTTTTTGTTTCAGACTTTTCAGAGTAGAAAGCCTGAAGGGCTGACTAATTCATTTGCAATTTCCTGTAATAATCTAATTTAGATGTCAGACAAAGTTCTGGGTTATTACTTTTCAGAGAAATTACAATATAATTGTTATTGTTTTCTTCTATAATTATTCTGATGTAGTTAACAAAGGATATTTTTAATAAGTTTTGATTATCTGAGAGATAATGCTTGAACTAACGTAGTATAAACAGAACTTATCCTTCATTGAATGCCATAATATTTTCTGTAGACTTACTCACATTAACATTAGAATTCTGCTAAAGAGAAACCTGTTCCTTTGTTGATTTTGCATCTGGCTGTATTCACATACCAGCAGTGTGAACCTGACAACAAAACTGTTGCGCCAATAACAAGTTTTCTACACTTTTATTTAGAAGCTCATGTCTTCGGCAAAATACTATCGCTTTTTTGGAACACGTCAACATATTTCTCAGGTACTTCAGTGAAGACTACAAGAGGCAACTGCACAGATACTGCTGTCCGTCAAGGCATTTATTTAATGATTTCACTGGCTTTAAAAAGATTGTGCTAGCCACTGTTTTCATGTTGAATATCAACTTTGACAAATACACTTGGTAGACACGATTGCACTTGGAAGCATGGGCTAAAACATAAAAGTGTGCCCTTTGTGAGAAAGTCACAATACTTTAGCAGAAACAGAAGTTTCCAGTCTTGTTGCCGCACCTCTAAGCTTGGAAAGCAATTAGGCATCATAAAGTTTAATTTTAAAATCTCAATTTAAAATTTCAGATTTCAGCGTTAGGCTATGCTTTTTTTGCAGCAGCAGTCGCCAGCATTTTGATGACCAGATTTAGGAAGAAGTCAATGGCTGAACAGGCGTGTCCAGTATCATCCATACACCCATGTTAGTGAGCTTTCTCGGGGGCGTTCAAAACTGTCTTCCACTATATGGGTGCAATTGCAAAAGTTTGGATAATTTCACTCTGAGCTTTTCACCTCTGTGGGTGGGGACTGTCCTCTGGAAAAAGTCCTCGTAAGGGCTATGCCAGATCTACAATATACAGCAGTATTTTCACAGACTTAAATCATGAGAGTTCCCACAAGGTAGTGACCTATGTTTATAGAGCTGAAGATTATGAGCTATATATTTTATTATATGACCGTCTGAAAAGCATATTGTAGTAAGTACTCTGCATTGCCATGAATCACGGTGGGAACTGCTGAGAAAACGTATAGGCTTCGCTCCTTCAGGGTCAAGAGTACATTCCTCTGTGACCCTTCATTTTAACACGAGGCAAGGATGTAAAATGCCAAAGGCCTTTTTTCCACTGACTTGAGTGGAAATGGTCCAGAGTTTATTAAACAGCAAATAATTCCACTATCAATCTAACATCTTAAAACTGGAAACCACCTACAGAGAACAGACAAGTATGAGCCAACTTTAAAACGCAGATACATATACACAGAGAGTCTGCTATTCAAAGAGAGTGGCTCTAATAAAGCTCTTTTTCTGAAACATGTTCCTTCTGTTGCCTGAATGACTGTGGTCTTTTTTACCTTAACTATCCTGCCCAGTGAATTAAGGCAATGTAAATTATTCAGGTATGTCTTCTTGTGAATCTTTAATGAAGAACCTCTGTAGCAAAAGAAAAAAAAAAGCTGGATGTGTAATTTTTTCCATTTGCAAAGGCCTTCCCTAAGTCTATTAAAATACAGTACATTTTAGTAAAAAAAGAAATTGTAAGATTAACATCTCATTTGATTCTGGACTGTACATTTCTCAAATCCTAAGACTAACTTAGACTAAGCATTATTTTTACTGTCAGGTTTTTACAATGAGAAATCTCAAGTGCACGATACATTCACAAGATGCTTGAAAAAGCCTAGAAATTGTGTATAAACACCAGTTAATTTTTGAGAGTGAAGAACAAAATCTCTTCCCTTTCAAGGATCACGGGTTTTCAGTTTAAAGAGACAGGCAGACATTGTAGCATCTAATTTCACAAACAAAAACATTATCTACTTTCATCTACTGTAAGCATCTTAGAATAACTAGAGGAGTTATGTTTTTACGTATTTCATTTGAGTAAGAAGTATTTTTCAGTGAAGAACTAATTGATATTGTGCTTCTAGAGCCAACCAGTGAATATAAATGCTTTGGAGATAAAAGACAGTGAAAGTTAAAAAAAATTAATGTTTAATAACTAAATTTTCTGAAATGTTTAAAATCATTCATTATTCAACATTGCTGGTTCAATTATTTAAACTATGAAAAAAGCCCCTGTTGGCAGGTCACTCCCACAGTAGGGTCTTTGGGAGCCCTGTAGAGCACCGGTCCCTCTTGCACACCCTGAATTCAGATTTCAGTACGCGTGCCCAGAGCACCCATTGGCCCCAGGAAGGCAGAGGTCCCTACACCTGAGGATGTCTCTCTGCCACCACCTGCTCTCCAGCTGTCCCAGGCCAGTCTCCTCCCAACACCTTCACGCTCATGGGTCACTGAAAGAGGTGATGGTGTCATAGAACCATAGAATGGTTTGGGTTGGAAGGGACCTTCAAGATCATAGAGTTCCAAACCCCCTGCCATTGGCAGGGACACCTCCCACTAGACCAGGTTTCTCAAAGCCCCATCCAGCCTGGCCTTGAACACCTCCAGGGATGGGCCTCCACAGCTTCTCTGGGCAACCTGGGCCAGAGAATCCTAATATCTAATCTAAATCCCATGTCATCTCCTCTGATATGACATCGAAATAGCAGGGGTATGAAGCACTGAAGAAGTGCTCACTGTGTCTGCCCATGGGACCTAGCTTCTGCAAAGCTACAGCTTGTGCCCACAACTTGTGCTCACCAGGTACCTCACAGGTATGTATGGTTTAACCGTAATAAACCTGACCATTGCAGCTACCTGCGCTGGCTCACACTGCTTCATCGCGCGGGAGACAAGGCAGAGGGCATTCACAAGCGATACAAATTCCTCCCAAACACACCTCCAGCGACGGCTGTGGTGTTACACCAGGACAAGGGGGTTCTTGTGTGTTGTGCGGCTTGTGGGTTAAGCTCTACCAACGCCTGGCACACGCGTACACCTTGGAAACTCTACCTTAATCCATCAGACGGCTACTTACATGAGCAGGAAATGTAGGCTTGAATCTCATAAGAAACTATAATTTTTTTATTTGTTGAAGCTTATGAAAGAAAAGGTTTGTCTGGAAAGGTAAGTGCTCCCAACAAGGCTTCCAGAAATAGCAGTCCGCTTGTTTCAAACTGGGTAACTAAGGCAGTGATTTATAGCAACTCGCTGTATTTTCTTGAAAAAGCTCCAAAGTGAATCATCTCCTACAGCATCAGACTGAGCTGAACTTTGTTCTCAGATTCTTCAAAGTCAGCTGAAAGGTGTAGGGTAGGTTTTTGTGCTTTTTATTTATTTATTTATTTAAATGGAACCATAAGCTTCAATGCATATGTCCAGCCTAATTTTGATTAGGCATCAAAATAAGGTGGATTGGTCCTCAAAAGGGCTTAGCATAGTGAAGTTTAAACAGACAACATCTAAATCTTACTTAAATAATTCTAACAAACATCCACAAGCTTAAATATTGCTTTATGCTTCTAGTTGTAAAATATGATTGCTAGGACTTGAGATTTTCTTCTCCTGGGTGGGTGGCCTACTTGCCAGGCTATAAAAAGTCATTTAATCTCTCGGTCTGGCCCCAATTAATATTTAATTATGTCAGGCAAAGTGGAACAGCTTGAGTGGAAGGACTTGAGGGTCCTCACACAGCCCAGCATAGCCCAAACTTACAAATTCATGTGGCACAACAAAAGCAGTAACTGAATCTAGGTTCTTCTGCATCCTAAGCAAATGCCCTGACTGCTAAATTTCTGGATAACAGGCAACAAACAGCGTTACCTCTTTTGTCAGCTGTATTTGGTGCCGAGACCAAACCACTAGGTTTGCTCTGAGGCTCAGGATCCTTTGAGAAAAGGAAGGCAGACTCTCGGTCTGTGAAGCCCGGCGAGGATTAAATGCAAGAGAAGTGCACACCTACCCCCAAAACAACGCACATCCGCGGGTGCTGAGAGACGGCTTTAGCACCCAGAGAACTCCTCGTCTGGGATTTCAGCAGCTCGGTGGCATCAGGCACCAAAGGCCCTCTCTGATCTAACCTCTGATCTGGGGCCGCGTTTTGACTCGACAGTCTAAAGTGACAGGAAGGGGAAGAGAAAATGAATGCATATTCCTGCGTACCTCGTCTTCCAGCTGCCATTCAACATTTCATGTCAGGTGTTTTATATGCAGGATGTTACAAAGAGAATTGCTTTGTGTTTTCTTTATGCCTAAAAATGATTTTTTTTTTAACGTTTGCTTTTGTCTCCCTCAATTCAAAATACACGCTTCCTGGACTGAAAAAAACACGTCCTCCCACTGATGTAAGATAAAGCTTTCCAGTTCCCATCATTATTTTGTAAACCCCACTTGCAATTCCTAAAAAAGAAGTAAAGCTCTATTTATGCTGCTATTTTATACTGTACCTGAAAGCTTTAGGCAGCCAAGGACTAAGGTGAACTAACTCAGTTCTCTCAGTTGCTCAGAGAAAATGAAATGTGGATGTAAAGGACTACGTATTAACCTGACGGGCCTATGGATAAGAATAGCCCCTAAAGCCAAACAAAAGCCTGAACGTTCAAACAGCACAATTCTAACCCAAAGGCAGACTCTGGGGCTTGAGTTCACATGTCCCCACGTCAGGTGGGGAAGGCAGCATGGAGAACGGGTGGAAGGGAGAACTCTGCCTGTTCCCAAGCCAGCATCCCCCTTAAACATGTCCAGAAAGAGCGAGTTTGTGATACCTACAACCCTCGTGTCCCACAGGGCCTCACAACCCGCAGCGCCTCACACTGGGAGCTCGACTCCCAGGCTCTTGTCCTGCCCAAGTCCACCTACATCCTTTCTGCCAACAGTTCTAAAGGCTTTCAGTTTTCTATGCGGGAGCCTCCCATATCCTGCACACCTGAGCCCCTCATTGTGTCTGTCCCACATCTCCCACTCCCCTCTCTCCCAAACACCTTCTCATCTGGCTTCTTATCCACCACAACACCCCTTCACTTTCATTTCTTCACTCTTCACGGCTCCATCTACACCCAGCCAGACTCCCTACTTCAGGGCCACAAGCCCCGTTCTACTTACGCTGACATGACTATTGGTTTGCTGGCCCTGCTGTCCCTCATCCGAGCCCTGACCTCCCACCACCATTCACTGCCATCTCCCGACCTCCCACCCTGGCCACCCAAGCTCACGTCTTCCCAGGACTTTGCATGTAGAAGGCTGCTCTGTCTTCCTCTTCTGGCAAACATTTTCAAAACCTCAACACGGGCTACACTTGCCCAAAATCTGCCTGGCTTGGCTCTGAAGAAATCAAAAATAAGCCACATCCAAGAATGATAGGACACATGGCAGCTATAAAGATCTGCCAGTGTGAATTGGCTGTTAGGCCCCCAAAATCATAGTTAATAATTTAATAATTCAAAAATAGGCAGCTACAAGTCTAGTTTCCCTGCACTCATATGTGAAACCAGGTTTCATTTCCACAGTGCATCCAGTTATATCTGAAAATTATTGGACAGAGTTGTAGGGGTATATATATTGTAAATCGTGTGAAGAACCTTGGTGCTTTAAAATGTGATATAAATATCAATATGCCATCATTATAGTGCTAAGCTGGAAGCAATGCACATGGGCTTACAGCTGTCACAGCTTAGTTCCTGGGAACGACCGCTTAATATATGTTAAAGAACTCCCTTTTGCCTCAGGAGTAGCAGATTACAGAGTATTTTTTAACTTCTTTTATCATGTGTTGCACACTTCTCAGAGCTCAGGCCTGAAAATGAATTATCTGTAGCAGCAGGGTGTTCAACCAGCCCTGACATCCAAGCGCGATACGATTTGTGTGGCCACCACTACCGCCCAGGCTGACCACTCTCAGGTCTCGCCGGCTGATGAATCCTCAGCATCAGGAGTACAAATTACAGAACACGTTTTGCAAGTGCAAGCAGGTGGTGCCCAACGCCCACAATGTCAGTTGTCAGTCTGATGGCACAAATCACAAACAGCTTAAAACGTTGTCTTGTAAGGATAATATTAGTGCACTGAAAGCATTGTTCATATCGGCACTTAGTCAGCAGTTAAGGATGTCCCACATCCCGCTGATGTTCGCCCGTTTGGGCTTTTTCCTGCATTTAGCAAACCATGAAAATATCCGAAGAGTTCAGTGATTTTAAGTATTGCCTTTGGGGCGATACTATTGTTAGTACCTATGGGAGAATATTATGTCTTGATTTTAATAGATCTCATCTCCAGTCCTACTTTCCAGTAATTTTATTAATTGACAATTATTTTTACCATTATTTTCCTTCTTTTTTCTAGAATTCATAATTTCTATTAAGATGATGAATTATGTATTTGGTGATATATTTCACTTAGACAGGCATGTCCTCAGATTGCTCTTAGTGATTAGTGCTGGAATTCTCTGTTCAGTTAGGTTAACCCATTACTCAATACTTATGGTAGACAGTAGATCAGATATATTCTTTTTCCAGTATGAAGAATACAGACATCTCAGCACAATAAGGAAGAAAGAAAGAAAAAAGGGTGACACATACATCATCGTTATGGAGACTACAAGGCATTTAAATGTTTTTAATGCATTTACTCACTTTTTGAGAAAAGGGACACTTCAAAGGTCTGCATATTTGTAAACTTGCTACTGACCTGAGCCGTTAAATACATTCATACAAGTTTTGCTACTTCTGAGAATACCATCCTTACAAAATATGAGTATCACTAGTGACTTTGAAACTGTTCTGTGAACTATCTGTGGATCTAGAGTCAAATTTTCATCGCACAGAGTTGGACAGACATTTTAAAGAGGCTCGATGCTCACGCAAGTACCTACTTGCAATGGCCTGAGTTTCACAACAGCTCATCACCCAGCAGCTGCTACAGCCTCCAGCAGCTCACTCTGCACGTTCAGATCTTCTGCAGTATCCACCATAGCTTTGCTAAAAACAGGGGCTTCAGCTGTAACTGAAGGCAAGCGTCATACAGTGTCCACCTCAGGACACGTTCGAGAAATGCCCAGTTCTGCCTAACAAAATGCCTGTGCAGTTTCCAAAGGCTACATTCACAACGCTATAAAAGGCAGTCACAGACTTACACAAGCTTCCCTGTAATTAGAAACTTTATGGATCTTTATAGCGGTTTCATATAATAGTTTAGTAAAGAACTGAATCAATAGAGAATTTTTATGACACTCCTAGGGCCTGCATGTATTAAAGCAGTAAATATTTCATTTCCTTTATAAGCGTTAGCAGGAATAAAATGCAGCAAGATACAGTAAGACTCAAATATATCATTCTCGGTTGGAGGCATACACTCTTTGGTCGTGTTTGTGGAAGTCAGGACAGTCGGTGGAGCAGCAGAGCCAGCAACAAGGCCGAGCTTCTACTCCAACTGCAAACGTGACTCTCCCAAAGGAAATGCTCATCACACTTCGTCCCACTCCAGCCGGTGACCTCCTCCCACTGCCACCGTTGCATCACCAACCGCTTTTCCCGCGCCCGAGGCAGCTCCTCCTGCTCCCCCCTCTGCCCAAGCAGAGCTGTGGGAATGCTGGTGGGAATGCTGGTGGGAAGAAGGGAGGCGAGCTGCGGTGGGGACTGCTTCCCTGGCCAGGCAACTAACAAAGGCAGCTCCAGCCCACGAACTGCTCTGAGGAGGCACGAAAGCCTGGGAACGCCTCAGAAATCATTTTCCCTGCATCTACAGCGCAGCAGGAACATTTCCCCCATCTTTTCTATAGATGCTCAGAGATGGAACCCAAGCTGGCGCAAGCATCATATCGCTCAAGAATAATTCTATCAGATTTATTACATCTGAGTGCTTCAGTAAATATTTAAAGAATCTGATTGCAGCATATAGGGTTTTAAGAGATTAAAAAGAAATAAATTACCTTACATTAGCATATAATATTATTTACCCAAGATAATTAAATCAATTCAGTTAATCACTAAATCAACTAAATTTTCATTACCATGACATACTTAAGAGTAGAGGTAACGTTTGGTTAGAAATGTTAAAGTAATAATAATAACAGCGGTTGGTTGGTTGAGCTAACATGCAGTAGTATTAAAACACACAAAGTATCTTCACCGTTAATCTTCCACAAAAGTCAAGTTTGCACTGTCGGAGGGAAAAGTACTCATTCAGTTGTGAAGAGAAAAGTATAGTTTAAAAATATTAACTACTTTATCCTCTACAAATATTAAATAAATATCACAGTGCCCTTAACCCCATCAGCGGTTGGAAATCAATGCCGTACACCACGCACCTTCCAAAGCAACTAATGACTTTCACGAGGCCTAATCTTCTGATGTTTTATTTCATACTTCACAGGGACCCCTTCATTTGAGCGCCTACGGGCATTTAATTGTTCCCTGTCAGGGTGTTCAGGACACTCAAAGGCGATTATTATATAAAAAGGTGGCTGGTCAGAATTATTTTACTGACAAAAAACTGGAAGGCCCTTATAGCACACCAATAGTCAGGGAAGAACGGTCAGAGGAATCAAGTCTGAGAAAAGACAGACCACTGTCATTACTAGTAGCGAAAAAGAGACTTTTTTTTCCACATGAAACAGTGCCACTGTATGGCTCTACTTCATATTTTGTTTGCTCGCTGCACCTCTCTGTATCTGATAACATCTAGATGCTGCTCTACTTGCACAGACACTCCTTCCTCGGGAGAAAACTCTGGCAATCCCTGCAACTGCAGGCAACGGCAATCCACCTCGGGAGTCGGAGCTTCCCGTCACCGCTCCGGGCAGCCGAGCCAGAGTTTTCCCAGGGAAAAGCTGAACTTCTGCAATTTTACTGCTCCTTTCAAGATGTAACTTCTGATTAAGACTTCCTTCAATCAGAGGCATTCACTGGCAATACTAAAACCGTTGCTCCTCAGCAGCATCTCTGTAGCAACCGATTACAATGAAGGGAGCTCACTCTCAGTTAGCCGACGTATCACCAACAGTGATGGCCCAATCTCACTGCTTGCAATGGAAAGTAATCCAATTTTTATTGCTGACCACAAAAAAGCTTTAAAATTAAACTTTTAGAATATTTTATTTTATGGTTACTAATAAAATGAATTAATAGCACTTTTTTTTCAAGGTTTGAGTGCTCTCTGCGCTTTTTTCCCCACATATAATATCAGCATAATTTTTTTCTGTTAACGTCTCTATAATACCTGTATCTGTCTGTATTCTCCCAGTTAAAGGCCCGAGAAACAGAAATAAGGTCATTCCATCAAAGGCAATGGAAAAAGTGGTACAGAGGGAAGGAGAAGCAAACATTGACTTAAAATCATGATTAATTTATGTAATGTACTGGTCACTGCCTGTTAGGAACCTTCCTTCCCCTGTGCTGATCCATTGGGACTGTTAATGTCTTGCAATTGTCAGCTTGAGAACCACGCGTATGCAAAAGCCTTGTATTTTTAGTCTAGATGTGTTGATCCAGGTGGCATCCCTTAAATTTCCATTTACTGGGAGTCCATCCAAGAGGAGATGGAAACCTTCTCGGCCAACTGCATTGCAGGAAATGGGCCACGAGTGAAAAACCATGGCTGAGCATCCGTGAACAGTAGATAGCGGAGCTCCTGCGAGACCGTAATCTAAAAGGTAGGAGGGAGGGAGCAGCTGTGAGAGCTGGAGACCTGTCAGGACAGCAAAGGGCTCGACACCAGATGTGGGAAGCAAAACTTCCACACTGGCTCTGTTTTTATTTGTGGTCAGTGTTCTTGGTTATAACGCAAAGTCCCACCTCAGTTACTTTGAAAACAGTGGATTGTCCCCCCAGATGAACTGGGGGATAGCTACATTTCAAATCCTTAACACTTGCAGTTTACATTCAGCTTTCATGGCTCATCCTTGAAAGGATGAAAGTCAGCACTTTCTATATTTTTCTGTTCTAGTATATAATGCACAGTTTCTATTCCTTTAGTCTTAATCATCTTTAGTGTGTAATTTTCTTAGGTACTTATCTACATTTTCATCTCCCTGCTTTGCTTAATTACCTGTCCCTTTCCTTCAGATGATTCTTTTATTCCCTTCTTGCTTTTCAGAATCATTAGCATCGCATTATTATTCTTAACAGCAGTATGTTTATTATGCAGTGTTTGCAAATAAATAGAGAACTGAACTTCTGGCTGTATTTACCTAAAGCTAAAAGGAGAAAACGTGATGCGGGTTGAATTCTCATTGCATTTACTTGCTTATTTTTGGTAGGAAGAATTTTTAATGACTTTAAAGACCTCTGCTTTGCATTCAGTACTTTTTATAGCTTTGGTGTTTCAAGAAAATGTTGGAAATATTTATCAAATCATATCATTTGAGTACCAAAAAAGCCATACTAATATTCAATCAAATTTTCTTCTTTCTTGGTTACTGCTCTTTTCCTCCAGGAAATATTTGCAACTAAGGCAGATGACTGAAATGATCCTGACTAAAATCTGACATTCTGCCCTGGGAAGCACTTCTTGCTAGTCCGTGTTTGGATCTATAAACTTCATAAAAGGGTAAACCTACCCACTTGGTGTTTTACTGCTGTAACCAGTTTGGGTTGTTAGTTTGGTTTTTCTCTTACTTCCTCCTGGCTGTGTGGCTGTGCTGCCAGTGGGTAGGAAGACTAAAGTGATGCCTGACCCTTCTCCCGTTCAGGTGAAGGGCAAACACTCCTACAGACTACAGTGAAAGCAAAGTTGAAGTCAGCCAGCTCCCCAGCTAGGCAAGCGTGTAGCTATACAGTACTCACATTTAAGTCAAAAGGGCTATTGATTGCAAAGTCCAGCACAGACATCCCTACCTGATCGAGGCCCAGTCCGCCTGCTGATCCAGCATCTACAGATTCATCTGGTCTTTCTTTCGTAGAAGCAGCAGGAAGGTGGAAGCTATTGGAGTATGCTATTGCTTTGTTTGAGCTCATTTGAGTTAAAACTAGTTCATGCCTTTGTGGTTTTGTATAAGTTAGTCCTGCTTCCTGACAGCCTAAGCGCTGACTGCTGTAGCCACCGCAAGCTCTCAGCCAGGCTCCATTCAAAACATTGACACAGAGAAACTTGGCCTTTGAAGAAAGAAAAGACATTCTCTCTTCCTCTGGGTTAGGCAGCAGCAGTTTTAATTAGTCCAGGGAAACAGGGAACTTCTTCCACTAGGGAAGGTCCCAGTTGCCCAGGTCTTTGTGAATCACTCGCTCCATGACTCCATTTCCCTACCTCTGCTGGTCTCTATTGAAGGCCATCAGCTGTGACTTGTGCCCCTGGGCTGCTCTCACCCCCTCCGCTGCCACACATCATTATAATGTGGGGTCTGCTGATAGCCTGAGTCTTTAGCTCCCTTCTATTGCTTATGTTCATAAGAAAAAAAACCCCACTTGTTAAGGCATACGAGGCATGAAGTCACCCCAACATCTTAGTATTAATCCAAAGATAATTTGATTTGTTACATGCATTCTTCTCCCTCTACCACCAGTATAAACGGTGTCTGTGACTTCCAGGACCAGGCTGTACTGTGAGATGCATGGTTTTATGAACGCTGCCTTCCTCACGCAGGAACAGAAGCCCAGGCTGCAGCTGGGTCACAGAACCGGTACGTGTCCGGCTGCCAAAGTAACAGGCACTATTAGCTCATGGGATCGCATCTCACTGGGCACAGGCTGAAATACTGGAGTCACAATTAGTGCTGCTGCTTCTCCTAAGAGGCATCACTGAGCTCAAAGCTGCTTCTTCTATCATTTCTTATTTTTTCCTTGTTTTATTCTTTATCTCAGAGACATTACCAGTCAGTGAATCCATTAAATCATATAGGAAGCAAAGCACTTACACATCAATCTTTCCCTGAGAAGCTACAGTTGTGTTTTATTAACAGTACCATTTCAGTTTCATAAATACTTAATGAAGTGACCGCCTATAGCAGAAAGTCACTTCAGAGCTAGTTGTTGCTGTGGCCAAACCACCAAGCTGCTTAGTATCTGCTTGCAGCGTCACATTACAATGAAGTTAGCTGATGAACCGGTTATTAAAGTATTGGAAACATCTCCTCAAAACCAGTGATTGTTTAATTAGTACACGTCAGTTGCATTACCTCTGGAATGATGTAGACCAAGAGTCTATTGAAATACTGCATGCAAGAAAAGTCAAGGTAATGAATACATCCTATACAGTAGAAGTAGAGACTATGCACTCTGGGGCAAAATGTCAGTGACAATTAATTTGTAGCCATTTATTTCCATGAGAGCAGCAGAAACCTAAAGTTACTCTGCTGGCTCAGAGGTAGAGCAGTGAGCTACAAACCAGAAGGCGCAAGAGAAAGGAAGACAAGAGGAGACTGCTCTTCTGACATGGGGCGATGCAGAAAGATGACTGCAAGAGTAAAGTAGATAAAGAGCGTGCACAACTAAGGTACCGAAGAAGAGAAATAGTAAAGCAGAATCTAGATGAGACGAGGATATGAAGCCTTACAGTCAGTTTCTGATTTGGACAGCCAGAGAGGGATTTCTCTCAATGAAGATCAAATAATCCTTCGTGTTATCTTTGTAGGATGCTGAGACACATCGACACAACAAAATGTACATAGTTTTTTTCCAAGATAATCCTTGCCATGTATGCATTCCCATACCTAACAGAAGGGCACTAAAATCTAAACTGGAGGTAGTACGGTTTCTTCCATCTTTTTTCCCTTTTATTCCCTACTGTTACTATTAGTGAACCGGGCTGCACTGTTCATTTTGGTTTGCCCCTGGGACAAAGCCTGACTGATGGCCTGAGAGGACAAAGGTGTGTGGCAGAAGATAAAGGAGAGCCTTGTGTTTCAGCAATCTTGGGTTTTATACAGCAGTTCCAAAATGACCTCCTTGCCTGAGGTGTCCCCACGTCCACCCAAAAGACATCACTAAAGATGTTTCGATCCCCTTTGGGTTCAGAGCCTAGAGCAGCCTGGCCGTACAGAAACCCCTATCCGTAAAAGCCAGGGAAGAAAATAAGTAGCAGATACTAACCTACTGGGGCCTAGGGCTTCCAAAAATAATCATCTGTTGGTTTCACTGTGGGATGGGTGGACTCCAGATACCGTGATTCACCATACAGGGCCTTAGGTATGACTGCTAGAGATTTTTTGCTATTTCTATCATTACTTTTCCCTGCTACACTACACAGTGAGTCAGAATTCACGGTTAAAACAAGTGGTGAGTCATACCAAGAATCACTCTCCCAAACCTATAAAAATTAATTTATTTATTTTCCTTTTCAGAGACTTTTGCTGACCATTCACTGCTGTTACAAGCTACGCAAGTCAGCAGTTTGACAGGGTTGTTTCAAATATTGATCCAAACAAAATACATACGCTGAATCAAACAATGGAAAAAACAGAGCAGGCACGCAGAGGCCTCAGCACCGAGATGTGATTTACAAAGAAGCAGAAGTTGCAGAGGAAAAAAAGCCGTGTCAGGTCAAAGTCTGGTGAGCTGCGAGGCTGCAGCTCGCATTCGCAAAGGGTTGCCTACAAGAGGCAGTCTTAAAGAATAGTGGATTTCATCTCCAGATGTAACAGATATTCAAACAGTGAAATCTATTGGAAAATACAAAGCGGCATTGAAAGACTCTCCTGAAGGAAAAACATGCATGGTTGATTGAAGGAAAGTTTAGTTGGTGATTACGGCAGATGGCATGTTGACTATGTACAAATCCTTAAAACGATAAAAAAGCATATAAGAAAATAATCCATTTAGTGCTCTGCTTTGATGTTGTTCCATTCGGTTATTCATCACATTTGTATCTCAACTGATAAGTTCCTTTTTAATTTTTCAAACATAGCTTATGTCTGGCTGTGGAGTTACGCATGGAAGAACACTGTTGAGTGTACCGGCACTAAGAAACATACAATTCTTATTTGTATTGGGAAATTCCCTCGTGCAAGAGCACTACGGCTTCCTGCCTACACAGCAACGAGCACTTAGTACAGTTCTGAGGCCGACTTGTTGCAAGGACAACAGCCTACTTGATGCTTTCCCTTATTTTATTTACTATTGAAATGGAGACTTACGCTCTGTAGTTGAGAACCTACAGATATTAGGAAACATTTAAACAAACAGGACATATAGAAGTCCATGGGACCTGGTGGAATGCACTCTCAAGCACTGAGGGAGGTGTCCAACATCATTGTGAGGCCACTCCGAATTATCTTTGAAAGGTCATAGTGATTAGGGGAACTTTCTGAGTGCTGGAAGAAAGCAAATCTTCCTCTTCAAGAAGGGTGAGGAAGAGTATCCAGGGATCTATAGCCCAGACAGCCTCACATCGATCCCTGGGAAGGAGCAAGTCCAGGGAAGGGCTACAAAGATGATTAAGGGACTAGAGCATCTGATACGAGAGAACTAGGACTGTTCAGCCTGCAGAAGAGAAGGCTCAAGGGGATTTTATCAATGCGTATAAATACCTGACAGAAGAGAATAAAGAAGATGAGCCAGACGCTCCTCAGTGGTGCCCAGTGAAAGGACAAGAAGCAATGGACACAAACCAAATACATGAAACTCTGTGAAACACGAGAAAAACGCCAAAACACTTCTTTTACTGTGACTATGGTCAAATCCTGGAACAAGTTGCTCAGTGATGTTCTGGAATCTTCAACCTCTGAAATACTGAAGACCCACCTAGACATTGTTCTCAACAATCTACTCTACAGAGGTCCCTTCCAGCCTCCGCAACTCTATGATTTGGTGTGATTCTGGTTTTGTGTTTAACCTGAACATTTTAGTTCAGACTAGAATCTCCTGGGTTTATTTTTCTAGAAGGCTTTCTGAAGATTTGAAAGTTCTTTTCAAATCTATGGTGATCTTCAAATCTGAAGTCCTTAGATTTGAAAGGTCTGCATTCTGGCCCATCATACTAAAGATTACCTTTTCCCAAAACATTCCCACCCCAAACATAGGGTATACATAATTGCAAGTAAGAAGTTAGATGTGATCTATGCATTCTGTCCCTTCCCCACGTTGTTTATTACTTTCTTTTCTAGACTTTTGTGATGCCGCGATTCTTGACAACGGTCTCTTAGAACAAGACATCTTAAAATACCAGACTTCTACAGGTTTTTAAGTGGTCTCTATATATCAGAAAGTTCTACAATGGCAGGTTGATAGGTACCTTTTTTTTTTTTTAAACATTTGTACTCTTTACTATAATCCTCCAGATAGCACAGGGAACCCCAGCTATATTCTTTTCTTTGACTTAATATAAAATTCATTAATTCCCATTACTTTAAATGACTGGGCTGTTGGAAATCAGCATAACTCCACTGAAACCAGAGGAATTATACCAACTGACTTGAGAAGACAATCTGCCTATTAATCCCAGGGCAACAGAATTGTAGATTAAGATCTGAGCATGCAGGTCTTTGGTGACAGCCAAAAGCAATCCGATTAAAAGCAATTCTGACTTCACTCCAAAGCACAGAACTTTATTTCAAAGACTTCTCATGAACCTAATGGCTTACAGGACTACCTGGCAACTCAGTAGTTTCAAATCATTTAAAAATAAATCTCATGAGCTTCCCTTGGCCTTTAATAATATCAAGATTGGAAATACTTGCTACAGCGTCTGACCCCATTGCAAAAATCTTCTCACTAACTGATCAAGCTTTCTCTCAATTACAGTTTTTAGTATTTACTGTGCCTACACTACTACTATGTCCAGGTTTTTCTTCTAGGTTTTAGATGTCAGCTATCAGATCCTGCTTATTTGTTTTTATGGAACTGGCTCTGCACCCAGCCTCTGATGTTACCCCACAGCGTATACTTAGAGAGCAATTATTTTGCCAGAGTAAACCAGCAAAGTCTGCTTAGTCTCTGCTTATAAGACAGGTTTTCCACTCCCCTAGTGCCCTTGTAGCCTTTTTCTGTACCTCTTCCAGTGTGACTTAATCTTTTCTGAACACAAATGACTAGAATTATTCAGAGTTTAAGATGAAGTTAACTCAGGACCTTGTGCATAGCCCTATCTCCAGTGGAAAAATATTGCCTGACATTTTAGGTTCACATTCATCTCGCTTACAGTGACAGCCATCTTCTGATGAAGGAATATATTTATGCCTTGCTTCTCCTTTTTCTTATTCAAATGTAGAGCTCTGACAGTATATAAGAAACCATTATTGTTAGTCCCTAACAGCACAGACTTGCCCTGTGCACTGGGGAATTTCTGCTCACTTTGTCAGTTCATTCCTTAGAGTTCTTGCTTTTCCCTGTATATTTTGATGTTCTAAATTTGGATCAATTTTCTGTGTGTGCTCCCACCTACCCACGACATTAATAAAAATATTAAACAAGGTCAGTCCATCTGTAAATCTCCTCTAACCTCTACTCCCCCATCCAGCATAACCTACTGTTTTCTCACATTGAGTCCACTTAACAATTCTACCCCTTGTCCACATCTTTACCATCTTGACCATTAAGTTCCCATCTGGCAAGGCCACATGAGTTGCACACTTGCTGGAGCACAAAATACGTGTGCGCAACCAAGGAATGAAAAATGACTGGCAAAGACAACAGGATGAAAGAAAGGCTCCTTTTATGTATCTTATCTGCTAAGACCCCTTATTATTTTTTGGGTGCTTTAAGGATGAATATCTGAAGATGAAAATACCCAACCTCAATTTTTGGAAATTAAGTATATTATAAAACTGACTTTATAGCAACTCAACAGTTTCAGCTTTAACTAGATTGATGTCAGGAGTGACTTTTGCTCACGCATCTAGAGATGAAGACTGAAAAGAAATCACCAAGCACATGAATGGGGCTCGGGAGACATGGCTTCCAGTGCCATTTGTGACCATTTGATTTCTTTTCCATCCATGTCCAGCCCTGTAAAATGGCAATAGTACCTCTTATTTTCTTTGTTCAGTGTTCCCAGAGCTATAAATGCTCAATGATCTGTAGAAAGGACTAAATCCTTAAGCACCTGCTTTTCCCACTCAATCTATGGAGAAGCATTTCCTCTCCATACAGACCTTTCCTCACTTACAACCACTGCTCATATATGACTGCAACAGTGTTACTGCCGCGACCTGGAAGGCAACATAAAGCATTCGAGACAGCAAATACACAACAAGAAAAAAAGACAAGTTAAATTGCACATACTTTCCGAGTTAAAAAAAAAATAAAATATACACACCTTTGGGGTTCATTACCCATATCTGCCTCTTTGACTACCAAATACAATGGCAAATACCACATGAAATGAAGAGTGCTTGTGACTGTGCTGATCACCCCGTCAGACGGGGTGTAACACGCTACGCAGTAAGCTTGCTAGAAACTAAGTATTGGGCATCAATTATCATAACAGTGGAAGTTCTTCCTTGTGCCTTTGCTCTGACACCACAGTATCATCACCATCATCATCTCTTCAATACCGTGCTGTGTCCCCTGCACTGTGTAACACAAATGTCATGCGCCAATCGCTGCCTCTAAAGAACCAAAGATTGATACCAGAGGATAAAGGGGACAAAAACACAGTGCCGTGTAGGTGCTGCTGTACCTGTCCATTTCCCTTACAGAGAACACCCAGAGCAACCTGCTGGCAAGGGAAGGAGAAATGAAAGCCCACCTTTGCTAGTAAAGCTCCTCACACTTCTCTGTGAAACACTGATTATATAGTCTATTATATCAGTAATAACAGAACATCATGACTCAGCAAGCTCATTACAGGGGCAGCACCAGACTGAAAACCTCTACTACTTTTGTACAGTTTTTTTTATAAACAGAGTGCTGAATACCTGAACCTGGAAAAACATTTTTCCAGGTATTTGTAAATTATTACCTTGTTTTAGCCTCTCCCTAACAAACCTTTTAAAAAGCGTGAACCAATCTGCTAATAACCATTGTTCC
Source organism: Xenus cinereus (assembly GCA_025774025.1). Taxonomy (NCBI): domain Eukaryota; kingdom Metazoa; phylum Chordata; class Aves; order Charadriiformes; family Scolopacidae; genus Xenus; species Xenus cinereus. Next base: position 24,287,188 of record JAOXJK010000051.1, on the reverse strand, counting down.
AGTATATTGTGCTTCTATATCAGGTTTTACAGCATGTTATTAGCTTCTTTAATAAGTCCTATCATTAAATTGCCCCGCGAACATTTAGGGATGGCATGCCTCAGGGGTAAATTATGAAAAAGATTATGATCTCTTTATAGATGATTTTTCTGACCAAACCCCTTGTCTGGACAGGGAACGCTCAAGACCTAGAGCCATGTGGTACCGCAGCTGCCCTGCAGTGGCAGCCAACGAGCCGAGCGGCAAGCAGGGCAGGAGGGTAGCTTGCCCTCAGCACCTCTGCCGAGCCCAGAAGAGGGGCAGGGAAATACAGCCCTCCGTCACCCTGAATCCTGAGACACTGACAAAGGACGTGGCCTTAGGAAGCGCGCTTATTAAAAGCCCTCATTCTCTCACACAGGGCGCTGAATCATTTGCTGAGCCCCCAACAACAAACACAAAAGGCAAAGGGAAAAATAACCGCAGGGCAAACACCCACTTGCTGGTTTTGAGATGGAAGAAAATGAAGTATCTCGTATATTAAGACCTTTTGTTCCATGAAATAATGCACTTGTTCAAGTTAAACAATCCACACCTGGCAAGAGCTCATTCCCATTGTTCCCAACACTTCGGAGGGTATCCAGCGCAGAGAAAAACTGCACCACTAAATGTTTCATTTCATCCCTCTCCAATGCATGTTGTGAGCGACTAAGAGTCAAACACACCCCTACCGGGTTTAAAAACGATAGATTATTATAATCCTCCAACTGGTGGGCAGGATGGCTAGCAAGTGTATAAAACGAAAGGCTGGGACTTTAGCGCAGCAAGGAATTGCGAACAGAAGAGGGTTGTGGACACACAATTATGTAGAAAACGTGCCACGAGTGATAGTCATGCTGTGAAGAAAGAAGTAAAAAGCCACATGCCACCTGAAAGAATGTTTGTGTTTTTAAGGACTATAAGAGAGCAATGCACGTTTCCCTTTATCAGCAAAATTTGCAAAGCAAGAAGAGGGAATTATGAAGGGAGGAAAGCAGCCAGCAAGTTACGGTTACAAATAGGTGTTGCATCATGTGATCGCACAACTCCTTTTTAACAATTGCAGTATTTCTCTTACTTTACTTCTTTTCTGCTCCTGACACACGATAGGCATGTTTTGCCTTACGTATGACATTTCACTAATGCCAGAGTATTCTCTCAGCTCCGTGTGCTCGATGAATCACTATAACATTTGGCATGGAGATTTATTCACAGTAATTAGAAATGATTCTCCCGCTTTCTCCGGGAGAGGTAGGGGTCACGCTTCCACCCTTGCGCAGCCTCTAACCATTCTCCATCTGAAGAGCATGCCTTGTGTCAGAGAGCGCTGTGCTCCCAAACCTGCCAGGTTTTCTAAATCGATTCTGGAGCCTGCACTGAATAAGCAGATACTCCCCGCTTTGTCAGCCTCCTGACTTAGCACCCCAACACCACAGGGTCACTCGGCCTGTTCCTGGAGAGACACCTTCCTCTCGAGTCCGGAGGAGAAGCCTGGCAACATCCAGCGTTCCTGGTCCAGCTGCTGCTACGGGAGCAGTACTAAGCCCATGTGTGTTTCCAAGGAAGAAAAGAACTTGAGTAACCCATGCTCTGGTTGCCTCTGTGGAGTGCTTCTTCAAAATAAACCAGCACAAGAGGCTACTGAAACCTTTCTACTCATTTCACTGCTAAACTGAGACAGATTTAGAAACCCATTTGTATGCTGTCGAGCAGTTGCCAAGATTCATGCTCTGAAGGGTTTCTTTGCATGGGCTGAAAAGTTAGTTGTTCCATTTAGATGAAAGTTTAGCCTCTGGATAAGTGGATGGCACCAACAGCAGTCTCCCAGGAAAATACCGTGCTGGCAGCCTCCTCATTTTTTCCAGGGCAGAAGGATTTTGCAAGCCTGTCAGAAATGAACTGTGCTTACTACCTAACTTCCAGGGGGTTCCTATTTTGAAGCCTGTTACACTCAGCTGAGTACGTCTGACACTGATGCTTTACAGCTATTAGTAGAGCTTACCAGCATCTATTTTAGTGTTTTTCCCTTTGCTGAGCATGGATCCTACACCATTTTTTGTGTTTGCGTGTGCCCCAAACCTATCAGAAGGTTAATAAACATGTCAGCTGGCCCTGATGCGCTAGTTGGCTCCAGCTTATCTGAAAGCTGACGTTCCTTTGTGCCATCTCCTCCTGCCACCAGTAATAGATCAAACCAACCAAACCTATTTCTAGTTTTGCTGTTCGTTGTACCCAGGAGGAATCAGGGTATTTGTTTTTTTCTAGCTCACGTCAAGAACTTGTCCACCAAGAGAAACTCTCCTCCAACGCTTCCCTGTGCCAGCCAGCACTGCTGATGGGATGCCACACCAGGCCTGTCCCTGTGCCAGCCCATGCTTTGCTGTGGTCCCTAAACAGGGGTGGGAGCCCAACGGGTTTGACTGAACAGTTTCACTCATTTTTGCAGAGGTCTAAATCAGAAAGATGCTTCCATAGTATTCAGCTCAAAAACCTTTTACATAAGGAGGACCTTATTTTTCAGCACTATGAACTTCAACTAGAGGCTAAATGAGCATTTGATGAACAAATTTTGGTTCTATGGCTCTCTCTTCTTCTGGATTACATGGATTAGCAGCCCTTGAAACAATTTACCAGATAACCCTTTGATGTGGATGAATTGTAATCATTAGTAATTTCAGACATCTCCTACACAGTATTATCAATCGCCATTAACATTTCTCCTTTGTGAATACAACCTATGTTTTATCTATAATTTACCTCTTAAGGTTACTGGTCAAGTAAAAGCAGGGCAGTAATAACTCAAAACATTAATATAGTCTGCTGCACAAAGTATGTGTAGTTTGGAAAACTGATATTGATAATAAATGTTGAGAAATCTGTTTGGTTTTCAAATTTTAAAATTTAGCAAGGCACTAAGCAATTAAAGTGGACCGGGCAGTTTCCTTTCTGCTTCTCCTTCCCAAATGTCAGCTCCGTTTAGCAGCCATTCCTGTGACAAAGAATACTGTGAATCCAGCCTAAATAACACAGTCCAGCCCTGTGCAGACCAGGCAAAACAGAGAGCGAGTATCTTGCAGAGACAAAGCAGACAACTGCTCAGTTTCATTGTAGAAGAGATACTACCCAGTGCCTTCCATGTAATAGCTTTAGCTAAAAGGTTTGCTGTCAGCTCAGCCCAGAACAATATTTAAAATCATTAAGTCCTAGACCTGGCAGACAATGGGAAATCAGCTAGACGGGGTCTAATGCGATGAAAGGATTTAGTGTGTGTTCTGCGTTTTAATTTTTTTTTCCTGCATGAGCTCTAATTCTAGAAATAGTTTAATAAAAAAAAATCAAGAGAAATATGAGACATCTGTATGATGGAATAATGAAGTCAAATGAGGCTAGCACAGGCATCAAGAAATACATATGAAACAGTAACAGGATGCAGTTATAATGACCGCCGCTTCAGTGTGCTCTGTGAGAGTTAAGTAAAAGCAGGGACACTGATGTTTCTAATTCATCTCATCAGTGGATCCAGAAATGGTTCTTAAAAACCAATGGCCCAGTTAGTGGCCTGCTGAAGCCTTATTATCCCTTTGCAAGCACCATCCCCGTAGGGACCGAGCCCAAAGGCATTGTACGTAGATTGGAAAAACTCGGGATTTCTTTCCTATGGGAAATTCTGATATTTTGTGAAAGGCTTTGTTCTGAATTAGAACAACAAGAAGAAATTCAGAAATATCCAGAACTGAGGACATTGTGGAAGAAGAAAAAAAAAAAAAAGGAAAAAAAGAATAGACAAGCCAAAACGGTTTTGGGGTTTTTTTCTGAATGAAACAGAACAGTTGATTGTTCCCAGCTCTGGAGGATTTTCTGCATGTTTTATTACTCTGAGGGACTTCACAAGAAGTCCTTGAAAGTCATCAGTGGGACCCTACATAGAGGAGAAGGACAAAACCTTCAACAAGGGCGTCTGAAGCTCTCTGCCAAGGAGACTAGAGTTGGCCATCTCACACTGAAGCTGAGGAGCCCAGAGCTTCCCATTTCTAGACCCCATGTCAGAGAGTCCAGGGGGCCTGAGGTCCCAAATCTCTCAACAGCCCACACGTGGAGCCTATGCTTGAACCATGAGTCCTTCAGCTCCTCAGCATCAAGAAGACAGCAAGAAACCAGACAGCTATTAGAAACTCACGAATATGTCAGCAAAAGGTTGTCAAACAGCCAGGTTTCCTCAAACATTTTGGTTTTGACATAACTGACATTTTCCAACTAACGCCCTCTCCTAAGAGGGAAAAAAAGCATTCTTGGAAAGTTCCCATCCAACTGTACTTGTGATATACACCTACAGAAATAGCACTGCATTTAAAGCCCCTTCAAGCTTAGTTTATATGAACCCTACAAAAAAAGGAGTACAATCGCATGTGCCTAATAGTATGCAATATCCTCCTGTGAAAAAGCATCTCTTCAAGTTCAGTGCATCTACGTAACATATATCACAATCTGTACATGTCTGGCTCTTAGTCACGGAAATAACACCTTGGTATTTCATTTTTGTGACTGCTAATTAGAGCATACTACCTTCCTTTGTGGTAACATATTCTCATGCACAGCTTGACATTACAGTGCACACAGATTGCCCAAAGAAATGCAAGCTTTTTCTTTTTTTGGTGTGATAATTGATCTGAACTTGCCTGCATTCATTTCCTTCAAGATGCTTCAGATTAAATGAATGAATCTCATGGCTGCAGAAGAGCTGAGTATTAAAAGGATTATGCCTGCCACAAGAGACCCAGTACTCCCACATCCACAATCACTTTTACACACTTTCTACCTGCTCTTCAAAATACGATGTCTCCTCACTAAATGTCAGAAAATTGTAGACTTCTGCTGAGTTTAGAGGTAGAGATGCACTGACATATTTTTCTCAGGCAAACTGCATACCAAGAAGTACTGTTAAGGTTAATGACCTAATGATTAACAGCTGAAGACACCTTTGCAGGCAGATGAAGTTCACTAACAGAATTACTAAAATTACAATGAACTTTGCTCTCTCCCAGTTTTATACATCACTGCACCTTGGGAAGGCGCAATCTCCTCCCAGAATCATGACTGGTCATTTAGCAGAGGTGTTTTTAAACCTGATGATGGCTAGACAACCTCTCATCGTTTTTAAGAGGTAGAATCACCATCTTAGTAACACTAAAATGATTTCTAAAAATGTAGCATGGAACTAGCAATTATATCCACTGAAAAAAAAAGGTCAGGAGACAGTAATTGCTACGGGTCAGCAGTATAGTAAGTAAATTTTGCCAGCATTTGAGCAGAGGAGATGGTGGCAATGGATTAAATTGAAGTTGCCAGCAGTACAACATCCTTAGTGCTCACCATGAAAGTTGCAGAACCAGAATTTGCAACAGATGTCCCTCCCTGCTTGATTGGGCCCTTGGGGAGCAGACCAGTCTTGTAGACCTCCCTATCTAATGGTCTCTGCTCTTTAATCCCCCATCTGCCAGTACCTGATTCAGGCACAGCTTCTCTCACTCAGTGGGATCCCACTCTCTAGATCCAGTCCAGATCTCACAGGATAGTTTAGGAGCTCATCTTCTCCAGCTTCCTGGTCAAAGCACCTGGTTGCTCAGGGCCTTCTCCAGTTTAGTATTGCACATCCCAAACCTCTCAACAGCCCACACACAGCACCTGGCCTTGGACTGCAAGTCCTTGAGTCCACCAGCATCAACAAGGCAGCAAGAAACCAGGTGTTCACTTTCCAGTAGGATACAAGCATACAAGGATCCTTTGGCTCAGAGACATGTCCTTCAGAATGTGAATTTTAAATTTGCAGTTTCTGTATTCATATCAATCTCCTATTAACTGGGGTGGGACACTGTGGTGGGATGAGGTCCCGAAGTCCCTTGCCAGAAGCTAGGCACAGAAACAAATAAAACAGAGTCAAGATAAGGATTTTACCACACTCTTTACTGCTTAAACTACCCACGAACCAGACAGATTGTGTTGGGCTACACCAGAGACAGAAAGCTAGACCAGTAAACTGATGAGGCACATCAAATGAGAGACTGCAGAGAACTACCTAGTCACTGCTTTAAATATATGCATTAGATGATATTTTATAGAGCACGAGAGGAAAAGTGTTTCCTCACTAGAAGTAAAGAAGCAATGAAATCAGTTAGCAGGAATTACAGGCGCAGGGAGGAAAAAAAAAAAAGTAACATTTTCACATATGCTGCCTCCCTGCCTACATCTCCAACCAAACGAAAAGTCATCCTGTAGCCATATTTTTCTGGGAGTGATGACTTAGATATGTCATCCCATTCTTCCTACACACACACACACAGAGAAAATCACCAAAGCTCCCCAGTTGTGATCACTGAATTATAGCATCTTTGTGCTTACATCATCCAATTCACCACAGGACCACTCAAACCTGATGGTGCATCACCTCTTTCCACAGGGAAGTCACCAACTCCACAAGCCACCGAAATGCAGGTCTCTCATGCAGGAAGACAGCACCTTCTTCACAGTATATGGCAAGTCTGCACAACTCAGAGGGCTGGAAAGCGCCCACCACCAGATCCCACTGAAACTGCAGTGGCATCACTTATAACAACATACCAAGCACACTAAAAATATGACCAGGGCATGGAGCCAACAAACACACTTTTGCTAAAGGAGCCATCAGATCAGTACTTGCCTCCAGTACTCAGTGCTGAGAAACCCAGCGTCGCACTTTTTCCTCCAAATATACTGTAACACAAACTTTGTGCTAACCAGGAGAAACAAAATGAACACATAGGAGATAATGAGGACATTGACAAAGGCTAGGTACTATCACAGAGAGCTTTAAAATGTATTGCCTGTGTTTTAACAATGTCACTAAATAACCCTTTCTAAAGGGGAATCGCTATGACCACAAAATCAGCACCTGTGTGTGTGGGTTGGGGGGAAGTTTAAGTGAGAGAAACAGATTGCTCTTTAAAGCTCTTTTATATAACACGGCCGCAGAATCCCTCAATGGCTCTTAAAAACACTTCAGCCAGAAAAACACACTGGATAACTGAACAGCACAGGGGAAACAAAGCGTAGCTCTATTCCCAACCTGACGTCTGTGAAACTTTTCAGGTAGGAGCAGTGTGGGAATCTCTCCCGCTTGCGCTGTGCATCAGATTCATCACCAGACTCCACGGGAAGCACTTCGTTAAGGAACCAAAAATACCCAACTGCTACCTGTCCTCCAGCGAGTGTGGGCCAGGACCGACAGGCAACTTTGGTACGCAGGAGATGTGAGAGTGGGCACGGGTGATAATGCTTTGGGGGTTTTTTATGGGGCTGAAATAGAGGTCACCTTGAGGACATACTAGCATTAAAAAAATACTGACCATGTTGACAGAACAAGGTAATGTTGAACTCTTTTCAAGGCTTTTTTTTTTTTTTTAAACATGCATATGATGGATTGGAAAAAAAAAAAAGCAAGCTTTGGCAATCAAAAGCTGGAATTAAAAGGCTACTTGGTTTGTCTCCCTCCTTCTCCGCCCCCCCCAGCTTTGTTTTTAAGAAAAGCTTGAATCTTTTATTAGAAAAATGGGATGTCAGTTTTATCAGTTTTTCCAGGAAGCCATTTAACTAGTTCTTGAGTAAATACCCTCTGCTTATAATGGAGATGTCCCCTGTGGCTCCTTTCTCTCCAGTCTCAGAACTAAGCAAATTCACCTGTAGGTCACCTCTTGCAAGGATGCAATTCTCTGCTTTCTTAAAACATGATAGAGCTGCTATGCCTTCATTTTTCAGTGAAGTACTGGATTTCCTGCTCTATTCTGCTTTTTCAGCACAGGCTCCCTACTAGTCCTAAGTTCGAACTGTTGGCTAAGCAGAGAGCAGGGTTGGAAAAACAAAAACCAGGGCTGGAAAAACCCATTTCAAGCAATGGAAAACAGACTGTTTTATCAAATCAGAACAAGATTAAAACTGCTCCATTTGAAGTCCTGAAAAAATATAATTTAACTCTAGGGTGAGTGTCAATAAAAGCACTTCAGTATGATTTCACACCTCAAGTCAGTGCATTACTATTCTTGCTGCAGGTAAGCGAGAAAGGGAAATTTATTGCATACTGACAAATATGTAACTTGGGTGAATTGTGAGAGTGTGTTACCCTTGGAAAAAAAAAAAAAAGTATCTAGAACCTGGAAACTGACACGTTCCCTAAAAGTCTCCCAGGTCAGGTTTGGTCACTGTCCAAGCAGGAGAAAAGGCTCGTTTTCCATGATCAGAGCTGCACACTACCAGAGACCTTTGTCGGGTAGGAGCGGGGGCTCTGTTTACGCAGGTGGGACGGGCGCTCTTGCAGCGTTTCAGGAAGGAACTAACACATTCATTGGTTTCTCTTTTGGGAGTTGTAGACAGCATCCCTCCAGCATAACATGGTTTTCAAGTACTGACATGAAAACCCGTGGGACAAAGCATACGTCCAGCATAAGCCTAATACCAATAGCTCTGCTTGGGCTGGCTCCAGTTTAGCTCCTTCCAGGAACAGACACCAGTCCCCACAGGGCACAGCATCAGGCCCCAAACTAGGTCACCACACCTTTGCAACCAAACCAAACGCATACGTATAGACAAGGAGGAAAAAAAAAAAAAAAATAATCCCACCATGACAAAAAAGGTCATTATTTTTCATTTAGTAACAGAATACTTTGCAGATGGTGCTGTCATCACCTCTGGAGAAATGGAGCGAACTGTTCTTCTCGCTGTGGATAGCATCAACCAAACACCACTGGATGGTTAGGAACTCTGCTTTATCAAAACACACCACCTGCTCTGGCCCCATTTCTAACACTGTTTAAATTCTGTGTCTATGCTGCAGGGCTGTCAATAGAGCCAATGCACCGGGGAGGAGATGAGAGATTTTTGGGGTAGCATAGTTCTCATTTAAACACCAGACGCCTTGCTCACTACCGAGAGAAAAGCTGGGTTGTTTGGCTGTTGTTTTAACTTAGTCTTTTTGAGAGAGGACTGCAAGAAATATACTCTATAAACTCAGCTTGACCTTAGATCTCGCAATACTCAAGGCACAACAGGTGTATTAAGGCTAGAAAGACTTTTCAAGATGCTAAACCAAGCATTTTCAAAGAACTGACTAGAATTAAAGTTGCAAGCGCTTGCGAGACTAAATCCCAGTACAGCACTGGGGTGAATGCTATTTAAGCTTGCTTTCTTTTCTCTCTCCAGTTTCTCAATTCACCTCAGTGGTTTCTCAAGCTAACAGATGATACAACAGGATTTTTTGCTAGTGATTCATACAACTCAGAGGACTCACTAAAGCCATTTTAATGCTGCTTTGATGCCTGGAGATGTGATCGATTTAGACCAGATGATTTAAACAACATGGCGCTTGAAGGGGATCCCTGTTCCCGCTGCATAGCGACACACAGAGACATCAACCTGCAATTCCACAGCTGTTATCCCAGACTTTGGGCACAGCAGAGCTGCCATCTCTAGTCCAGGTTGTATAGCCAGAGCTGGGGTCCAATGCAGGAGCACAAGTGGGAGGGCTACGCTCTCACTTCACCGGGTAAAAGCGGACAGGACACAGTAATTAGCCAGTGGTCCTAAAACTTGAGTTCTGGGGACTCCTCAGTCCTTTTCACCACTTGTTGCCTTCCTGCTTTTATCATCAGCTGCGGCCACCAGACCACCAGGAAACATCCCACAGCCCCTGAGATTGGTGCATCCCCACTCAGGCTCCATTAGCCAAGGTTACAATACAGTGCCTCCTACGTAAAGGAGTGACCTCCACTATGAGTAGATCCAATTCCTCCATTCCCTTAGAAAGTGGGAAGGGAGAGCGAATTTGCTTGGTAAAGGACATAGATTGGTTTACTTCATAGGTACAACCTAGCAATTGGAAAAGAACGAGGCAGGTCTGACATTTTCATGTAATGGCACAGCTATTACTTTTCTTCTTTTGTACATGCAGAGTTTAGGTAGCAAGAAAACTAGTCCCTGCTCAGACCTCCCCCTCACACTACAGCAAATAGGGTTAGTGACAACTGACTTGCAACACTGGGACATTCTCCAAAAACAGTCTTCAAAGCAACAGCTTGTTTTCTTGGCAGAGATGGAAGGGGACAGAGACTGGGTATCACATACAGAACAGGAGGTCTAGGGTTTGTCTGGAAGTGGAAAGAAAGACAGAAAAAAAATTAGATTCAACTAGTTATGCAGCATAAACAAAGACACTTCATACAGACCTCTGGCAAAATAGGTAACAAAAGGCAGGGAACAAAAGCCCTCTTCATGGACAACAGCGTGGCTTATGCGGTCTTCAGAAATATAATTATGAGAATGAAGTAAGTTGTCCAATATGTTGGCAATTTCAATCAAAAGCCTTGGATCAAGAAATAATAGCTTAATGGTGCAACAACATAGACTGTGTTGTCCTCCAGGCAAAACAAAAGCCAGAATATTTTTCTATGTTTCTGCTTTAATTACTTCTTAGGAAAGAAATGGCCACATCAAACTAGGTCAAGATGACAAATCACAGTAAATATAGCCTGCCATGTTGGTTCATCAAAATTAGATTCTGCAACACGTTCTTGGTCTAACTGGGATTCCACAGTAACTGGTGAACCTGGCTGGGCAGCCCATGTTAACCCAGAGGAGCAGGTTACCAGCAACAGTTCATCACACTGAGATTTTGGAAGCTGCGGCGGTGCCTGCAAAATGAGTCAATTTAGTGTTCTCCTTTCAGGGCAGAAGTAAAAGCATTTCCACAGACCAAACTGAAGTGTCATTAACGCTGAACAAAAGTACAATAGTACTCTTGAGTAGGAAAGAGTGATTTCACAGCACTTGCAGATGAAAGACAGCATGCCCCATAACACAGTATAAAAATATCCCCCAATCTCCTACTTTGCAAAGTGATTCAATGAAGAGCTATAAATAAGCAGGAGAGAGAGTCAGATGTTACAGTGAGAGAAGTTGGTGACTTAACGACACATTAAACTGATTTGGATAGTTAAGAATCAGTGAGTGTGCTCACACAGCAATAAGATAAATAAGCAAATAAAAACATATAATCCTTTCTGTGGCTCTTGACAAGTAGAGGTAAACAGAGAGAAGATTTTTTTTTTATATACACTGATGAGATTATAAAAACGTGACCAGATGTCTTCTATGCTTCATAATACTCCATGAACCTTCGAGACATCTGTAGAAAATGCTTTGAGGATATAATTTTTATATGCTGCCTTCTGCTTCCCTTCACTAATATTGTTTCCCTCCACAGTGGACACAGAGATTGACTTCAAGCAGCTGTTCAACCCAGAGCAATCTGATTCTCTTCATTTTAACAGGATAAGGAGGCTACAATAAGTGTATTAACTTGAAGGCCCTAGAGGAATAGTTTCTTGCTTAAATAGTACTGCACTGACAAACAGAATCAATACAAAATTAAAAATGTAGAACCTCCCCCTACCAGTCCATGTTTGTATTTCCAGGTAAGTCACACAGCATCTTCAGAACCCTATCATCCAACATTTTTTATGCTGAGTGGCAGAACTTAACTATCAACACAAGATAATTGTCTTATTTCATTTTATAATCCATATGAAGGTAGCAATAAAGCTAAGGATGATTTAAGGATTGGCTCAGTGTGCCACATCTGATCCACTTGATGAGCCACTGGAGCTAAGGTCAGGAGTAATTGGACCACTCATTACTTGAACAAGGGCTGTGTAAACAGCTATTTGCATTGGTCTGCCCACTGACTATTTGCTGGTTGGATAAAGCTATTTTATTTTTCATTTCATTTCAGATTACTTCAAAAAGGTTTGGTTTTATTTTCCAAGGAAGCTAGAAGTCTTGGAACAAAACATGTCCAGTCTATAATTAAAAAAGCATATATATAAGCATGTTTCAAAGTCAGAATGGGGCATACTCTAACTTTTTTTTTATTCTTTGAATGACTGAAATAAAACAAGTTCATACTGGATTCTTTTTTTTTGGAAAAAGATCTGATGAAAAAATTTCACGTAACTTTTCTTGGAGCCAAGTAATTCCTGTGGTACCCAGAGTAGTTCTTGTAATGACCCTTGTCTGAAGGCAATTATCAAATTGAGTAGGTCTGGCATCTTCTTATTTCCTTATGGCGGCTTACACAAATTAACCATAAACATGCCCTTAATAATCACGAGGAATGTTTCTACCCCAAAACACTGCTAAGAGGAGATATGAAGTTACCTAATCAAGCCGCAGAGACGGTCCACACCACGCTCGATTTTATACCTACTTCTTTGTTCCAGCTCTGTCTCCTTCCAGAAAGATTTCCAGAGCAGACAGACAGAAGCACTCATTCCACTCAACCAAAATTAGTGTTGCTTGTTGGCCCCTAAGGCAAAGTCCAGGGATTTTATTCCTCCAGCACAGGAGCCCAGGGGTCTTTGGGGGACTTCAGCGAGAGCCACCTTGCATCTCTTTTTGCATCAACTTTTCAAAGACCCGAATAAGGAAAAGCGTTTGGCATTTTGTGTGTCAGACAGATGGATGGGAGGAGTGGTACTTGGAATGTCGAATAGTGTGAATGAGGCATTTGGGGATGGATTTAAAGCATATAGTGAGCACGGTGTACTGACAAAATCATTGGAGCTAGGGAATCTGGTTATGCATTAACAGAGCAGTCAATTAGTTAAGATTTTATTCTGGGTTTGGCTCTAGGTTTGCCTCTGTAGCCTTTCACTAGACACCATTCCTACTAAAAGTCAGTTGTATTTATACCACGGTTGAAAAATGCATTGGCGAGTTGCTAAGACTAATTTTAAAAAGAACTGACAAAGTTTTAATGAAGAGACAGGAGACTAGAGAGTGAACATTATTTAGATGAATATGGAGGCGTAAATCTGCATTTAACTCTCAAAAAGTCAAGATAACTTTGCAGCTAAGGATTAATACAATTTCTCCAATTAATTTTCTTTTCTTTATGTGTCTGCATGGAGAGGGGAGAAACAGGAGATGGAAACAGAGACCTGTAAATAAGAGACAAGCTGAAAAACATCATTCTGCATTGTTAGTGGGGTGTCTGAGATAAAGTTATTTTCATTCTTTTTTCTTGCTCAGATTCAAACCAACAGGCAGGGGATGAAAACAGCTCAAAATATATATTCTGTGAATTGCCATGAATAGGAGTTGTACTTGGGACTTTGTGGACTCTTATTTAGTTGTCCCCTCTTGTTTATTGCCTGGACTACCATAACGCAGCTCTAGCTTTCATTAAGGTCTCTTAGAAGTCTGCCTTGACTGAAAGCTTCCTTTCATATTTCATGCTTGTATATTGCTATTGGTTGTCACTCTCCAAACTCTTTTCCACTTTCTGATCATTAGTTTAAAAATATGCTGATACACACAACCATGAGCATTTTTTCTTCCTTCTGCATTTGCCAACAGAGTCCAAGTAGTTCTCCCCTAAAACTCTGATTTCTGAAAAATCATTTGAGTTACATCAGAGAACTCTTCAAGCCTGTGACACCAGATCTAAATGAAGACTCTACATCACTGAAACCCACTCTGGACATGCTGCTGCGTCATCACTGCCAGTGATGCATAGATCAAGGCAGAAAACACTGGAGTTGCCAGACTTTTTTTTTATTTTTTTTTTTAAAACAGGCAATTATTTCACCAGTGACCTCTACATGACCTTGCACAAGCTGCTTTATCTCTCTTCTACTTCCCTTCTACTTTTACTCGGGATTTATCATCCTTAGGGAAGGGACTGTCTGTGAAAAGGCACAGCACATACCGCTACAGATCCCTCATTTCAAAGCAATAAGGATGGATACCAAATGATGACAAAGGTCTCGGAAATTAGAGAAGATGTGCTATAAGAGACATTTAGCATTGCCTCTTCTGATTCACAAGAGTTTTCCTCATGCTAGGTTTAGATCTGGAACAATGCATACCCAGCAGTGCTTTTACAACTCATTGACATGTAACGCAGTATTTTACATTTATTCATGCTTCTGTTTCACCCGTGTTTAAGTATATGAGTTAGCCTGTAAAAAAGGGGAGGGGGGAAAATCCTTAGTACAGCGCAACAGTAAATTTCACAGCCCATGGGACGGAGGGAGATATTTTCACTAGCAATGATTTTGAGACAAATGTGAAATTGTGGGATAAAAGAGTGGGATGATACAGAGATGCTCCTCCACACACAGCCTCTCCACCGTTCTACCCTCTAGGACAGCAGAACAAGCACAATGGTCAGTGTTTTGTGTTTTTTTTTAAAAGTACAACTATTTCCCAGTAGAAGAAACAGTAGAGTACAAGAAAATAATTATGCAGAAAAATGTACACGTCCTTCCCACTTAACTGCCAGGTGAGGCCTGCTCCTGGCGGGATGCCAGGCAGCCCACACCAGGCCGCGTGTGCTGCTGCGGGCCGGGCAGAGCCGAGGGACGCAAATAGGGAGATCCATCATCTGGGGCAAGCACAAAGAAGCGACGTTACCCCGATATTGCTATTTCTGAGCCCTGCCCGGCTGGGGACACGGTACCACATGGGCCAAGCCCAACTGCGGCCTGTAACAACCCCTCAGGCAGAGGGGCTCTGGTGAGCAGCAGCCCTGGGCTGACGGGCCAGAGAAACGGGCCTGCCCTGAGGAGAGCAGGGAGCCCTGCCCTCACCTCGCGGATCAGCCACCTGACACCAAGAGGAGGGAAGGAAAAAAACCAACTCAAACCAAAACCAACCGACAACCAACCCCCCCCGGAAGGCGCAGGAGCCCTGACCGGCCGGAGATACGGCGCAGCCCCACCCCACGCCCCGCCGCCCCTTCCCACAGGCCCCGCGCCCGCCCGGGCCTCCCCCCGTCCTGCGTCCTCACCCGCTCACGGTTCGTTGTCCCGTCGGGGCAGCTTCATCGCCCCCTCTCTGGAAGGTGAGGAAGACTCCAGGGCGCAGCTCCTGGGGGAGGAAGGAGAGGGGGGCTGAGGTGAGGAAAGGCGGGCTCCAGCCGCCCCCTCGGCTCTGTTCTCCCCGCCACGGCCTGAGGTGAATTCCTCTCCCGGCCACGGCCTGAGGTGAATTCCTCCCCCACCCCGCTTCCCCCTCGCCGCCATCAGGCCCCGGCGCCCACCTCCGACAGCGACCCAGTATCTGGGAGAGGTCAGATGGGTGCAGCCGCCATTTATCCAGCGAGCCCCAGGTGAGCGCCGGTTCGCAGGGAAGGAGCTGCAGCTGAGGGGACGAGCTCCAGGTGCCCGGCAGGCCTGAGGCCTTCCCCTCCCTCTCCACGGGGATGGCACATGGGGCTGCGTGCCCCTCCGCCCTCCTGTCAGGGACGTGGGTGCCTCATGCAGGGTGTGTTTTGGGGTGGTAGAATTGCAATTGTAGCCATGATCTGGCCCCCTGAGGTGAGGACATGGCCCCCTCACCAAGGCACCTTCTCTGAACCTCCTGTCAGGCCTCGCGTCCTGGCCCCTGTCCCGTGGGGATCGCTGCCATGATGGATGCCACCAAGGTCACCATGGCCTTTCCCTCCACACGTGGGCTGGGTTTTGGAGGGAAAGGGCTCCCTTCCCCAGTCCACGGGAAGTGGGTGGAAGCGCCCGGCCCAAAACACACGCAATATTGGTGTCTTGGAAGTGGGGTGCACCTGTCCTTGGAGATGCTTTTAATCTATAGAACCACTTCAAGAAGCCACAAAAATCAAAGCCCACCTTTCATGAAGTACTACAGGAAAGAAGGAAATTACTTGCCGGGAAATCTCTTAAGTACTGTGGGAGGGAAAACTTACCTGCTTTGTTCTATTTTTTTAAAGTTAAGTGTATTTTTCCTCTTTTGCTGTGATCTGTCTTAATTTCATCAGTGTTTGCTCTTCTGTTGGCTCTTGTTTGTTTTCTCTTAACTGAATTGCTGCTCCATTGCAATTGCGTTGTCTTTAGTAGCTAAAAGAGATGTCCAGCTTTGCAAGAAAATTTCCATGTAAAGTGAAGGACAGAAAACCATTTTGGAGGGTGCAACAAAGCCAGTCTGTTTCCTAATCTATATTTGAGCCCCAAACTGTTATTAAAACCAACCTTTTTTCTTCTACAGTTGACAGTCACTCAAATACGAGGACTGCAGAAGACCATTCCAAGGTAGGCCAAACTCTCTAAACGTGTTTTTTATATATAGCAGCCTTAAACTGTAGTCCTGTTAAGCATCAACAGTGTCTGTACACCTGCTCTATTTCAATTCCTTTTAATTATTCCATATTAATCATTATTTATTATCCAATATTAATTATTATTTATTTTAATTATTGATGTTTTTGTCAGATTTTGTGTGAAAAGAGCTCAGCAAGCCTAGTCCTGGAAATCAGAAAGTTTACTAGGTATTTTTCTGCTATCATTTTTCACCCCTGTTTCCTCAGCTAACCTTCCTTTCTGGTGTATTTGTTCTTCCTTTGTCCAGTCTTTTTGCCATTGCTCACTGTCTTGGATGTTCTCTCTCTCTCTCTGTGTCTTCATCATCTCCTATCTTCTCTCAGAAGAAAGAAAAAGCTACATGATGCAACCGTTCAATAACTTATTTCCAAATAAATTATTTCATTCATATCTGGGAATAAATAAACTCAACAGTTGCTGGGTTTTTTGACCTGTTCGGAGGGGTTATCTCTGCCTTTTGGTTGCAAATGAGAGGGTTTATTGCTGAAGAAGCAAAAGATAAACCAATAATAATTAGTTTTCATGTTGCCAATGACTGTTCATTAGTGCATCTGGAGAAAGATGAGAAGCATGATTAAAGGGGTTTGTGTATATGCATCTGCCTTAATGTGGAAGTGAGCTTCGTCCAGATATCTGGCGTTAGAATAACCCTCGGTATAAATTGCTTGAATTGAATATCTAAGTCAAACGTGGACACTTGCACATAGTAGGGCTGCTTAAAAGGGAAATGTCTGAGGGAAGCCATTAAGAGAGGAAGAGAAGCTGAAAGACTCTAAGGAAGGTTAAACCTCACTAAAGAAAACCTGATAAAATAAATCCCCCCATCTTCTCCCCCACCGCACACACAGATGTTTGCCAACCCCAGTGGAACTTGACAGATTACAAAGGAATTTCTTCCAGAGAATGGCTTCAAAGGATGTGCACAGATATATTTTTAAATAAATTGGGTGGGTATTGAATTCACATCATTATACTATATATACTGCTCGTTTCTTCCTTAGTGGGTGACTCTTGGGGATCCTTCTCTCATTAGGTCCCAGACAGGAAAAAAACTACTTATTCATTAACTGGAGGTCTGTGTAATCTGTTTTTTTCATTGATCAATTAGTCATCATCCACAAAGACCATAAGCTCCAACAGGCACCACTTTGCAGTTTCCTATGGATAGTCTCTCTCTGGTGAAAGAAGTGTTCTTTATACAATAAAACATGGGTTAAAGAAATCTTAAGCTGCCACCTCAGCTGTTAAGTGTACTCTCAGCTCCCTCTGAGTGGAATAATAAATGTGTTCCTCTGTATTATTTGTACTGCAGTGAAGGTAAGAAAGAAAAGGTGAAGCCTAACACAGGACCAAACCCAATACTCAGTAGCCTTAAGAGAAAATATTTACCCTTCAGTAACATAGACAAAGAATTCAATTCATATTTTTCTGAGTATCATGAATTTTCCTGACAGGTTGTGAATTTTCCTCCATATGTAATAATATAAGGTGGCAATAACGAGAGTAGACTCTGAGAATGTTTTTGCACTGTAACTGTGACTTTGTTGCCAGAGTATAACCTCCATTTTGCTCCATGAATGACATTTTATAACTTGCTGCTTAGTTTACTCAGTTCAAACCTATTTTTTTCCCTATCCAGGACAAACAAACCAAGCAATAAAGATGACTTTGATTGATTGATATTTTCTATTATTATGATCTGCTCTTCTTTCTCATTTTTTTAACTTCTACTCCCTCCAAGATAGAGAGGCTGAAGCCAGGGCAAAAAATACATGGAATTTGGTGTTGATAAATTGAAGTGAGAGCTTGCAGGTGGGGGAAAAAACCCATCATTTTTATTCTGTTGCTTAGTGGAAGGAATATTTCACCTGCCTTACCCTGCTTAAGAGTCTGGATAAAGACTACTATCAAAAGACAGTGGTGATCTCCCTCCTGAATGACTTTGTTAATTTCTAGACCTCCCATTAGGAAGGAAAAGAAAGGGTAGAGCAGATACCAGAGCTCAAAGACAGGTGCTAAATATTGATAAGAGACAAGAGGGAAACTCCTCTTAGTAGATAACTGAAAAAAGATCTGGAGTGATTATTTTAATGAGAGGCTATTATAAAGATATAATGATTAGTAAATAGCATGCAAAAGGTTAATGAATATCTGCTGTTATTTTAACTCTGAATACAAGAATAAAACAACATTTTCTGGAAGACAGCTTGGATCTAGGTGTGTGATTAAGAATGGCCAGGCAGTTCAGTATGATAAATGGAAAGGTAAATGTTGAGGTACCAAAACCAGGTTGGGGTCTCGCGATGGTTCAGGAAAAAGTTGCGAACTCTGAATGGAATGTGCCCTGCACAGGATGGTACAAGGATGCGTATTTATTTGGGGGACCCCAGATCCATTGTCACAGCAAATTCAGAGCATAAAGTTCAATCCCAGAGGTAGATGAAATGTACCCAATGCATGACTGATTCCATTATTCTACTTTATGGGTTTGGGGTTTTTTTGTACTTTCCTCATATCCTTCATCTTTTCTATTTTATTTTCTGGGATTGGTGATTTTAGACTGAGATGGGCCACTGGTCCACTCAGGAATTGTAATGCTTATTTCTTCTCTCATGGGACAAGCTGGTAACTCTGAGTAATGTGGGGGTTTTTTTTTCTTCTTTTTCTCTTCATTGTTTTGTATCTCTTTAATTATGATTCCTTCCATCATCTGATTTTACTTCTTTCTAAACTTTATGCTTATTGATTTTTGAAGATAACCATTAAAGACATGTACTCATTTCCACGTACCGTGAAGTCTTTCGGGAGTTCTCAAAAGAACATTTGCCCAAGTAATGAGGACTGACAGTTCACAGACCTCTGCTCATGTGACAACACAAAGTACTGTCTTACACAATCATTAAAGTGAAGCACCTTAAAATCATTTATGAAATCACTGCCTTGCTTTGTTCTCAAAAAGCAATGAATTAAGCCCTCATAGCTAACCTAGGCTGTAATTCAGCCACTGTTAACTTTTGTACGGCCTCGTGTCCCAGTCTGTCCCCCCCGAAATGCTAGCAGAAATATTCTTTATTTTTTTCTTAGAGTAAGTCCTAGGTATGTTGGGGACTACAAGCTTAGTTATCCACAGGGGAATGGCCATTGTAGCTGGCCAGTATGAAGCTTCCCACAGTGGTTTGCTCTCTTCGCTGTTTAAATGGCCACAGGTTATTTCTGGGGCCTTTTTCAGGAGAACAAAACCTAATATGGCAACAGCGAGCACTACTGTCTTACACTCTGTGAGAATCCAGAGCCCTCTACCATCCAGAGAGCAAGCGACACGCCTGGAAACATGTATCAAGGAACTGCTAAGCAATGGGAGGTGGAGGTGTGTCTAAAGATCTTTCACTGGGACAGTGATCCCGGTGTTTTTAGTGGCAAGGAAATACGTTCTTCCCTTTTGAATTTGCTGTGTGACACCGTCCCTCTGGAATCTGTTAGATGAACCAGCTTTTCTTGTAAAACCTTTAAAGACCTGAAGAAACTTGCTGATGCATACAGGTGTTTCTGCACAGCTAGGTGTCTATATGTGGAAAGAGAAATCGATAATGGTGCAAGTCTCATGCTGCGCTGATCCGTCCATTCGCAAGACAAGCCTCATTGCTGGGGCAGAGCTGGGCACTGAGGAATAGAAGGGCTGGAGATGGCTCCTGGCTGCCAGTGTGCGAGAAAGGCAAAGGGAGAACAGCCCTCTCGCTGAGCCCTGCATCCTCCTGGGGCCACCTTTTACTCCCGTATCAGTGAAATGGTTTGAGGGATCTCAGTTTGGACGTAGTTGCTTACTGGGGCAAAGCAGGCGGTACTTTGTTTTTTCCGTCAATATAGGTTTGATCTTGCTATTGCTGGATGTGTCGCTACATCTTTCTGTCCAAATGAAACACATTCCTAGGCTCTGCCTGCTATGCTTAGTTACTTGCTTATCTGTGGGTATGAACATAATCCTGTGAGTAACATTAGACACTCGGCATTTACTTCTGAGAATTCCTCTTCTGCCTGTTAAGAAAAGATGAGGGTCGTTACCGCTGCACAGTAAGTTAGCACATGCTGATGTGCTTAATTTGTGTTGATTTTTTTTCAGATTTCACCCATGGTAAATATAATTTCATCTTTGCAAGGAGAAAAAAATTAAGGCTCTGGGAGGTTAATGAACTTGTTTGTTCACACTCTTCTAATAGATTACATGCCCGAGTAGGAGCCAAAAACATGAGTTCTGATTGTGGTTCTGACATGCACTTACAACGTAAGAGTACTGTTCCTTGAGGTTCATTTTCCCAGACAGACAATGAACTATGGGTCTCTTCATCTGAGGTTAATTGGAGTCTCTGTACCTTTCCTTAAATTAAAGAAATGCCCTGAGGAAATTGATGCACTAAATGTGTCTAAAGAAGTTTACATCCAATTTAAGGTGGAACTGAGAAAGGAAAGGCAAGTAATAGGTGGTGACCACAAGCTGAATGCATCAGAGAAACACAGCAGAGCCTACCAGGCGTGCGGGTAACATGGATGCTTTCCAGGGAAAGGCAATACCACGGCCACTTTTAGCAGTTTCTAATTCCTGAAAGATCTGAGGAAATCCACATTTTAGACCCTATAGGAGTAGGATACTTTCTGGTTCTGCAGACTGAGTTACTCTGTAATGAAAAATATTGATTTTGCAGCTAGAAAAGTCTGCTCACTTCTGGCTGAGAAAACAGAGGGCAGACACTGTAACAGTTTGTGCAATACAATAAAGGGAGCAGACTTCTGCTGCCCCAGCACCTGCCTGAATCAACAAATAATGGGTCATACGAAAAAAAAGGCTTTTTTTTTGAAAGGATAGCTCTGAAACTGAAGGGTTGTTTCAGACCTAATTCATCCCTTTTTGCTCCCGGATGAAGGAAGATCAGTGTAAACTTCTGGTCCTTCCTTTTATGCCCTGTGGGCTACCACAGAAGCACTTGTAATACCTACACGTACCTTGGAAAAGGGAACAGCAGCATGCTGTGGGACACACTGTGACCCCTGGGCGAAACCATGGGTCCTGTGGCCCAGAAGCACACTGCACCCTTGCCCCCAGGGGATGAGAAAGGATAACGCCTGTGGAATGATGGGAGGCAACCCCATGAGGAATGAGTTTTCTGTCTTCTCTCTGGGAGTTTTCCAGTTCTAGGTGTTACTTTGGGCCAGTGGCTGCAGAGCCAAAAATCCCTAAGTAAAGACTGAGTAGCCACTGTGAATGAATAGGGCTCACGCATCTGGTGTCATCTCCTGCTTGCTCTGGCAAATTCCTTTCCTCCGTATGTCGCTTTCTTGAAAACACACAAGATGGGAAATTAATAATCTGTGGTTGTAGGATATAAACCTGAATGTGTAGGACGTGGCTTTCTGCTGCTTTTGGAATTCCTTCTTTCTTCTAAAGTTAACTCAGTCTCCTTGAAGACATAATAAAAATGCAAATAAAACCTGTCTTTTTCTTATACAAGCAGGAGTATTTTTAGTTTGCTCTTTTAGGATCGTGGTAGTTAATATTGGGTTCCTGAGTTATTAATGATTTCACAAGGATTCTTTCTAAAAAAAGACTGCTTATTTTGAGATGTAAAGCTGAAGTGTAGGAAGACTTCCTATGCTGAAGTCACACTGCCTCTCTCAATATCATAAGGCAAGCCATCATTCTGATAATTCAGTGGTTGTATTTGGAGCTGCACCATATTGGAACCCCTGGGACAAACTAGGCTAAATCCATTCTTTCCCAGGGTTTTGTGTATGACAAATCATATGCTAGACATGTTTCAGAGCCAAACTGTCACATTGCTAAAAACCAAAACCAATCAAACAAAAAAAAAACCCAACCCATAAACCACGAGGACTGATTTGGATTTCTGATGGAAGAAGCATCAAATGGACCATAGAGGGTTGCAACCACTTCAGGCATTAGGCCAGCACAAGGACTAGTTACCCAATGCAATTAAAGATCTCCAGTCAAAGATATGAACTCCAGCATCACTATTAAGCAACACCCTTAAGGCATCTCATCAGATCTGATGTATTCTGTGTATTTTTGGAAAATAAGTACTGATTCAGGTGAGAGGCAAAGCCTTTAAATAACCCTACAAATTTTAACCGTCAAAGAAGTACTTTTTAAAACATCTTTGGGAAAAGAAACAACATCCTTTGAAGTGGAGGCAGGTTGGATTTCAGAATGAAGCAGCTTCACAGATTTAGACACCTGCTTAATTAGAGGATGAATGCAAAATCCTTAAACTTAAAAGGCTTTTATGGGGCAGCACTTCAGAGAACAAGCATTCCTCTAGCTTCGGCAGAAAAGAGCTGTTGGCTATTATCTTTGGAGCTGGGTCAAAAATGAATATATTAGCAAAAAGGACTCTCAATAGATGGTGAGATGAGCCGTATGTAATTCCCGGACCTCAAATAGGAAGCATTTTGAAAGAGTCAGGGAAAGCTGGAATCGTGGATGCTTTAGGAGGCAATACTCAAATCATCATGTAATCAGAAAACAAAGTGAGTAAGAAAAAATGAGGTAGAAGGTAGCAGGTACGCAGTCATTTATACACAATAAAGGAACATTTTGTTCATGATACTATTGTAATTCAGTGGTCTGTCCTATAGTTTTCATTCAACCCATTCAGGAATACTACAAGAGGAACTCCTAAATACTATCAAAACAGGAAATAAAAGATACGAAACAGCTCATGTCTTTCCCACCAACTTTTAAGCAGGAAAAAAGCAGCTGTTTTGACAAAGAAGTGAAGAGAAGCTCACGAAAAGTAGCTTTAACAAATGATTATAAGAGCAAAGGGTTCTGCTATGTCACTTCAGGAAATGGTACAGACATGACCACAATAATCAGCATCTGACACAAAAATACCGGATTAGGGTTTTTTTCCCCTCAAAGGAAGAGAAACTGCAAAGTTCGTAACTGACAAGTGATGAAAATGCTAAGCTGACAGTAGGGAGTTTTCTTTTTCTGGTACCCTGGCCTAAATGAAGACAGCAAAGTAACGCGATCCTAACCAAAACCAAGGGCAAGACTTTTAATATGGCACAGAGTTATTGCAAGACCCCGGTCAACGGAGAACTCGAATCTGATTGTTTATGTAGGAATGGAAGTTTGATGAAAAAAGACCTACCTGCTGTGTGGAGGTAGGCTGGCATTTACCCAGGAGACTGCTGCAAGTCTGGTGTCTCTTCAATAACATTAAGAGCTCCCAGAAGAGAAGTGAGGCACCTTTACATCTCACTATATTTATTGCAAGAAAGAAAGGAAGAGCATGAAAGTAGTTACGTGTTGAAGAAACAGACCTTTCTTTGCCAGACTGTGGCCAAAATACTAAGAGTTCTTCAGTCGTTCTCAAGGTCTGCATCCTTTATTCAAACCATCATCTGAACAGATTAAAATATTTTTATTTAAGATTTTATCAGCTTTGTAGCTTACAAAGACGATGAAAAATAGTCAGAAAAAAATACAAAACTTCTAACAGACAACAACAATTTCCTCCTGTGGATTATTTAGTTTTATTCCCATTCATAGTTCACTGTCCTTTGTAAAACACACTGTTTACTTCAACTTTTCAAAGTAGCCTTGTTCTTCTTTTAAGATATTGTTTTCAGACTGCTTTTTTTAAATTGCCTTTATCATATTCAACGCTGAAAACAAACTGAAGAAAATTGACAAATGTATTCAATAAAAACATAAGCAGATATACTGCAAATAAAACACGTGCTTGAGAAATAGAAATAATTATTAGAGCTTGAATACAGCTTAGGGCAAAACCAATCTATTTTGGAACTTAAAATGCCCATGATGCAACTAATGTAAAATACAAACATAAGCAGCCTATTAATTTCTGTAAAATAAAATGAACTAAAAAAGACTAGGAGGCCTCAAACCTATTATTAAAAAAGCTAAATGACAAAGCACATATTTTACTAGTATTTCTCCCCCAGTGTACTGTAAACATTCATACCATATTAGTTCTGATATCAAAGTACAGTAAACAGTTGTATTATGCAAGGTTTAGTGTACTGGCTTCCATTTTTATTCTAATACTGCCCCAGATAATAAGTGGGATACAATAAACACTTTATATGGTGGTGCTGCTGCACTGGCCTGCTCCCATACACAACTGCAGTGTTTCAGGAGCAGGTTTCAACTGTTGTTCATCCCTAACGCAAAAGCTCAAATATTTCAGTTGAATTCTTTTTCTCACTTTTCAATGAGACCACCACCAAATGTTTATTGCTTGCTTCACCACTTTGTGGACTTGTCCACAACTTTGGCTTATAAGTCATTTGTCATCTTTGAGCCATAAACTAGCTTTTCTCAAGCCCCCAAGAAGAGACAAAGCATGGACACGCTCTTTCATGACAAACAGACACTGTTTCATGACAAACTGACACTGTTCTCAGTATATGCACCACCACCAACCCCACTCAGGGGTATCTATATCTCTGTGAGGCCCAACAGCTGTTTTGGTTTCCCTCCAAGCTGGATGTTTAGCATTGCTTTTATTTTATAAAAAGAGTTTTCTTTCTATTTCTGCTTAGGAGGTACTTTCATTTCTTCTCCACAGAAGAACATCAGGCTACAGTAACTCACAAACTTGTCACCACAAATCTGAAACTTACCAGCAATTTTATCTGAAACTGAATGCAAAGATACCCAGGTTTCAGCTGAAGCAGCTCATGGATACTTGCCTTCTCTGCTGCTTAAGCTTCTCTGAAAACATCAAAGCCACCATCAGTTCTCTCCACTGAGTCTCAATTAGTTTCTGAGGCCAGTTTAAGACCTGGATCCTACGTTTTAACATGAAACAGAAAAATCAAACTTCATCTGCCTCAAGGCCTGATCTGTATCAGCAAACCTTCTCCGAGAAAGATTTTCTACCCTAGGAGATACTCACAGTATGAATATCCCCTTATAGCCCCAAATTATACCAGCTGCTTCTGGAGAAGGCCCCTGCCGTCCCCCTGGAAGGGGAAAATGCCAGACGACTTGTGGCATCCTACATGTTACA
The DNA here is from genome assembly GCA_025774025.1 of Xenus cinereus. Lineage (NCBI taxonomy): Eukaryota > Metazoa > Chordata > Aves > Charadriiformes > Scolopacidae > Xenus > Xenus cinereus. The sequence goes on along the minus strand of JAOXJK010000051.1, from coordinate 24,261,921 downwards.
GATTTTCTTCTCAGGCATGAAGCTATTCTCTGATCAGTGGCCTGGGCAATATAAACTGTTATGCAAATTTTGTAATCACTGCAGTTACTTTTGATTTTCTGCACCTGCAAAAAATGGGAAGGAATTCACACTCTTGGGCTAGATACTATGCTGGGGTAAATGTAAATCGTTAAACTGAAATCAAAGGACCTATACTGATTGGTAGGAGCTGAGGGTCTGCTGCAACATTTCATACCCACAGAAAAGTCTCAAACCCTCTTTTGATTTCCCCGTTTCATACGTGTGGAGGTTGTAAATAAATTTGTACTGGCATTCTTGTTAGAAAGTTTTTTTCAGATCTGCTTTTTAGAAAGATCAAGTGCTCTTCCTCAATGCACTGTGCATTTAAATAGAAAATTACTATTTATCTAGAAGCTTACATATGAGATTGAAGCTATCTGGTTTAATTTCCACAATTTTAACACAGTATCCTTGACACCGCAGCGTAGCAATGCTTTTGATTGTCTCTGATTAGTAAAAGTTCTATATGCACTCTATATGCATATACGGAAATGTGAAAGTTACACTAGGATCTATAGTCTTGATGTCTTATTGCTTTCCTTTTTCATTACTGAATAAACCAGGCTGCAAATCTGGGATATTGCACTTAATTACGGGAAAGAGGTATCTTGACTATTTCCATTTTAACTGCATTAAAAATGTCAGTACCTATTCTAGGTGTAATAGCCTAAAAGCCTACCCTAGCTTATAAACCCAGAAGACATACGAAAATGTGTTTTCATATTCCCCTGAAAAGTAACTTTTACAACTGTGTATTTGCGAGGAGTTCACAAAACTAGCAATGCATTTATTTTTCAAATGAAATGTCCATAGCCTGTAGAATAATTCAAACAGGTGCTAATTAGGTGTACAGAAAGGCCACTGAGGATAATTTATATATCCCCCTGCAACAGAAAAAAAATGAATAAATGTTAATTGCTTATATTATGCAACGAATGATTTTTAGGATGGCACTAAATTAGCTGCAAATATTATAATTACAAAGTACTGGGTAATTTACTAAAGATTAATTGAAATGATTAAATGCAAACTGCATAATTTTGCAAGGTAGTATTAATGCTTTCTGCACAGAAATGAAAAAAACCCACTCGTGGTTGTTACTGGCTATTTAATGAAGTATTTTATGCACCTCATGAAAGCATCAGGGGCCTCTCTTTTATGTGTCCTTCTCTCAAAAGCGTATTACATGATTTTCATGGGGGGAAATCACTGTGGTGTTGATAATAACCAGAATGTCTAAACCAGTCTGTTTTAAGGGCTCAGTCTGATCTCAGTGACGTGGGAGCAACACAAAATTGTTGCTTCATGGTCTGCGTCCAGCAGCCTTTTCTGAGAGCTGCCGCAACTCTGGATACTTACTGAATAAGAGCTGAAACAATTGCACGTGCAGTTTGAATCCATTCCTCATAACCAGAAAAAGGGTCCCACCTTAAGCAAGATACTTGGCAATATCAGTGGGCAGCAATAGTTCTAATTCACTTTCCTGAATTCAGAGCACCAGCCTCCTGCATGCAGGCTTCATACCGTGCGTACAGCAGAATAGGTGGGAGGAGGACGGTGATGACTCTGGAGAGAGGAGAGGGACTTGAAAAATTGTTCTAGTCCGGGAGGGATTTCTTACCAAGGAGTATTCTCTATTTTAAATGCAGGATACTTTTCTAAGTTTATTATCTCTCTATTTATTACAATCTCTTGGCCAGTATTTTTTTTTTTTTCTGGATTAATATTTAATACTATTCAAATGTAGCTATTTAGAAACTGACAGTGGAAGCCAGAAGAGAATTCAGTGTTGGAAATAATTCTGGACTTCTGAGGCAATGGGAAGAAGGCATTATCATGTTCTTTTCAACTAACGCGTGTCACAGCTGTAATGACATTGACTGTAAGATGTTGCACTTTTCATTAACACACATGCCGTATGTCATTGCAAGAAGCACTCTGAGTACTGAAATGCTATAAATAAAAATAAACATCTCCCGCTTCTGGTTAATTGTAACATTAAGCACCTATGATGCTGCGATGCTCAATGTGCAGGATACATTTTAGGGAATGTCTCCTATTTCTGCAGACCTAAATTTACCCATGTGCAGAGACATGAGGAAAGCAAGTATATCAATTAATTCCCACTTGAAAAATGGATCGACTCTTTATCGATTTTAAATACAAAGATGAAGTCCCCTTCACACCATGCTAATTATGATATTTTGATTGTAATTTCAGCTAAACCTTTAAGTCTGTTTAATGTGAAGAGTCCAATCTAGGAACATAGGGACGTTCTGGATTTGTCCTACTCAGTATCTCACTTTAATGTGCATTTCGGCTCCTTTCACTTGAATAGCTCTTGCTTAAACCTAGTCATGTGCACTATTGAATAAGAATGGCTCAGTAAATCTGGGCAAAAAGGCTCATCTAACATTAAAATGAAGTCTGCGCATAACATCCATTAGGACAATATTGAGAAGACCCATACAGGATTAAAGAGTCAAATTTAAAATTATGATAGACGTTGCAGTCTTGGTAACAAAAGGAAAGAGGGATACATTAAATACAGGTCTGATTTAAGAGATCAAAGAGCTGTGCGTCTCATAGCCAGACACCCGTACACAGACCCTCTGAAGTCATTGCAGCTGGACATTATTATTTGTGTTGCCCTTATCAAGCTCTGACAGATATTTGTACCTCAAAAGGTTCATTACTGAGCAAGAGATCAGAATCACAATTCCTTATGCACTGACAAAGTAGCTGGTGCACTAGAAGACAGGGCGCAACGCTGGCAATATGCAAGCCAGGAAAAAAAGGGAAGGTTGAAAATGAGGGGCCAGATTCTGTAGAGGATCTGAATTGCAAAGAAAGTGCAGTTCATAGCAGGTGCCTGTGACTCCAGATTCTCAGCTGCTCTTTGCCTGGCCAGTCTCCATGCATTGATTTGGAGAGGTGTAGAAGCTGCTTGAAAATTAGCTGAGAACACTCGGCTCAGGGCCCCAGAAAAGGCAGCTGGAGGTTGCCACGCACGGGCACATCGCAGCCACACACGCTTTTGTCACCCACGTTCACTCTCCTCCCCGATGCTTTCATAGCCAGGAGGGGACTAGTGACACAGGAACCTGCTGTCACACAGAGCCCAAATAGCAGGGAAACACTACGGACAGACTGAATGCCCATGGCAATTTTGTCTTATTTCTTAAGAAGCCTCCATCACTAAAGAAAATTATAGATTGATTTTACTCACAAATGTATGACAGCAGTTATTTTCCAACGCTGACATTCACAAATGCTGGCACAGCAAAATATTAAAAGAAAGTCATAGCAAAACAGTAAACATTCAAAAAGCAGTGGCTAAATACAATTCGTAACTGTTAGGCAAAGCTACAGCAATGCTCTTAGGCGAGTGCCTTATTTTACTCTGAGATTACAGAGACAAGTTCAAAAGTGTTTTGGATTTAGACCTTTGTAATTACATCGTAACTACACTGTCCTGGATATCAAAATAAGATCTTGTAAAATACATATCTTATTCACCTGAAATACATCCTTTATCTGACACAGCCAGTTGTTTTTGCCTTTGCTGTGATAGATTTCTTGTTTGATGGAAAATACTCTTTTGTTTTTAATATGTAAATGCAACTGATCCTGAAGGAAATAAAATCATAAACCATCAGTAAAAATATACTGCATTGCCTTTTAAAGCCACACCATTTCTGATACACATTATGAACATACTTCATGCTGGTTTGACCAGTTCTCTTCTTACAGTGTAGAAGTATCATAGTGTGAAATGCATTAATAGGTGTGGAGTCCTCTGCAGTCTCTTCCTTCGTTCCGTAACAATTTGTGCCTATTAAAATACTGGTTGAATCCAATGAAATTAGTTGAATCTATCTTACCTCCTAGTTTCAACTTGTTCTAGTTTTGTTCCAAAAACTTTAAAAGGGTTGTCTTGTTTAGCTCAAGACATGAATGAATGCTACATCATACAGATATTTGCCAACCAAACCCAAAATTCAAACGCTTGAGTTTTCAGAGGTTTTTGTTTAGCAAGATTATGACATTTAGCAACAAGAAAGAAATCCCCTGGGTGAGTTATTCGATACGTGCCTACTGCAGGGCTTCTCACCTTCCTCTGCTACAGCTGAACTCAAGGCAGCTGCATCACTGCTCCCAGCTAAAAGCACAAAACCTTTTACAGAAACGACCTCAAAAAGACACACAAGTCTGGGTACTCAAGTTCTGTTTCTGCAGGTGAGAAGAACTGAAAACTACAAGCTGCACAGCTGTTTCTGGTAGCCCTGAAACCCTCGCTCTAGCCATAGGAATCCTGAAGGAGACTTAGGTGTGCAAACGCGGATGCATTTGCCTGACTGAGCATCTTAAGTGTGAGAATACTAAATTAGGGGTCGGGTTCACAAGCAACAGATGCAGATTGCTTGAGTGAAGCCACAGTGATTGGTATGACCTGAGGAGCTGGGGGTGGTAGCACTTGATGAACATTTCAGTGTGTGCACGGAGACCACCCTGTCTAACAGCAACCATCACAGCTGATCCTTTAAGACTGCAGTGAATTACAGTGTCCTTTCAGTGTACAAATGACACGACTTGCACATCTCCTCAGGTAAAAGTGCACTTTTCCAAAGGGCAGTGAAAATGAATACAAGAAGTGGCATTTTTAATCATAGTTCAATAGACTGGTGCAGCTCACGAACCCCGGAACAGGGGACAGCCATTTTTCTACTTTTGGTCAAAACTGATTTTCACTGATATGACTGGAAAGCGCTCCTCAATGATATTAATATCCTTACCATTTTGAAAAATCAGAATCCAAATATAAAATATTTCATGTTAGTGTAAAGTTTCCTTTCCATTTTGTTTCCTCATTTCAACATTAAAATTGAATTCTCTTTTAGGTAACCGAGCTGCCGCCACTTGAAAGGCACCTCCTTTGCAGCTGGGTGTGTCGATGGTTCTGATTATACCTTTATGTCTGTAAATCTGATCTAAGAGCCCAAATTAAAACCAAAACTCAAGCCCCACCTCTGCAAACATAATTAGACATGTTCACTATCTGAAAACATACTGGGGAGTCTTTGTTCACTTCTTGTATGCTTGTTCTGTATTATTGCCACTTTCTACATAACGACATCCAGCAGTAATTCTGGAACGTGGCACCTTCTTTGAGTCAGGCTTGTCTTTTATAATCACAGTTGCCAGATAAAATGCCTGAAGTTGATTAGTAAGATAAAGGGTTCTTCTTTTGAGTTATGTCAGTGGCTGTTTAAGTATCAAATAGATGTTTTACAAAAAAACAAAGGCAAGTGTTTTACATTAAATCTTATAAAACTGTACATAATAATAGTCTACAACATGAAAATGGCCATTAAACTGTTGTAATAGTTACGAAATGTAGTAAATATAACAATTCTAATGTTTCATATATTTATCATATTAATCACTGTATTCATACAGTTATGTTTGTGTATATATATTCAATGGCACCGTAAACAGTTGTTGGAAAACGCACATTAAGTCTTAACCCATTAGAAGTTATTAGAGTACTTTTTCATCCGAAAAGTTAAAACGCATTAAAAAAGAAATAGCCTTGTAATATAATGCACATTTTGACATTTTCTAGGGTAGCAATCAAGGTGATGCAGAACAGAGAGTGTTCTAGAGTTCAGATTGCTTTACATTTACATCTACTGTGATACAAAATTTTAAACATTAAATGTAATTAAATAATACACAGTTTATGAAACAGAGTTGATTTCAGAGATCCACAATGCACAAAGTCTAGTTAGTGTCTAATGGGAGTTCCCAATAATTTATATCTCTGGGACCTTTATGGAAAATCCTCTTTAACGTGACATAGGTGAAGTTTGAACTGAATTATCTTTTTTTCTCTGTACAGAGCTGCGTTCAACTGGATAAAACATTATTATGTTTATTTATGTTTTCCATTGCTGGACATTCATCCAATAAGCCTTGAGAATATGCTTAAGCATCTGGTCATGGCATTTTGTGGGGCAGGGAAACTCACTATCTATATCCCTCAGTAAACAAAGTGTTTCTAATTTTTTCCATAGTTAAGGCAACTATATTGATATATTAGACACACCATATGCTTTTATGTTGCTTCCTACAATCTAAACAGTAAAAGTGAAAAGAAGTTTCAAACATGCTTTGATCTTCTTAACCACTTAGGAATTTCATCAGGCTGGTAGAGAGTACTTCACTTTAACGTGGTTTACAACTGTAGACAGAGCTCGTTAGCTGTTCACTAGAAAAAATAAAGTATGTATTGGCTTGAATTTGAAGACTGACCATTCATATAATTTATCAGAAAAATTAAACAAGCAAAACTGGCCAGTCAGGTTCCAGTGAACAAAACTGAGAAAAACAATAACACACACACATACACAATTTCTGTGTTTTCAATTATTTCTACCCCATAACTTAAGCTACTCAGACCCTTGTCATCATTCCCTCTGTATCTTGGGTAGGCTTTGTCAAAGGCTGTCTTCAGACTCTGTAAGCGATGACACTTGGCATCTGCCAGCTCCAGCATATCATTTAATATTTATTCTAACATCACATAAACTAGAGAGCCACTTAAATTTGTTTTCTGTTGGGTAAGGCTGTAGGTATAAATGAGAGAAACGCTTGCGTAGAGGCTGCAGGCGCTACAGCTACAGCTGGCAACGCCACAGAACTGCCAGTGCTGGTAAAACAACCAGTGAGGAGCTCGGGGCCGGGCTGCTCCCATTTCCAGTTACGCTGTGTTTAGAGGATGACTTGACAGTGCTTGTGGTGGTTGTGGTGTCAATCTTTTTCACAGTTGGTTTTGGTTCGTTTCTGTTTTCTGGATGGGTTTTCTTGTCCTTGAGTATATCTGAAAACATGAAAGTAAACATAAGATTAATCACCCATCTTTTAAATGTGGCTTTAAATTCTGTCTGTTGTGGGAACACGTACGCTGGTCTGAATAACTCAACTGTGTGTGGAGAGCGATGGGGCACTTCTGTTGATGTTTTAGTTGGACCCAGGTTGGGCACTGGGTCCTCAGCACCCACTGTGTTGCTCAACAAGTCTTCTCTCACTGGCCTGCCCTACTTGTCTCCTTGCAGACACAGCCTGAGCAGAATAATCGGTGTCTGAATTGTGGTGGCTGGTCTCACCAGCCTGTTTTTCTCTCACAGAAAGTACCTTCAGTTTCACCCGGGGTGGGAACTGGCTCATGCTTTAAAACATGATGTTAGGATTGAGTGGTTTTGTAACGTGCCCCAGTGAAACACCCGTCAAGTTGCTGAGTAGCTGCAGGAGGAGACCGGAGAACATATTGACTTAGTGTAATAGTCAACTTTCCAGCTTCTTTTTGCTTTGCCACTCCACTTAACTTTAAAGTGACACGCGCCCCTTGATATGGTAAGACAACCTGGCAAGAAAGATTGCAAACATGAGGAAATACATCGGTGTCTCGTATGCCTCGTTCTTCAATATGGGCAAAAAAGTGGCTACAAAGAGAAAATGCTTCAAGTTTTGTTTCATTGTTTTTCCTAGCGAGTACAAAGATTTTTTGTTTTTGAAGTATGGAACAATATCACTTGGGGTTTTTTTGCTCCCTCCAGATGTATTTTGGGGCAATTTGGGCCATCTTTGATATAAAGGGCTAGATTCATAGGAAAGTAGTAGCAGTAGTCCTTTATTGCAAAAACATGGATTTTTTTTAAATGAGAAAATGACTGATAAGGGTCTCCAGTTAGCTTGACATTCCCAAGTTATTTGCAAGTATCACTGAGATCATATTGCCCTTGAACCCTCTCATTGGCATTGCGGGGAAAAATAAATCCCTATTTCATCTGATGATGGGATGATGATTTTACAGTCAATCTGTAAATACCTGGAAGAATTTAAAAATAATTGTTCAGGTCCAAGCTTAAAAGGATTTTTGATGATACTAATGAATGCAGTGCACATAGACAAGAAAGCAAAAGGCATAGATTTGTAATGCAGATTAAACAACAGTCCAATCTTAAAATAAAAACTGAATCACAGAAGCAAGTTCCTGGCAGAAACTGGAAAGATGGAAAGTATTCCAGAAATATAAATGCAATCTGAGATCATTGTCTGCATGTCAGTAGTTCTGAACAACCATCAATAAACTCACTGGATAATAAAAATGAGCTATTGTATTGGGAAAGCACACATTGTACTTTTGCCAGTATTAACTGTAAAAGAAATGCAATCAATTCCGCCATTTTATCATAATATCAACATTAATCCCAGAGGAACCTGTGATTCCTAGACCCGATTCAAGGGTGACTGCAGAGAAGGGACGCTGCCTGGCCAGGCATACAGTGGGAAAAGAGGAGTCTGCCACTGCTCTCGTAATTCATCATGGCCAAATGTGGATATAGCTCCTCTTCAATTCCAACTCGCAATGGAGCTAACAGAAAGGAGGGGGAGAAAAAGCATGCTTTAAATGTTTAGAAAATATCAGTATTCTGAGGACACTTGAAAAATGGACAACCTTCAGACTGTCATTAAAGTAAATTAAGAATAAATCATGGAAATAGGTGTGTTCTGACACTGCCTAGACTCCTTTCCATCACTGTCATTCTCCTTTTCGACTGCGGTAAAGGCACTATTTCTCTGCTGCCTCTTATATCATCCCAGCCTGCTGACTTCAGCTCTCTGGGGCCAGCTGATTAAATTAAGACCTCACTCAGGTAAATCTATTCCCCTCTTTCAGTTGGCCATGTCCAGCATTGTAACTTGATTGGCCTCTATAAATCGGGCAGGCTGAAATGTATTAATTCGTTTATTTTCTTAATATTGACTTAACCAAAAATCTAAGGTAAGATTTAATGCTATCAGAGAGGCTGTTGGTTTTTAAAAGCTTTCCTTTCAGTGACTGCTTAATGCACTACATAACAAGCGTTAAATAATACATTAGAAAATTCTGCCTTTATCCTTTCCACGGGAAGGACTACATTCTGAATTCTCTCTCTGTCTTTCCAGCAGAGTATCTTCTGATACTATTCATGGCCAATTCTAATTTGGGGTTTAATTGTGCAAAACTGGCATTTTATTTAAAATGCCCTGTTTTCCCTCTTCTTAAAAATACACAAAAATAGCCTCAGTCCTAATTCAGTGCAAGATCTTTTTCAATCCTATATTTAGTTTTTAAGGCAGAAATTTCAGCAGTGTAAAGATTTTCTGTTTTATTCTATTTTTCTCAGAGTTCCTGTTGCTTACTCACTCCGGGATTTTGGCTGAGAGACTCTGAGTTAAATGAGTTTTTCCTCTTAAATATTTTGCTCCGAGTCAGAGATGGTTATGTTCTCTCTACTACTGACATTCAAAAGACAAAAAAATAGCATGCTAAAAAATCAAAGAAGTGTCAGTTTGAAGACTAGCACAGAAACGAAACTCCAGTCTCAACAAAGCAAACCCCAGATGTTCAGTAACCATGAACCAAGCCCCCAGAGTAGGACTTCATAAAACCAACCGCACCAACCCCACAACTTTGGTTTGTTCTTCTATTTACCTTCTGCATTTTAAAAGCTTTATGGTTCCCAATTAATAGCTTTCCCCGTCGCTAGAAACTTTCTTCCCGTCATCAGTCCCTCTCTCCTTTCCCGAGCGGTTAAAATCTTTGAAGGCTTCAGCTAACCTCAGGCGAGCACACGTGATGCCCTTTTGGACACTGGCGTAGGAATGCTATTCTGCACTGTTTGTTTACCGTCACGATGGCTGTACAGCCCCTGGAGCAGCCGCTCTGCTGTGCCCTTATCCAGGTTCCCAGTGTGAATATTCAGACCCTGCCAAAAGGGGTACTTAGCGAAGGCAGCTGACTGCCAAGCGGCCTTTGTGAACAGCCCTTTGGGACTCTTGCCGAGGATGAGGTCTGTCAGGGTCAGCGAAGATGCTCGGAGTCCCTGTAGGCCCCGTGATTACCCGGAGTGCGGAGAACAGCTCGGTTAGTCCAGGGGATTGAGTCCACTTCCTTAGCTGAACTTTCATCCCTGTTAACTGCTGTTAAATTCACGTCTTGACAGCATAAACAAAGCACATAATGAAAATTACTTGACCTCGATGTTTAGAGCATTTAGGATTATCTTCACCTCAAAGATCTAACCGCAGATTGCTAACCCAGTAATGCGTGTGTCGCTCAGATGGCACTGAACTTCTCATAAATACTTACACGGATCAATACTATTGCTCAGAGAGACCAGCCAGGATAAAAGGGAGAGTCAAAACTGTCACTGTCATCTAATTTAGGAACAGGAACCCTCCCCTATAGTGAGGGCTGAGCATGCCTTTAAATGCATTTGGTGAGTCACACGTTGAATCATGGAACAGTTTGGGTTGGAAGGACCTTTAAAGGCTACCTAGTCCAACCCCCCTGCAATGAGTAGCGACATTTCCAACTAAATCATCTACCACATCTCTGTGCGACCTGGGCCAGTGTTTCACCAGCCTCATTGTAAAAAAAATCTTCATTATATCTAGATAAATCTACCCTTTTTTAGTTTAAGGTCATTACCCCTTGTCCTATGACAACAGGCCCTGCTAAAGTTTGTCCCAGTCTTCCCTGTAGGGCCCCCTGAGGTACTGAAAAGCTGCAGTGAGGTCTCCCTGGAGCCTTCTCTTCTCCAGGCTGAACAGCCCCAACTCTCTCAGCCTGTCCTCACAGCAGAGGTGCTCCAGCCCTCTGATCATCTTTGTGGCCTTCTTCTGGACCCACTCCAAGAGCTCCATGTCTTTCTTGTGGTGAGGGCCCCAAAGCTGGACACAGTACTTCATGTGGGGTCTCACCAGAGCAGAGCAGAGGGGGAGAATCTCCCTCGTCCCGCTGGCCACGCTGCTTTTGATGCAGCCCAAGACGTGGTTGGTGTGCAACGCACATTGCTGGGTTATGTCCACAACGTCAGACATAGCCAGTAATGACACAGGGGAAAACCAATGCTATTACTACTTTTTTAGGTGATTACCAGGTTACCTGACACAAGTTCAAGCCATATTGGCACCCCAGCTGTTAGTTGCCCCCTCCCTCGCCTAAATAATTTGCAGTTTGCTACTGGTAGGGATTATCAAAGATGTAAATATTTATTGGTGTACTTGCCTGCTATTGTTCGGTAATAAACAGCATTAGCGAGGTCTACTTAAACGTCTGTTGAGGTTTCCTATTGCCCTGCCAAGGGATGAACGAGCTCATCTACTTAACAGAATCCCCTTTACATTTCTGTCCTTCTCTTGACCTGTCTCGAGCTCAGCCCTTTCCCTGTGACTGAGAATGATCAGTCTGATAGGGAGTCTTTCCCTGCAAAGATTTGCCAGGGCCGCTGAACCCTCCTCATCTCCTGAATCAGGCTCAACACTGTCTCCTCCGAGCCGAAGGGTAAATGCAGAGTCTCTCGACAGGTGGCTGCTGCCAACAGAGAGGAAGAGAAAGTCTTTCTGGCGCCAAGGAAAAAGGCAGGAAGGGAAGGGCAGGTGAATGGGCTGATCTCATGTTGGGGGAAGCTGCATCAGTTTTGGGGAAGCCTGTGTTTGAGCTGCCCCAGCACCTTTCAGATCCAGCTCTCGTTGCCCTTCACCTCTCAGGGCTGAGCAAAGAGGGCCCTGGCATCTCTGCTCTCTTACCCCGGTGCAAACGGCAAGGCCCTTGGGCTGGTGGAAGCGGTGTGCTTGTGCCTCAGGACCTCTGTTCCTCGGGCAGTATTCTTGGGATTAACCAAGAGCCACGGTGCCTGTATACATCTAAGGCTATGGATCATCACACCAGACAAGTGTACAAGCCCTGTGAGGGAATTCTGAATAAAAACAAGACAGAGATTTGCCAGACTAGTCCTCTAAATGTTAATTATAGCAGCCCAGTTTCTAATGGAGTGGGGCACTGACAGCAGAGAATCGATGCTCATCAATCCACCATGCCCACAACAACATGGAGATTTTGAACACTCTTCCATCAGTTTTACACCATGAGCTGCTAGGGACAACCTTTGACCCAGCTCTTTGGGGAGAAAAGGAGAGGAGATTGTTTATTTTGGTTTTCCCAGATAATTTCATGAAGTCAGACCTGTCCATTTCTTCCTAGACTTTCACGCAAACACTGTGCTTTGAAAAGACAGAACGTCAGCATCGACGATGGCAAATTAATGCCTTGGTCTTGAATGCCTTGGTCTTGAATGTCTCATCATGGTTGCAATGATACTCATTACTGCAGGTCTGAAGTGAACTGGTCAGTACCCGCGTTTGCTCTCCAAGTTGTATCTCAGTTGCTTGATAAATTTCACTTCGATCAGAGGCTTGGTTTTGGCTGACAGCTTCATAAGAAAATTAAAGCTAGGTGCAACTTGGTGGAACAGGATCTTAAATTACAGTAGATGCTGCAGTGTTATTATTAGCTTTTTATCACCTCTGGTAGGAAAAGCTGAAATTACTTTTACATATTCAAAGGAAGGAGCTCTGAAATCACAAAACAATGCTGTTGCCATAAAATGTACCAACATTTTCCAAATAATCTATTATCCTGACATTAAGACCAGCACTAATTATTTCCAGTTACAGCTGCAGCAGACAAATGGAAACAGGAATGCTGTGGAAATGGGAATGTGAACACTCCCAAAGTGTGATGAACTTGTGATGCAATTCTCCAAATTCTGGAGTCTGTTATTGTCCTCTGTAAAATACTAGTCAGTAAAGGCAGGTGTAATATATCCGTTTTGGAGCCAGAAGTAGGGAGTAATTAACAGCTCTGCAGCCTCCCATGTATGTATGGTTCTACCCTGTTCTATTTCAGGCTGAGAATATAGTGTCCATAAAAGCCTTTTCCCCACACACCTTCTTACGGAAACTTGGCCTTAGGAGGAAAAGTTCTTTAATCAGAAAAGGGAAGAACTACAGGAGTTACAACCAAATAGGTCACTGTCCTCACTTAAACCACCCAGTTGCATTAGGTTTAGGACAGGCTCTCCAAAGACTGGCGGGACAAGTTTATGAGGGTTAACTGGTGTGTTCCATTTTGGTTCTGTGACCTTACATTTTCTCTTTTTAAGGAGTGTGTGACTGAAGAGAAGTTGGCCTTGAGGGGATAGTCATCAATTGAGACTAAGATTATCTATGTCCAGTTTTTAATTCTGCATTAAACTCGATGTGATCTTTGGCAATGACTTCTGCCTATAGGCCAGCGAGAGAACTACTCTATTTCCTACATGTTTTGCACATTCTGGATGTAAATTCTTCAGACTGAGAAGAACCATACCCATTCTTCTCAAGAAATAACATTGTCTGGAATTTTCAGGAACTACTTTAAAAAAAAAAAAATTCAAAAGCACCACAAAAAAAAAAAAAACTGCAACAAAGAAAAGTCAGGAACAACTGTGAGACAATTTGAATGTCAGGTGCCTGGAAGCCACACTTCGATGAAATGGCAACTCCTTCCCACATTCCCAAACAATCTTTTGTCTATATACACTTCAGTGCAACATATACATAGAGAGAGAGAACAGGACATTATCTCAGCCGTGCTGCTGTAAGGAAACCTGTCACGGTATTTATTTGCCTTTTGATCTACAGCTGCCATAGCAAACTCTGCATGATTTTCAGGAGCCACAATAAAATTGTATTAGTTCTGAGGGCTACAAAGTAAACCCACACGTATAACTGCCTCAGCTCCAGCCACGGTAAATGTCAAGACAGAACAATCCATCTTTTCCTTGGGAAGAAATAACCCAACCTAACAAACCCTGTGTGATTCAGCAGTAGTTCCATTAATCAGTCAGTCATTTGCAAGAAAAGGTTTTGTCATTTTGTTTATATTAATACGAGACTTATTCAAATGCAGACAAGCTGAAAGTATAAGCTTAAAACATGCCAAACATCTTTTACATTTCCTGGAAACATCTGTTTTTAGTCTAGTCCTAGGCACATGTTTGCGGTTGCATGTTGAAGCTTGTTTAGTTTGCCAGATACCTCGTACATACTGCAGCACAGCTGACATGATATCCTGAAACACAGCATGGAAGTATCTGTAAAACATGATGTTCCCAGTAAATCTGTTGAACTTTTGGTGTAACTTTCTTGTAATGAAAGAAACAACTAAAAAGCTCTGTGACAGCCTTCTGCCATCGCTGTATGGTGCAGTTAATTACTTAAGTTTAGAAATTCTGTACATGCCTCACTGGTAATATCCAGAAGATGGAGAGCGATCCCGATGCCGCATGCCTCACATGCTCAAAACTCCTATTAAACTTAATGGGAGTTTGGGGGGATGCGAGGAATGCAGGATTGACCTTTATGGTTAAAGATGAATGTGTGCTCTAGACTTCAAAGATTAGGTGCCCCTGCCAGTCTGGAGTGTGCAAGTGATCAGCACGCCAAGTGCCGAAGGCATCTGCTAAATATCACGCCACAGCTCAGAGCTGTAATTAAGAAAAATATAAACTGGCTCAAGGAAGAAAAATATTAGTAATAATTGAAAATGCTTTGGCTGTTGCTTTTGTCCTGATGATCTCATTAGTTTTGGTTACAGAAACAGTTCTCACACTGGCTGACGTGGGGCACGCTTTGTTTGTGCTCTCATTCTACCCACATCTTTCCCAGTTAACTTATATTGCTCAATACAAAGGTCAAATCGAAGGCTTAATTAAATTGCATATGGGGAAACTATAAACTTATTTTGGAAGGGAGTACAAAAACATTTAAAGCCATCCCAACTCCTCTCCCCCAGACACTCCTTAATTTCTTGAGAAGAAAAAGAGCATGTGTTGTTGGCATTCTTTCCCTTAAGGGGAAACTGCACCTTTTCTTGCTTGAAAATTTACATGTTACAAATATCCAGCCTTTGTATAAACTGCTAATTGTGTTTGCAAGTGACATTTGTAACCAGGATTTTAATTTATCTCCGCAGCTCTGAACAGACAAAGCTCCATTTTGCAAAAGGACTGGATATGATCTTACGCTCGCAGCAATGTAAGTTAAATTTACAGCAAGGATCTGAACTTCATCTGCTTCACTTTAAACAGAGATTGTACCACCAAACTTAATACTATTACCCACCTGCTTGAAGTTAGGCATGCGTCTCTCAGCCCTGAAGCCTAAAACTGAAAAGCAGCATCTCTCTCGGCTGAAAAACCTCACAGATCATACACAGGCACCAGTTACAGTTTCTCCATGCCATAAGAAGCAGATCGCATCGCTTGAGAGAAAGGTTGGGTTTGAGTACGCTACAGCCTGTGCACCACCAACACCACCCCACAAGAAGTTTGTGACAAGTTAGCTGCCACAGCTGAGTGGTTTTGAACCACTGAGATCCTCAAAGCTGCCATTCAGCTGTTGTCCAGCCCTAGGGGCCTAAGAATTTTCTGAATCTTCCAGTTTCCATCTCCAAAAGCTCTCCAACACTTAGGTTTCTGCAGCGACTGTGCACACAAACCCCAGGGAGCTGTGATGGAGGTGGAGGATGGCCTGAAGAGCTCCTCTCCTCTGCCAGACCTCCTCAGCACAGGCTCGCAGGATCACACCAAACCGCTAAGAGAGCAGACAGATCTGCCATTTGGGGCGGTAGCTAAAATGGGCAACAGTCATAGACAATATCTAGGTTCAAATCATACCCGTGGCTGATTGAAAAGTGGTGCTTAAACCCAGGTCTCTCGTGCCCTCTCCAGTCAGAAAAGATAAGCAGAGTCGGGTGTCCCTCAGACTGGAGCAGGCTCTGCAAGATGCTTTAACTACCTGGGTCTACCATGAGAACAAACTGGCCCAAAATACGCTGGAAAGAACTACTCAAATTTATTATCAGAGTGTCAGCAAAAAGATAAGAGACAAGAGAAACTGCTCCGTGCCACTGAGTGAGGCCTCTTCACGCTTCCACGAGGAGATGCCAGCAAGGGGCAGGAGGATGGACTGCTATCTGCTTAGGAAGCCCTACTTCCACATTTTAGCACAAGCAGATGTCATATCCTTAAGGAGTGGGCAGGAGAAAATAAACCACAGAAGAGTTCCCCTCCCACCAGAGAGCTCTGTGACTCAGGACAGAGCCCTTTCAGCTGGGAGCTGCCTTTGTGATGCCGGGTGGCTTCAACACGTATGCTTCATACACAGCCTGACATGGTAACCACAAATAAGGCATCAACTTGCAGCACAGCAGACACGCAATGACAATCACAACCATCTCTAAATGACGTCTGAAAGGCTCTTTTCACCCTGCAAACACGCTGCTCTCATCATTCCTCACTCTTTAAAGGCCAGTCAAATTCTTCCAGTTATTCCCATTGCTCCCTGAGAAACTTGGGCAGATATGATTCCTGCTGCAAGATTTTGAAGTCACCAGGTCCCAGTGTCATTCACACTAATGATGGTGACAGTGAGGATTTAAAATGTTTCCTGTATTTTTGTCATTTCTTGAGCACACATAGAACCTTATACTAAAAATATTTTAAAGAGGTTCTAATAGGATGTAATTATAATTGATGTTTAATTGCAGAATAAACACTGAATTCACCGCATATCATCTGATTTCTTTTAATCTAGATGACAAAAAGGATTAGTTATAACACCAAAGGATAGTTCTGGTCCATAGATCAATCAGTACAAAGCATTTGTTTGTTGAATCTTTCCAGTATTTCATTTCAGTCAGAACTGAAATCAGAAGAAACTGTGGCAAGATTATTATCCTGGATTAATCATTTTAGACTTAATATCAAGAGCAGCAAAGGAAGACATCACAGCATTAGGCTTCCTTCAGCTCTGGTATGGGAAGTTTAAATTAGTCTTTTCTCCTGCTCTAGTTTGGCAACTATTCAGCATGCATATCCTCTGTTTCACATTGCGAGGTTTATCCGGCCAACCAGAACCCCAGCTCTATCACAGCTGACAGTTATTGACGGAGAGGATGATTAGAGCCATCACTCTACTGAATATCTGTAGCAAGAAGAACATGTTTCATGTGAAAATACCAAACAGCTTAAAAGCATTATCTTATTAGTAGCATGCAGTGAAACTGATGAACCCTTATCACATTCAGCAGGATGACGAATACCCAAATCAACACAAACGGAAAGAAGACATACAACCAGAGGTAAAAAATAAACTTTTCTAATAAAATGTCTTACAAAATGAAGCACCACCATTAGCATATGCAGAAGACTATGTTCAGTGTGAGGCTGTGGAGCAAATTAAAGGAAGGAAATTCCTGTTTGGAGCTGGCAGTGATCCCGTTCCCCAGTTCTGTTCTGTGAGGGTGGGAACTGCTCCTTCCAGTTTTCATGGGAGACATCTACACCAAACCCACCAGGACTGAATTTAGCTGGTCTGCTAACACTGTGGTACATAATAGACTGAGGGCTATAAATCTTCCCCCCTTTTCAGGGTACCAACACTGCTAAACTTTACATTGGCCAGGAGTGACAAAGTGGTGACCGCTTCCTTCTCCCACTTAGCCATGTGGAAAAAACGCTTCCAGCCATAAGCCACACATTGGATAAAATCCCCTCAAGGTACTAACTCCATTGTGAGAATGATACAAACACCATTTTGAGGGTGACGAACATTGCATTGGAACTCAAAGGCCTGCAGCTTTCAACTGGCTTCTCTCTACACTGATGTGCTCCAGCTTGACTGCTCAGGTGACGCTAGTGACAAAGCCGATGTGGTTCCCAAAGTCCTTCTCCAGGCACTGGCAGCACCTCTCCAACAGCTCGTGCCAAGGAATTGAGGGTGGTCATGAGAAAATGTATTTGTTTCTAAGGAGGAAGAAGTTGGAGAGCACGAAAGCAGCAGGGTGTCGCTGCAGGTGAATGTAGAGCAATGGGAGACTACAGATCAGGAAAAGGAATGACCTTGAATGGATACATAAAGGCCCATCTCTGCTTCTTTCTATGCAGAGAACTGGCATGGACATATGCAGAGCACTTTTTAGGTGGCTGAGCATGTGGCTTGATTTCTGCGTGCTTCCACCCAGCCACAGAAGCTTTGACAGGCACTCAGTCTTCTCTTTGAGATTTATCAGTTATTCCCAATTTCTTTCTGTCATAAGAGCTCCAATAAAGGGAAAAACCCACTGAAGTTCATGAGAGCTGACACCGTGTGCTGCGATGGATCGGTTGGCACTGCTGCGGTCTATTATGCAAATATGCATCAGCGGACTTTGTAAAACATAAATTATGTAAATGCCCATTTAAAGACTCTTCAAAATGCAGATTACTTGCCTGATGTTTGGAGACAATTAACATCTCTGATGTGAACCTGCACTCAGGGACTGCTATGCTACAGCCTGTGGACGCCTAGGCCTAGCAAACCTTATTTTGCATGCAGCTTCAATCTTGGGATGATGGACTTCTGCTGTATAAGTCAACTGTGTCATGATCTTCTTAAGCTGCATATCACTGACACCATGGGTTTTAAGAGGCTCTTCAATTTGCTATTGCGGCAGTCCTCCAAAAGATCCAATCTGGAATTCAGGTATGTGCTTGTTCATTTGGGATTATGAAGGGTTTTTCTTTTTAATTAAGACTTTGTATTTTAATTGATGCGTGCCAAACGTCTGCCTGTCTGCATGAAGCCATGTGGCTCCTTCTTCTGTGGGGGTAAGGATTTGAGTTGTGCTTCTAGTTCTCTGCAATCCTGTTCCTGGCCCTGGGTCAGACTCGAGTCAAAGCCAAAATGTAAAGAGCAGAGACAAACAGGAATTTGGGCTTGACTATAAGCTCAAGGTGCAAGCTTGACACAGTATGTGTAGGTCGATTCCTCAGGGTGCTCAGTACTTATTTAGAAGGTTGAGCTCCCACTCAGGAATTAAATCAAGCAGTTACATTTGATTTTTTATATATTTTTTAGGGCATACTAAGCATCTTGGATTGTTCTTAGTAGGCTCATTCCTGGCATCTGAGATCTTACCAAAAATCCAGGCCAAGCAATATATCCTTTCCTAAAAAAGAAAACATCACAGAGTGTCTACCTGGGTAAAGAATTTGGAAAAACTAGGTTTTCAGGAGCAGTAAACTCAGCATCTGTTGGACTTCATTAAATTCTTGTTTAACTTCAGTTGAGATGGGTGAAATTAACCTTTATACTTCAACAGTGCTCTTCCTATTTGAAGCAATTGAATCAAAGTATCTTACCAAGGGCATCTTTCTACTTTATAACTTCAAAGAACATTTATTCAGAGATAGCATGTGAGGATCACATAATTGGAGCCAGCTGATGGAGAAAGGGCTGCATACTGAGCTAGCTGGGGAAAAAATACCTAATTTAAGGACAGATTAGAGATCTGAAGCAAAGTTCGTAAGACTGGTGTGTTATAAAAAGAGGTAATAGTTTCCCAGACTGACAGAGACAGTGCAAGGTGAATGGAAGAGTCATTCTAGTCACTGTTGGCTGAGTAATTCCCTGAGCCACGAACCAGTTCCTATAAAAAACAAGGAGCTCAAAAGACAATTTACCACCACCTCAGTTTTCTTTATCAGCCTGTTTAGGCTCTTGGGACACGGACAATAATTTCTGTGGATCTACAGTAGCTATCATCACAGGATCATCATCTTGATTGAGGCATTCATACACTGCTGTCAAATCAATAATGGGAAGACGTATACCTTGATAATTAAAGGACAGCGAAGAACAACTGTAGGCAATTTCAATTTAATTGAAACCCAACATTTACTGGTGTCCAGAACAGTTACCAAGTTACCAGCCATTTAGTATGGCTGCAGTTGGCCTGAAACTAGAAGCCCCACAGAGTTTTAGCCATCTAGTTACAAATTTAGATTAAAACCATGCAAAATAATTATAAAAGATAGGACTATTCATTTCACTGAACCTTCTCCAACTGATCTGTGTTGGAATATGCACTAAACAACATCCCACTGTCACTGACTTGCTACACTCAAGCCATGCAGGCTGATGACATCTTCAGAGCTTAAAGCTAGTCCAGGCAGGCTGTTGTAACAGAAATACAGATGCTCCTGGGATATGGCACCGAGCCATAAGAACCCATAAGTTCTGACATGGCTATCCCATAAAGCAGAAGACATTTTGAGATGAGAGCTGGCAACACCCAGAGCTTTTATTTATAGTGTGGTGTGAGGAGAAGAAAAGGCAGAAGGAGAGACAATCTCAGAGCACTTTCTCTGCAACAAATTGTTGCACCTCACTGAGTATCAAAAGGCAGTTTAGTTCTGCCATTGATAGTAAATGGAAAAAATTGCTGTGGAACAGCAGTGGTCATGCAACTCTGATGTTCGATCACTTCCCCCTGCATTTCCACCATTTAAAAATTAGAATCAAACTGCTTAAGTGATAATCCTTACACCAAGGCGAGTGTGAAACTGAACTGGGAGAAGTGCCTGAAGCTCGCTTTGGACTTTACTATTACTAACCAGTTTCACAGGGATGTTTTTTGGTAATAGGTTTTGCTTAAAATCAGAGCACCTGAAAAACAGAAATAATTTTACCGAAGTGCCTCCAAGCAGTGAATCAGAGCGTGGCAGAGCTCAGCCAGGCGTCCCGTTTCGCCAGACAGGAAAAGGAGAGGTACAGGATGGTGGGAATGGGGCACACGGTGACAACCAAGAGAGCAAAACCTCCATTTGCATTGAAACTGGAAGGGATGTGAAAGGCCACAAGACGGGCTCATCACCAGGGAAAGGGAGAATAAGGAAAACATGTACCTGCTGATGAAAGAGACAGAGTGACAGAGGAGACAGAAAAGCCCGAGGTATTAAAGCCTTTTCTGCCTCGGCTTCACTGACAAGATCATTGCTCAGGTTCCCGTGGCTGAGTCTGGGGAGTGAAATATTACCCACAGCAGAGGAAAATCAGGTTAGGGATTGCGTGTTGGTGCTGGGATGAGGACCAGCATTAGGGCTGTGCAGGCAGCTGGCTCTGGGAAGCTGTAAAACCTCTCTCATTGAAGGTATTAAAGCCAGACTAGGCACACGGGAACGGGCTTGGTAGAGCTGACTGGCGTGGAGCACAAACGTACACCAGAGAAGCTTCTTCAGCTCTGTTTTCAATCTTCCGATGATCTATTCATTTTGATGAATCTATTCCATGTGAAAAGCGAATGAAAACAAACTATTCAATCAGTTGGTGGCTAAATTTGTGACTATCTATAAAATCTGAGGGTGAACATCTTGTAAAAGGAATATACATTGGCAGCTATTGCTGATGAAGTGCTATCAATAGGCATTAAAGCTGCAAATGGCAAGGTGTTGGCAAAGCGAGAGGAATCGCTGCAGAAAGTAAAAAGCCAATCTGTACGATGAACAGAGTGTACATAAAGTAGAGCAAATTACCAGACACACAGACATGAGCGTACAGAGGCATGGGAGCTGATTAAGAAGTCCTTGTGAAGAAATCTTGAAGGCTGGCCAGTTCCTCCTAATTCTCTGGCACCCGTTCCAGCCGCTCAGCGAGAGAAAAGAGCACTGTCTGTGATGGGAGCGAACACGTGGTCCTGTGTTACGGGGAGACGATGGATGTGCAACGCCATTGCAAATGGCTGCTTGGAACCGCCTTCCCCCTTTCAGAACAATCCTGCTTTTCAAAGCCTCAGTAATCTCAGATAAATGCCAAAGAGGGAGACTTGAAAGGCTCGGCTCCGGAATTCCTCAGTGAGGAATAAGCTGGGCGTGTGGCTGGATGTACTGTGTGTCACTGGCACCTTGAGTGTGTGACATCTGGAGCTCTGCTGCTGGGGTTTTACTTTCTGAACACCTTTTCCTGTACATTTGTGACCTGAGAGAGAGGTGATAGCCATAAGACCTCACAAGCCCATCCACTGCTGTTTTTCCTTAAAACCACAAGCCTGATTTTTATTTATTTTTCACTTCCTGGGTTTTCTCAAGACATTCCTTTTCCCCATTTCTTTCTAATTCAATACAATGGAGCCCTGCTCTTTAGTCTGCTAACTAGAGAAAAAATAAATTACTTCCTGAACAAGAATATGCATTATGGACCTCTGCTAGTAGGAATGGTGGAAACATGCAGCAGCTAAGCACGCTCAGGTGTTTTGGTTTTTTTCCATTACAGAGAAAATATGGATCATTTGAGGTTTGTCTCCAATATTGTTAATAATTGCTTGTGCTAGGGAAAAATTAATTGTAACTGAACTGAATTTGATAGAACTGAAAGTTGAGCTTGGCTTACAGTCATAGAGGGACCGATTAAGCTCAAGGTTTGTACTGGAAGATTATCCTCTGCTTTGCCTGCTGTCCAGGAAAATTTCAAGACAGAAGAGTCACAAACATGACCAGAAGTCTGATTTATATGCCCATTTGAAAACTATTGGTGCTTTAATTCTTCCCATTTATGAGATAGTCTGCTGTAAATGAAAGCTGAGTAGGCAGAGGTAGCCTGTTAAGAATTCATTACCATCTTTTCACTTACATACGGAAAAGAAAAAGTCCCCCAAATTACAAACATGACTGCTTTAATTGGGGATTCTGGGTGCTGCAGCAATGGAAATAATGAAGCATGCATGAGATTTTGATTGTTGAACTTTAATCAACTTACTTTCTTCACTGCTCTACAGTGGAAATAATAGGAAATAGGCAATTGCAAACATCATCCAAATGCTGTTCCAAGGGCGTGCCTAAGTAAGTTGTCTTGTTTTCAGATAAAACGAGCATCTGTAACTCCCACTAAAATCATGGCCTTGAAACACATCTCAAAGGAAATCCAACTGCAGTGCTGCAGCAGGACCAGGAGCACGGCTATCAGTTTTCTCCCGGAGCAAGGCAGCAGCTACACCGTGCCCGGCAGCCTTTCCAAGGAGTCTTCTGCTGTGTCTTCCAATAGTGCTCTCTGCAGCAGCTGCTGCAGAGGTGACCGAGCACAGCTGGGTTGAGCAAGGTCAGTATCTGGGACAGCTTTCTTGGTGCATACTAGGGAGAGCCTGCCCCCAACGCACATTGCTACACACACACTGGCTGCTGGAGTACGCAGCACGGATCAGCTCTAGCACTCAACAGCAGATGGGGACAGCAACTTTTTTTGCTCTTTGTGTGCGTGGAGTAGGGGAAGAAGAGGACATTGTGAAAGACAGTGTGGGGATAACATCAGCATAAGAGAAAAAGGTACGGCTGCTTTCTGCAGCTTCCCAGTAAGACCTGTATTTTGGTCTAAAGCAGCACAGCACACTGAGTTCCATTCTTCTTTTAAAAAATGTCTGGCTCTAGAAATGGAAAGAACACTACATATGCAGCCATAGGCCCTTTTCCACATCTCTGCACCGTACTGTAGTTACGCCTGCCAACTCGATGCAAAACACTGTGTACCCCTGTAAGTACCAGGAGAATCGGGTCTGGCCTTGCAGAGCTCTGAACAGTTACCTTAAGGTCAAGGCACTGGTGAAACAAGTCTAAATAATTTCCCTCACACACACTTCAACTGTTAAATACTTCCCTTTGGTTTGGGTAGCAAGATACAGAGGGAAACCACACCGTCAGCGCTGCAGAACGCACCCAGCTCAGTATAGCGCTGCTGTGCAGTGGAGCTCAAAACCATAGCTCAGCACGAGCAGGGAGACAGAAAGCCAGGAGACAGACTAACAGATACATACAGATGTTTGCAGGTATAAAAATGCTTTTGACTCAGGTGTTATTCTGCCCTTATTTAGCCTTTAAGCCTACAAAATTAAAAACCTACTTTTTCAACAGCTCTGGAGCTGTACTGCTAGTGTAGTACATAACTTTTAAAAGATCTGCCTGTAAAATATGACTGAAAAATGAATGCAAGAAAACCTAAACAAACCCCGGCCTCACTCCCAGAAATACCATCTCCTTTAGATTCTGGAATTCTTTAGTGGTTAAAGTCATACTTCAGTTGAATTCCCAGGGTTTGGGTAAAATTTATGATACAGCAGCTAAGTAATTTATATTCTTATTTGGAATGAGCTTTCTAAATTCTGCTTTACCACTGATGCCAGCCTCTATACTATATTCTATCATTTGCCAGTGAAAGCTTTTCTTTGGAGTCAAGACATTCAGATGAATCACGTTTTCTTTGCATCTTTTTTAAATGAAAGGTTTCCTTGTCTCTGTAATTCTCATTCCCCACCCTCCAGTTTCTGTTGCTTTCACTGTGCAGAGCCAGACTGTGATATTTATTCCCTTACTTAACAATGAATAGTACAACGTATCAGTGAAAGCTCTTCTGAAATCAATGAGACTTTTTATGGAGTATGGTACTACTCATTGTGAGCAGGAGTGTTTCGGTCTGGCCTGAAGAAAGATCCAAGATGACATAAGTTGAAATGAATACAGTTACTCACCACTATAATACACGTGTTAAACAGACCAGACCTAGGCAGCTGGAAAACTATTTCAGTAGCTGGCAAATATTTTGACCCCCTAAAGCAGGTAACAAGGGAGTTCTTAAATCAAAGCATTACTGTCTTGACACTAATTCCATAAAAATCAATGGAAGATGTAACTTTTTACATTTCTAAAAAGTCTTTCATTCCAGAGTCCTAACAGTAAATGTGGCGGCACTCCTAGGAAGTATTATCCCCATTTTTCAGATGAGATAATGGAGACACGAAGAGGCTAAAATGATCTGGGTGGTGGTCACGGAAGAAGCCTGCAGTTACCTTCAGATTCAGCAATACATTTGCATCCTTCAGCGCAGAAACCGATGGAGCCAAATGCCACTTCATTCTAAGTCCAGGCGTTTACCAAAAGGTAATTTACCTTATCTCCAAATCAAAATCATACTGCATAAGTAACGATATGCTGGGTTTCCAGCTTGTAGCTCACAATTCTTGGCCCACAATATTTGATGAGAGATTGTCTTTGTGCTGTTAGTACAACTCCAAGCACAGTGGGGCTCTTGGATTAGCGAAAACCGGGAGTATTTGGAGCAGGATCAATCATTTTCTATATTTACCTAGGCTGCACAATAACTGGATGCCTGATCTTGCTAAGAATTGGATGGGCATCAAAAAGAGAAAATGTAGAATGACATTAAGGTTCTTAAGACAAAAAAAATAATCACATGAGATGATAGAAGTATACAACAGCTTCCGCTGATGTGAGGTGCAGTAAATTACAAGCTGGAAGTATCAAAGGCAGTGTTATAATGGGGAAAGCTGTCAACAAACAGACACAGAACAGTGAAAGATGAAGTAGCCTCCTCCAAATCATGCAGCTTCCTAGAAGTTTCACATCCAATGCGATACAGCTTACAGTGAAGTTCTGATGAGATTAATATTTTTGTGTATGGTGTTGTTTTTTTTAATATTTCCTAGAATGGAAACAAATGGCACCAGGTTCCTGAAGCACTACTTGATAGTCTTATTACAGCTACTTAATTCAGAGATTCTCAGCTTCTGTAAGAAGTCAGAAAGCCACCCAGCCTGCCTCTAAAAAATTAAGTTACCCAATGACAACATATGCCTCAGCATCTGGAGATTACCATGCAACATACGCACCAAACCTTGTTTGCAAAGGCTGAGAGAGGCAGTAGTCTTGATTTTTGTCCCACCTGCTACATTGTTAGATTATTATCCTTGAAATACACTGAATGATTATGTAGAGATACCTTCATGCTTGACCAAGTATACAATGCAATTAACATTTTAAAGCCATTTGGTACATGTCTAATCTTACTGCTGTCTTCATATTTTTCCCAGTTCCCATATTTACTGATATCCATTTATTTGTTTTTTTTGCCTTGGCCTATGCTGAGCTAATCAAATCTCCTTTCAAGGCAGCAGAAATCAACAGCCAGCTCAGTGGCAGGTAGTAGGCACAATGGTACAAGCGAAGGGTGGGCTAGGTCTGGCTGTAATTATCGCTGTAATTGGCAGTGTTAGGTTTATGGATGGACTCCATGATCTTAAAGGTCCTTTCCAATCTAAATGATTTTTATGGTATCATAGAAACATCATCCATAAACATTTATGATGCGTTAATAATTCTGGACCGAATTCTGTGAGAGACACAGAATGAGGAGATTTGGATCTAACACCTTCTGAAGGGCTTTGGGCTCAGCACAGCTGGAATATTCTCCTCTGATCTCACACACCCGGCACAGCCAGAAGGACACCTGAACCGCCAGCTGAGACTTGGGTTAGTACCACGCTGGATAAAGGAAGAACTAAAGATGACAGGAGATCTCGTTCTCAGAGCTGAAGGGGGGCTGTGATTGCAGTGACAGTGGGGTAGTGACAGTGGTGACATTTGTACAGCCAGAACAGGCAGAGAGGGCTGCTCCTGTTGCCACGCGTGGCACAGACCCAGCCTGGCTGTCAACCTTTGGCTTTGCTTCTCTCCCAACCTCCTCACATCTCTGCTGTTTTGCCTTTCGCATGTGTGAAACCACGGATGCTTTCCAAGAGAGATGCTGAGGGCATAAAACGCTCATCACCCCCAACTTACTGGAAGGAAAATGAAGATTCTTCCCTCAGGTATCTCTAAGCAATTTGTTGTTTGGTTTTTTGGTTGCCTTTTTTTTTTTTTTGACATTTCTACTTATCTGCACATCCCAATTGCTTCCCCTAATCAAAGTGCTGTTTCTCCTGTTTGCTCCAAATATTTTTGGGTGCCCAATGTGCTAAAGGGAACAGAACCAGTTCTGTGACAGGCAGATACAGCCTGACAGTAAATCACAGTAACAGTGCCGTAGCACCACAGCTCCCCCTTCACCTGGGATGGGCAGCGTTTGTGTAGGGAGCTCTGCTGCTGTGCGGGGGCCTGGCACAGAGACACCTTACGGAACCCTGACATGTAAAACCTTGCATCCAAAACAGGACAGAACATATGGTCTGACTGCAATTAATGCACAAAAACGTTAAGTGTCATCTGTTTTTAAAGACAAAAGGTGGTTAAGATTTATAGGGAAGCTGGGTAACCCCAAACCTCTCATCAATATCCCCTCTCTGCGGAAGTGAATGGAACGGGCTTCCCCATATACACGCTCCGCAGGAGGGGCTGCCGTCCCGCACAGCCAGAGGCGCTGCCTGGCAGTTAATTGGCTACTGGAAGTGAAGGAATTCATTTGTACACGTATAAATGCACATTAGGAATGTGCAGTAGCATGCAGAGCAGTCGTTTCAATTTTACTTGTTTATGTACCTCTTGTAAAAATAATCATTTATGGTCATTATAAACCTGTTCTAATGTAAATCAAACGCACTAATCAGTATATTATTGCTGTCTCCTTTGGTCTAGTTTATTTGGCAGCCGGGTGTGTTAGCACTGCTAGGAACCAAGGTTGCCTGTCGCCCCACAACTAAGAAGGGCATTAAAAAGAGGAGAATGCAACACTGAGGTGGAATACTTAAAATGAGCGGCTGCTCATCCCTGTGTGCAGGAGGCACAAAAGGAGGCCGAGCGTAGGGTGGTTCAGGTTCACAAACCTGCGCGGGAGGTTGCTGGTGGGAGGACAAGGCTTGCTGTCCTGCCTCCCTCCCCTGGCAAGGGGTGGGGGGCTGCCCATATAGCACTCAGGCCCCCCCGGGCTGGAGTAGCAGCTGTGGCACGTCTGATGAAGAGCCCTCGAGACCTTCCTCTGTTGGACAAAGAGGAAACGCACCTCATGGCAAGCAGCAGTCGGGCTGCATCGCAACAGAGGTGAGGACTGGGATGGCTGCACACTGTAGGGAACAGGCAAAAGCTTTTTTTCACTCCAAAAGCAAAGAAATTACAAGGTTCATTATACTCAACTCCATCCCCTGATAATGTTCTGCTTATTTCCTCCCAGGTGGCTGGGAAGGGAAAGACTTCTCTTGATGACTAAGTGGCAAACCAAAGAGAGGGGGGAAAAGTGGGAAGCAATGCCTAAATCAAAAGAGTGACTTGATAGAAAAATCTTTCCCTAGATACTTCTGGCATCTCAGGATAGGAATTACTTATTTATACTGGAGAGGTGCCTGGAATAATCTGGGGAAAAATAAGGGCTTCTGACTTGCTCAAAAGCATTGTTGAGAAGAAAGCTGAAGGCACATTTGCTTGTACCCAGCAACTTCTGTATGCAGTCTGATGGGTATCACATTGTGTTATGCACGAGCACAAAAGAGACCACAGTGGAGCCCAGTCTTTTAATAGAACCTCAAAAATAAAAGGGTTTTGAAAGAAGATCACTATAGCCTAAGTAGTGACTGTATCTGCTCAAGAGTCCCTGTGGGGAAATAAACCTTCGGAACCCTCCAGTAAAAAGCTCCATCACATTAATCCTTCTTGAAATATAACCTGGGGTGCCAAGCAGGAAAGGAATGGGACAATGGAGAGGAGAAGCGCACATACCAACTACCCCTGACAGCAGCCCTGGGTTATGCCACAGCACGATGAGTTGTCCCACACACAAACCTGGGTGGGTTTCAGTTTTCTGTGGGAACATGCCACCAGACAGAAAAACCTCAAAGCAACCATATTTAGAACCTCTACTGCTACCTGCTTTTTTACCTCTATCGGAGATACAATTCACACCTGAAACGCTTTTCTTGTTCTGGCTCAGAAATGAACATATTTGTAACAGCAGACAGGGTACCTCTAAGAAATGACGACATGAGATCCTGCAGTTCTCTGTATTCCCTGGGCAACATTCTGCACAGTGGCATTTCCTGCTCAGCATCCAGCTCCAAATGCATACAGACAGGTGCTCGCTCCCATAATTGCCATTTGATGGTAGGGATTATATTTTGTCCTGAATCTGCCATCTCCTTGTAGAGCAAACTCGGTTGGATGACTCCATTCATTAGAAACAAACTTATCAGTATTTTGACTGATAAGTCAAAATCAGTCAATTGATTTCCTCCCTCGTAGTTCATAGATACCTTCTATTTGATAGGATACAGTCACTCGCGTTGGCATTTGAAATAATAGTGTCACCAAACCTCGGAGATCAGCGGGACGAGGTTTGTAATTGCCGCCGCAGAACACAAGGCACACGTCGCTAACTGCTGACGAGTGTGACGTTGCACACTCGACCCCCAGGCGGGAAATGGTGCTCTGCCCACTATCACCCCCAACCGGAGCAGCAAGAGCTGAGGGTGGAACAGATAAGATGGCTGCAGGTCCACCCGACAAGGCCCTCTGCTCCCTTCCTTCCTTCTTACTATTACTGCTATGATTTGACTGTAGTTTCCCTTGAAGGGGAGCACTCTGGTCTTTCTTTTCTGGAGCTGTTGGGCCATGAGGTGATGAGGAATGAAGTCACGTAAATTTGGAAAGCAACATGCTTTCCAATGCCTTCAGTGCTGCCTGGGAATCACAGAGAAGCTGGACTGCGAGGGATCTCCCAGTGGATGCTGTGCAATGGATCTGCCTGGGCAAACGACAGCTCTGACAGAAGGGAGCTGTCACCCAGCACGGGCACGTTGCCAAGCCCATACAACACATGCACAAGGATTGCAAACCTGCTGTCCCAAAACAATTCTTGTCCCCCCCAGACACTTCCCCAGAAAATCAGGCTTCAAAGCAAAACACAGCATTTCCCCAAAAGAAATAACATCCCTAAGAAAAGTTTCCTCTTGCCAGCTACTACAAAAACCAGCCTTGCACACAGCCAGAGATATTTCAAACCAAAAATCAATTATCTGAAGGCACATTTGAAGGAACACTCCTCTCCAGGCCCTCTGGGGAGGACCTTATTGAGATGGGGAGTTTGGTGGACTGGATGGACCCCACTGTTGTGATCCTGTAATGAGTTGTTCTGCTTTACTAAATGATTACACAGCATCCGTGAAATAAAGTCAAAACTCTTCCAACTGATGTGGTGAACATTTCGAATGAGACTACGGGAGGTGTGCTGTGTCTCACTCGTGTCTAACAGTGACCCATAGGTCTACCCATAAGACAAGACGAGTACCACAGAGCCTCCAGCTCAGACAGAGGTAGCTCCTGGAGTCACAGACACGATCCGGCAAATCTCATCTCCTCTGAAGCCCTCTTCCAGAACTGTGGAAGGGAATTTACCTTCTTCACAAGGATGCAGAGAGAATAAAATCACTTTGTAACCGACAGATACACGCATATACTACAGTGACAAGTCTACAGGGTTCTACAACCATGTCTAACATCCTTTCCCCCCAAGTTTTTCAGGTTAGTATTTGATCAAAGGGCTGGTTTTCTCAACTAATAAGGGGATAAATTCTGTGTCTTTTCTGTTAAAGGTAATTCCCTATGTAGAGAGATGGAAGGAGGGATTCTTCAATGCCCGTGTCAAACTTGTGAGAAAAAGATCCTATTTTCTAGAATGTCATAAGCTTCAAAGAAATGCAGAAAGTTTCCTGCGTTCTGTAAGTTTTCTGCAACTTTTTTTTTTAAATATAGTTTGCCTCATATTATGCAGGAAAATGTTGTTGCAGCTTATTTACTATATATAAGTAGACTTACTAGCTGAAAAAGTCTTATCTATGGAATAATTACTTTCTAACTGAAAGCAAACATTCATCAATACACAAAAAAAAACCCTCATGAATTTGATTCTTTGTTGTAAAGGACATCAAAGCAATGAAAACTTGAATAAACGAACTGAAGCAACAGAAAACTCTTCCAAAATTTATTTTTCAGAGATTTGCTAACGTACCGAAAAGGAGAAAATAAATTAAGGGTCACATCTGCACTAAAAATCAAAGAGAATTCAACCACATATTTACAAATATTGTGGGAAACATTTATTTACTGAAGTTGTCCAAGAGTTTGATTTTATCTAAGCCACATTACTGAAAAAAAGCATATTTTAATTAAACTCCTTACTGCACCAAACTCCTCAAGTCAATACTTCCATCCTATTAACAAAGAGATGCACTTCAATGCTTTGCCAATGGGGATGGTTTGCTGATTTTAGGACATACCTGCAATAAATCGGCCTCTACCAAGTCAACTGAAATCTCCTGAGAGCTTGTCATGGTATTTGGGAGCCATCGAGAGCTGTGAGAACGTTACGCACCTACAGCCCTGTTGCTGGAGATGAATCCACACGGTCACACTGCGAACCACTCAGAGCATCGTCCCACATGTCCTCCTCTCATTGGAACTCACCCAAAAGGGCAGCCACTACACAACCGATCCCCCAGATGCCACCTTACTGTGTTTGCCTACCTCCCGGTAAGGAAATAAATGGACAGATGGCCTCTCTGGGGCTTTCAAGGGTGGAGACAGTCCGTAGTGACACAAGTGACACAGCCCATGCTCCAGTGAGGGCTACACCTTCCTCTCTGAGACAGGATGGCATTAGCCACCTTGTAGCAGTGGTGGTCACAGCTGGTTTGCAACTAGACAGTTCCTCTGGGGAGATGGCTGCACCTTCTGCCCTCTTGCACCGTGACACGAATGGCCATCAAGGCCACTTGTGTGAGGAGAAAGGTGCTCAACACATGAGAAGCTATTTCAGCCTACAGTTATGAGGCTGGGAGTGAAAACAGGTGTTTTAATTTCCTGATGGAGACAAAACTTGGCCCTGCTTCTGTATGGGAGCTGTGGAAAGGATCAAAGAGATCCAGTCTAGGAAGGAAATCATAGAGGGCAACTGACCATTGGCACCTGGACTTCCTTCACATGGATGGCATAAGCAACATCGGCAGAAAGGTGATGCTCATGGAGAGCCAGAGCAGCAAACAGGTTGCTTTGGGCTCAGATGCCCACCTCTGAGTGCTAGAGACACTTGCATCAGTGAAAAGGGAATGTTTCATTGGATGGAGGCTATTTACTTAAATCCAAGCAAAAACCCCACTGTCTCAGACATGTTTACTTTTGTTTTGTTGCTGACAGAAGACACTGGCAGACACCAGCTCTTATGTCATCATTAGAAAGCTAATGGATGAGTCTGGAGTCTCAGTAAGCTCTTAATGAAACAGAAGAATTAAAAAAAATGGGGATGCATGAAGAAAGTTTAAATTCCACTGAAAGGGCAAAACAAGTAGTAATAAAATGTTTCAGTCGCAACTATTTGCATGCACAAGATTAACTGCTACATAGAAATAAAAACCATTTAATTGCATCCCCTTCAAATGTTAGTGCCTATTTTGTATGAGGAAAGGAAAAGAACTGGATGCTTTCAGGCTGAATCACTTCTTATTTGTTTCAAGTCAGTTTTAAGTGCTCACTGGGTTCAATGGAAAGACTCTTGCCAATTAGCTTTGAATCAAAGATTTTATGATTTTCTTAGATGTGAATATACAATTCCTAGGATTTCAGCATTGTTGGCTTTCTCTCCAGCCAGCCTTTCTCTCCCCCGTTACCGACAAGACAGCCTTTTCCTGCCACTCTGAGCAGGGCCAGCAGAGCCTCAGCATCTCAGGATTGGGCCCATAAATTTTTGAAACGTGGCGTGTCAGTAACACATCTCTAACACATCACTCCTCGTTGCTGGTCTCTAGTGACCTAGAAAGCAGTGGTTCAGAGATCAGACACAAATCTGGCAGAGAAGCAGGAGCTGACTCAAGAAGCTGCCTTGGGAAATGGTGCCCTTTTGCAAGCAATTTTTGAGGTGAAGAAACTGTGGCTCAGACAGTGCAGCTATTGTTGTTTACTTTTATCATCACAAATACAGAGAAATAGAACTCCAGTTGTAGAATCTGCTGAAAACATTCACCACAGTTTTTACACCCTCTTGAACTTAGCGTGCACCCTTCTGCACTTAGCAGCACTGCAACATGAAGCAGTTGTCCGTGACTGCGGAAGCCTTCAGGTAAGCAAGAGCTCTCTCAAGTTCATAGCAATGTCCTCATACTGGTGTCTGCCAAAGGTCTATTTTGTGTATGGCTTACTCCGGTAAAACATTTGGAAAAACAGTTCAGTAGATTAATCAATTGTTTTCTTGATGTGGGATTCTCCACTGAGTGTGTTTTTCCCATCATTTTATCTTACAAGGACGACAGTAATCTGATAAACAGACTGACTTTGTATAATTCCTCTGGAGTTTCAACAAACATGGTCTCAAACTTCTAATTCCTTCTTCTTAACCCCTGTAGTGCATTCAAACCAGTAACTCCTGAACTATGGCAATCCAAGACGAGATTTTGGTTCACTAAGCTCTAATAAAGTCTCTCTGTACAACATTTATATACAAATCCTAAAACAGACACAAAGTATGTGATTTTAATAGTCTGAGGTCATATTACTGTAGGTGCATAGCTCACAGTTTACATGAGCTGCTGGCTGGCTTGTTTATCGAAATAGGCAATATTGGCTAATTTTGTTTTATATGTCTGAGTTGGGTTGGGGTGGAGGTCAGCTGGAGAAGACAGCCCGGGGGTAGGGAGGCCAGTTATGGTGGTGGTTAGTAAGTGGGGATGGACAGACAGAAAGCAGCCATCCTGCAGACACGCAACCTACGCCTTGGGAGCAGGGGCGAAGCAAAAAGTGAACAGAGATCACAAATGTAGTGTGTGTGTGTGAAGGTACAAGAAGCCCAAAGCCTGGACAAGGAGATGTGCTTTCCAAACTCATCTCCAGCAGCAGGAACCATGGCAGAGAGCGCTCCAGACAAGAAACAAGTGGCAGAGGCAGAAGAAAGAGCTGAGAAAGGAAACCCTAGGAAAGCGCGTGGGGCAGCACTGGGGTGAGAGAAGACCCAGAGGGCAAACGGAGGAGACAAAAAGAAAAAGGGAGACGAGAGAGTCACCAACAATAGGGCGACTGTTGTCAAAGAGCGGTACCCGTGACAGACTCTTCAGCCTTTTGACCCAGTTAAGGACATTTAGAGACTCGCCTTACACAGAGAGAACTGGGCACGGGGCCAGGACAAACCTGGGGCTTGGATTTGCAAACCTGTGGAGTGTCCTCACCGGGAAGGGTGGTGGGCTGCGGGAAGAAGGTTCCTGGCTCCCTCCACACGCAGTTGTTGAGCTGGGCCGCAACTGATCCCACTGCCAAGCGAACTCCCGAGATGTGATGCTTAGCACCTCTGAGATGATTGCTATCCGAAATGCCAAGGGAACGGGCTTTTCTTTATGATTTTATTGTATTTCTTTCAATTGCTGGAAGGGGTCTGCTGTGGATTTGCGTGGGTACTCTTGAAAATCCTATCTGCAGCTATAAAACCCCTTGAAAAATTTGCCCCAAAACACAGATTGACATACTTGCAGTCTGGCCTCAATGTTTGCAAATTCTGGCCTCAAAGTTTGAAAAGTTCCTCAGGATAGCATCGGGAGACCAGCTTTGAGAATGCAGCCTTAATTACAGTAATAACTTTTCCAGCCAAGATTTAAAAAAAGAAGCAAACTAAAAATATTACCTCCCTGTATAATATATGTTGAGGTACTTTGTACATAAAACATTTCCAGAGTAATTCTGAAATGAACAACCTGCTGCAGTGACACACTACATGCTGGTGCTGTCATTTCCCAGACTAGCATTAGGCTACATGCAAACCAGCCCGCACCAATTAAACTCAAAATAAGATGAAAAGATAATAAAATAGACAAAAAAAAAATCACATCCTTACACATTTGTCTGCAGAGAAGCAGGTAGGGGAATTTTGTTTCTTATAAAAGAATTTTAGTAAGATTCATTTAAGCTAATCTTTAAAACAACATAGAAAGAATTGCAAAGAATTACATATCCAGTATTATAAAATTGTTGTGTACACACGCAAATACATAAGTACATGCATACACACACATACACAAAAAAATTAATGTTTCTCTGCAACAGCTACAAGTTAACACTAAAAGGTAGGGGACTCGCACTCAGTGAGTGGATTCTCTGGGTTTGCCATTTAATACCTGGAAAGATTTGCTATAGAATCCCTGTTTTTCTTTCCCCAAATCCTCATGCAAAGCACATTCAAGCCACCCATTTAAAAAGAAACTGTCTACTTGAGATAAGCTGCTCCCTACACATTTCTGCATTTATCAAATATGACTTAACTGAGAAAACAAAATGAAAATCTATTAGCTGCAATTCAGAGTTGTGACTGCAGTGTAATGGCTTCATTACGAGCGGGATGATAAACATTCCCAACCGCAGGCTCTGTTTCAGAAGCAGCCACCAAACATAAGCCTTCACTCCAGCAGCAGCTCTCCTCTTCCTTCTGCTTTACACTCTCAGCGACACAGCACACAGTGCCCGGCCACAAGGCAGGGCAGGGACCCTGGGCTGGAATTCCTGGGAGATAGATTCCCTCCCCTGTCCCTGAAAGATTTCCCCGCAGCCTTGGGAAAATGAGCTGTTTTCTCTGTCTCTCCCTTCCCAGCCTGTACACGGGAGCACAGGGAGAATAAATACAGAGGAGGGCCATGAGGTCCTCTTTTATCATAGCAACAGGCCATGCAGATAGCCTAAGACTGTAAGGACATGCCATAATACAGCAGCATTCCTTGTTTTCTAACAATTTTTATTAGCCCCCCTACAGGGGGTCTGAAAAGATACTGATTGCCACGGCTGGGGGAAGCTGAGCTGGTCATTGCGGACTCTTTCTTTTGAGGAATGAGAGCTCTGTGCTTGGTTGGACTATGACACTGCCCAGTGCAGAGATCAAACCCCACCCCAGGCCCCATGGCACGCTGCTCCCTCCTGGTCTGACACACGCAAACACTAGGTACAGGGCCAGAGCCTGGTCTGTTTGAGGAATCTGCTCCTCTGATTCCAAAGTGAGCAGCCGAAGAGGCAGCTCTCATTTGAAGAATATGTTTAGAGTGAGGTGCAGAAACACACGTAGCATTTAGCTGCCTTACATGTGCTCAGTTTGTGTTTGACTTGAATTAATTGCTTAAAAATCCAAATATGAATTTACTGACTTATTTGCCTGTAAATTATAAGCTTTCACAGCAAACACAGGCAAGTTATTTACTACCCACACGGAGCTTAAAGCAGACCTTTAATAGTAGCTAGAAGGCTAAGTCCTGGGCCAAAATAGCACCAAGCTTATGTGCTTTACAAACACGGAGTCAAAAAACCTGCTCCTAATCTGAAGAACAAATAGGGGATTTACTCCGAGAATGCCAGAGGGGCTGTGGTAACGCCAGCAGATTCCTGCAGCCCTCCTTGTGGAAGGTGATCAGAGTTCAGACTCGGCACGATAAAGCTCTTCGCCTGAGTCAGGACAAAAAGAGAAGACGAGAAAAACAGGCCAAAGCTGCAGAAAGGACTTTACCTTGCATGGTCAGAACTGACCACGGAATAGATCAGGCTGCTCTAGGTAAGCACAGCATAGAAAAAGGCCAAGTTTAGACCAAATCTGCCCAAAACCACAGTGACAAATTAAGTAAAACCACATTCCCTCTTTGTAATCCTCTTGCTTTGTGTTGTTCGTAAGATAATGAACTGGTTCTGCCCTGGAGCAGCGCTCCCCTGGCACTGAGCTCCTGCTCCCACCTACAGAGGCAGAGACACCCTTCCTTCCTTACAGCACAACATCTGGAGCACGGGGGTGCTGCTGGGGGCTGGCCTCTCACTAACACTTCTTAACATCTTCCAAATTATAAGAATCTCAGTACAAAGATTCTTTCTTAAAGAAAAAAACCAAACAAATTCTTATTTATTTCTTGTATGCAAAGCATGTATTATTTAAATTAATTTGCTTTATTTGACACTTTCCATGACTGATATTTTTGGAATATTCCATTTTTTTTCTAGAATCAATTCCTCCAGCTCTCTCTGTTCCTCGTTGACACGTGGGGTCACTAACGTGAGCCTCGTGTACACATTGGTTGGGCGCACTCATACAGCAGGGTTACCTTTCGCAAAATTCCTAGTTCCCGTGACCCGGGAAGCAGAGCCCAGTGTGCCTGGAGAGGAGGAACACAGCGTGTCTCACTAAGGAAAACTGATGGATCACCCCATAATTAACTACATGCAATAACGCAACTGAAGATTGAGAAGTCACAGAATCGCAGACTGATACGGGGTTGGGAGGGACCTCTGGAGATCATCTAGTCCAACCCCCTGCCAAAGCAGGTCCACCCAGAGCAGGTTGCACAGGAACGTGTC
>JAOXJK010000051.1:24191481-24218086 GCA_025774025.1 Xenus cinereus | reverse complement strand
CCACCAGGACCCCCAGATCCTTCTCCTCAGTAGTGCTTTCCAGAAGATCCACCCCTAACCTATACTGGTGCCTGGGGTTCTCCCTCCCCAGGTGCAGGACCCTACATTTGCCCTTGTTGAACATTAAAAACAGTTTCAAACACTGGGAGGTGGTGGTGGGGAACCGCGTCGAAAGCTTTGGAGGAATCCAGGTAGACAATGTCCACCCCTCGCCCCACTTCACCCCAGCAGGTTACTTTGTGGGAGAAGGTGAGCGGGTTCGTTAGCACAATTGGCCCCAGTAAATCTGTGCTGGCTTTTCCCAATCACACCCTTCATTTGGCTTGTGACAGCCCCCAGGGGGATTCATTCCATTGTTTTCCCAGGGACTGAAGTAAGACTGAAGAACTTAAGATTTCCTGGATCCTCCTTTAAGACTTTCTTGTAGAAGAGGGTGGCGTTAGCCTTCTTCCAGGCTTCTGGGATGTCCTCAGATCTCTGCGACTTCTCAAAGCCTCGCAACATCAGCAGCTCTCTGAACACCCTCAGGTGGATGTCGTCGGGGCCCATCGATGGGAAGGGTCAAGCTCCCGTCATGGTTGGCATTCCTGCTCCACCTTCGCTGATGGTGGGGCATCAACCTGGATCACCCTTCCCAAGGCCTGGGGCCCAACAGTGCTGCTAAAGACAGAGGTGAAGAAGGTGTTGAGAACCTCTGCCTTTCCAGCGTTGTCAGTGACTAATTAATCTCTCCTGTTTAACAGCGGGCCAATATTTTCCTTCTGTTTCCGCTCGTTGTTGTTCTGCACGTCATCCAAGCCCACCTACCTCCAGGTCCTTTACACCACGACAGAATCACAGAATCACACGGGGTTGGAAGGGACCTCTGGAGACCACCCAGTCCAACCCCCGGCCAGAGCAGGTCCACCCAGAGCAGGTCCCACAGGAACGAGTCCAGGGGGGGTTTGAATGTCTCCAGAGAAGGAGACTCCACCACCTCTCTGGGCAGCTTCTTCCAGGGCTCTGACACCCTCACAGCAAAGAAGTTCCTCCTCATGTTTAGGTGGAACTTCTGATGTTCAAGTTTGTGCCCATTTCCTCTTGTCCTATCCCTGGGCACTACTGAAAAAAGACTGGCCCCATCCTCTTGACACCCACCCTTTAAGTATTTATAGGATGACCTCCCCCGATCTGCTGGTCACACTCTTCCTGATGCACCCCCAGCATGTCTACGGAGAGCTGCTTTCCTGAAACAGGCAGTGAAAATAGGTCTCTTAATGCATCAAAACAAAAAATGAGGAATTCCACATGTGACTGTACGCTGGTAACTCTCGTGGCAGTGTTTTGAGGACCTTCCACACAGCAATCCCACTGACCGAACACCCTCCTTATGACAGAGCAGCCGGATCAAGCTCTGAAAACAGAGCTACTTTTTAGACTTCTTGAGCCCTGACGCTGCACATGTGCTATGTTAAGTTTCTGAAACACACATGTAATTTTCCTTGACTCTGGATCTAGGGCAGAAGAAAAAAGGACAAACGCCTCTTCCCTGAGGCAGGTGCTCTTCACCAGGCATTAGGCCAAAGCGTAAGATGTGATGCTGGGATGGAGATGAAGCTCACGAGCAGTAGCAGCAGCATTATCTCCTGCCCATCAACATCGTTGCCAGTAACACACCACGAACAAAGAAATAATGATGAAGTAATGATGTTGAGGGTTTTTTTTGTTGTTGCTGTTGTTGGATTTTTTTATTTTAAAACACCCATTTCTCCTGTCAAGATACCTGAAACAGCTCATCGAGAAAAATCAAAAATAGCAATGGTCAACATTTTAGAAAAAAAAAAAATCAATGTAATAAGCATAACTCCTATTGTCAGCGCCACTCGATCCACATCGATCAGGTCCGAGCTCTTTTAACCACTTGGGCATAGAGTTGAGCTGTGCAGCGTGACCCAAAGGTTAGTGATGTGTGACCACTTAACGCTAGGATTGGAAATAACCATAAGCCAAAGACGTACCTATTGATTAGTAAGCAAAGGCAAATGCACTGCGGAGCCTGTTTGCAGAAGGTCCCTTAAGATACTAGTTTCAGTGTATCTACGTCCCTATTTTATACTGGTACCCAACACACAGCTTTCATACCCACACCAGAAACCGTCGCAAGAAAAGGCACCACCACAGCAAGAGTGGGGGCTTCTCAAAAGTCCCCAGTCTCTGGGGTCAAGGTGACAGGTTTGGAAGCATTGCTCCTGGGGACAGAGCCAGCCCAAGTGTCCCCAGTGCCCAGTGCTTCCACTGCAGCCCCCGCGGACAACCTGTGTGCCAGAGCATGTGCCCGTCTGCTGGGACGATAAAGTGGACTGCAGAAGTGACAGGTTTCTACTCTAGATCAGTTCTTCAAACTTCATCACGTGCCCACGCACAATATTCTGCAGAAGTAATAGAAGGGGAGGAACGGGGCA
Source organism: Xenus cinereus (assembly GCA_025774025.1). NCBI lineage: Eukaryota > Metazoa > Chordata > Aves > Charadriiformes > Scolopacidae > Xenus > Xenus cinereus. The sequence goes on along the minus strand of JAOXJK010000051.1, from coordinate 24,215,645 downwards.
GGAATAAACGGGGAGGCACTAACCCTTTCACACCCCTTTTACTCCCCATGCCTTGCTCCTGTTGGGAAAACAAACAGCTTCTCGCTTCTGGAAACACACCCAGGTCTCTGCATGGTTTGCTGAAGCGCAGATGCCCAAAGCTCAGCTACATCTCCAGGATGGCACGGGTGGGATGAAGGAAACCATCACCAAAGGGAGGGTCTGAGAAGGGCAGAATGACACACCTCACCCAGCCCAGGCAGTGAGAGCTCACAGGGAGCCAGGCAGGGAGAGAGGAGCAGCTGCGCTGAGCCAGTGACAGGTAACGATACGGTATGTAAAATATATTTGACAATATTTAATTGCTTGAGGTATGAGCTACAGATTGTTTTTCACCGTTCTGATATTTTGTTTCTACTTTCACATGTACCACATTTACAGAAGAAGACAATGCAGAGTAAGAGACGCTGTCGATACAGTTATGCAGCAACTACAGAAGATGCAAGAAACGAAGAGAGACAAACAGAGAAAGTTTCTGAGAAAAACTCAGACACAGTGAGTTTCAGTGAGGGATCTCTCGCTTCCTGGGATAATAGCAGGTAAGATGAAACATCCCTATTTTCCACAGCAAAATAAAGACTTACTTTGACAATAATAATCTATGTGGCATATCCTTACGGCACAGCACGGTGTAGCTCTTACACCGAATTAGATCAGGAGGACAAGTGTCACTCTCACGCTGCGAACAACCTGCAGGATTGCAAGCAACCCGTCTGGTGAAGCTTTAAAGTAGGTAAGTACAATTAACGTCAGCTAATACTTTTATGGAAAATAGGTCTTGCAAAACCAAAACAAAACCCAAAGGAAATCCCCTGGTTTCTCACCATAACAAGACCATGTTTGATTAATAATGATCGTTTCATCATTGTGATAATGTTTAAGTTTTTGTATGGGGTTTGATTTAGTGCAGCATAACTCTCTGGTTAAAAACACATTAATGACAAGTCAACTGAAAAAATTAAAGTGCTAGCTTGCCAAAGGAAGAATCATTAAAAGATGTTTTTAATGGGATTTCCCAATGAATTGTTACTAGCCTCCCTATATTTTTCAACACTTCCATCCACACTCCAGATGCAAATAAATTAGTGCTACTAAAACCTGTGGGTAACACAGGTAAATAAAGAAGGAAAAAAGGTGGTTATACCAAGGAATACAGATTATCCATCTCATTCAAAGAAAATACACTTTAATGAAACAAAATGTGCCTTATAAGCACATTCAAACACGTTAATCATTGATCATCCTGATCAGCATCTTAAATTGACTGCAGGTCACTACCTCATCTGGCCTTCAAACAAGACTAGAAACACGGCAGCTACTTGAAAGAGAGGCCAAATAAAGCAGTTTATGTCTGACTTTTAAAGCTTGTATTTTTTTTTATTCAAACATTAAAAACAGAGGCCCACAGAGAAATGCAATCCCAATACCAACGGAATTGTCATTGAAAGCAATATATGAGTAATGAAAAATATTATTGCACATTTTGCACCGTACATCGTAACACGCGCATTGTAAATAGCTACAGTGATGCCCATGAAGAAATACTTCTGCTTCTCATCATTTATTTCTGCCTTTTCTTGTGCCTTCTGCTCTTTCGCGTTACTGCAGTAACGAGCCTTTATCAGCTGCATTTGCTGTCCCCGGGAGTACGTTCACGTCCCCCTCTGCAATTCAATACGCAACTTGAAGATGTCTCTTTCCCTCTCCTTTAATTGTTCTAATCTGCTAACTACGTGAGCTGGCATCATAAGAGTTCATCAGTTGTTCTCTCAGTATAATTAAGAGTAGTATGTGGCCCGAATTGTTTGGGGTATGACTGCTACAGACATCACAAAACACAACAGGATTTTGATCCTAGTGCCTTCCTTTCCTCCCCTGTCTCAGGCCTCTCAAAATTCATCCTCCTCCCTCCTTGTACTTCCCCGTGTTGTACCCTCAGAAGAGCTTCACTGAACTGGCTGTTACACATCTTACTTCTGAAAAAGGCCATGTGCACATAAGCCCGTGAGCGGTAACTCATAAACCCGGCTCGATCACATGAGCTGGGGTAGCTGACAGCCAGGTCTCCGGGGTGAATTTACACAAGCACATTTGCCCAATCTACCATCTCATTTGCTCTCCGGGAAAACGTTAGGCACGAGGAATTATGCAGACACAGAGTGCTGTGAATGGAGGGCTGAGCGGGGAAAGCTTGTGTTTTCTTAATGAGCACCTGCTGTAGAGATGCTGCCAATATCCTGTGCAGATGACACCAGCAAGAGAAAGTCAGGTATTGACTGGTGCCTCCAGGGCGCGGGAGGGATTGTTAAGGGCCTTCTGAAAGCACAACCCCCAGTAGTTCCTCGGAGACGCGCGAGTTGCCGGTAATAGCATTATCCCTGCAGTCCCAGTTACCCGGATCCGCAGGGCCACAGAGCAGAACCAGCAAGAGTTCAGCTTTGCCGAAACGGAGATGCAAACCGGCATCCCATTTACCAACGCTGTCACTTTAAAGGAGCTATAGATTAAATAACGCCCAACTCCCTGTTTCCGAGTAGGCAGATTGTTGTGGGTAAGACACTTCCTACTGTGTTGACTTCTTAAATCTACCGGTGCCTGCTCAAAAAGAGCTGAAACTGATTATCCTCAATGTGCTAAATGTCACTTAGTCATGATATGCAAGGTTTCTTCCTGCTTCCCGGGGATGGGAAGAAAACAGACTGAGCTATAATTTCATACCAGGGAGAGAAAGCTCGGTCACCAAAGGGCCAAGGAAACGTTGCCAAGCTGGTGAGGGTGGCAGGAGGTGGAAAGAATGGGGAAAGGAAGAAATAATACATACTTTAACTGTCGTGAAAGCTTTAAGGAACTACATTTAAAAAATCCTAAGGAGATATTTTAAGGAGATGAAACACTTGCTAATGTGATGCTTATATTAAAATTGTAGCCAGATTGGAGAGTGGTATAAAACATGTCACTGGAACCAGCATTTCCATATTGTATGTTGTGATTTTTGCCTTGAGGGCAGAAAAAGAAGCAAATGCAACGGGATATTTCCACTCCCCCACCCCAGCTGAGTTCCATGCAGTTATATCAGCAGGCTTACGTGCTGGTATAACGGAAAGAGGGTATTTTTAACTGAATCAGAATCAGACAATTCAGCATTTTTTTGACTCTTCAATGATAAGGTATTAACCTGGGGAAGGTATTTTTAATTCCAATCAACTACTGTTTATTCTTGGTAAATTGCTGGGATATTAGGCACTGCAAATAGCTCACTTGTAAGGTGACAGTAGAATTTTATTAATACTTGTTGCAATAGTTCTCTGGGAGAAGCAACTGTGAGGGACAGAGAATGGAAAGGAAGGAAAGGTAGAGTGGTTTCTTTGGAATGAACCCCAAGTCACTCCCACTCAGCAGAGATGCCCTGGTGACATTCCTCCTGTTCCCAGGGACACGTAGAGACACCTCCTGAAAGGAAGCAAAGCCAACTTTAACTGGAATTCTCAATCCAAATGGGAGAGGGGACACCTCGACCTGGTGTGGGGCTAATTACTAAATACTTTGCATAAGAGTTTATGATCAGGAGAAAGGGACGAATTATGCAGACAAGAAGAGGCCCCCAACCTGAGTCAAAGGCTTAGCAGAAAAGTGCTTTATATCCTTAGGAAACCTTTCGTCTAAGAGAAGCTGTATCTTGTGCAGCACAACATTCAGAACAGCAAGGGTGAGGCATCTTTCACCTCTGTCTGTAACCAAAGAGGTAACTGCAAAGCTGACACGTCTTCAGAAGCCAGATGTTCTAGCAAACATGTGGTTTCTCTTACACTCAAGCATAAAAAAATAGTGTCAACAAAAAGACCATAAACAAGCTCCTCTGGATTAAGTTGACACTACTTTAAAATAACTAGGAATAAAATATCTAGATACTCTGGACTATTTTCTATGCTATTTATTGCACTTGGGAGAAAAAAAACAAAACCATGCACTGGGCAGGTTCTTCATGGGTGGTAGGGTAGAGGGTTGAGGATGACAGCAATTACAGTAAAATTGTCCAAAAGACTAATGGGTACACGCCTCCCTGTTCAGAAAGCTCCAAAGCTGGGGAGCAGTTAATAAAATATCTTATTTAAACCTCAGACCCTCTTAAATATAGAATTGTCAATAATAGTGATGAGGCAGACGGCGAGGACCCGAGGAGAAGTTTGGCAGCCCCTAACCTCCCTCTGAAAACTGAATTCTGGTTGTTTCTTCAGTGAGTCAGTGTCTGTTAAACTGACCGCCCCTGTGATTTCAAAAAAATATGTCTGGTACAACACCCTTGCTTATGTCTGCACCAGCCTCGTGTTAACCCCTGTGCCCCCCAAACCACACAGCCAACCAACAAAAGCAAAGTTGCCCCTGAGCTGCAAACACTTGACCAGGTGGGGTGAGCTTCACCCCAACACTGCAGGGACCAGGCCGGCAAGAGAAGTGTCCTGTGGGGAAGGATGGGTTATTACTGCGGGAAACACTATTTCTCCTCCTTGTAAGTTAGAGCTTTTTGCTGTTTCATCTGCCCCAAAAGCAGAGACTATGGTTTCCTCTTGACCCAGGCCAGAAAACGACCATGATTCTGAATGAGACAGGAAAACTTTGGCCATATAGAGAATCATAGAATGGTTTGGGTTGGAAGGGACCTTAAAGATCATCGAGTTCCAACCCCCCTGCCATGGGCAGGGACACCTCCCACTAGAGCAGGTTGCTCAAGGAGGAGAGTTGTTCATTTACTCCACTGTCATCTTTAAAATCACCAACTTTTTAATGATCAAAAACTTTACAGAAATCACTCAGAGTGTCTTTAACCACAGAACCACCACTCTGGTTTTATTACAAAGCTGTGAGCGCTGGAAGCAATGTTTACCAAAGGCCTTTCTCTGGATCAGTCTTTTCTGCAGTTTGTGACCCTTTGTTTGCTGCTCATCCATTTAGATCCACTAGTAATACCGAGACCCTTAGTATGAAGAACTGGCCACGATCATGTTAAAACGTGCTTCAAGATGAATAATGTTGCAGACTAAAACCTATCAGTGGCCCATCTGGAGTAAGGCCAGCTGTGTAGTTATCATTGATTGAGAGTTAAGTTGGATACGCAACAGTGTGAACCCACTGGGACAAGGGTTCCAGTCTGGGGGCTGTCTGCCACAACAGTTTCCTTGGACTGAGGGGTTTCCCTGCCGTTCTCCTTCCTGGGAGCCCTTGGGACATGGACTCTGCTCTGCCACAGCTTCACACTATTTGTGTGCAAGGGACATGTGAAAAGCTGGACCCTGCAATGAGGCAGATGATGCACATCTCCATCAGGCCACAAGACAAAGGCTGCTGTGTATGACAGTAGAACATGTCCTGGGACAAAGCCTTGGACACCACCACCTCCTGGCACCCAGGCACATAAATTTTATCTTCTCTGCAACTGAGAAGCATGAGAGCAGATCATGCAAGGACACCCAAGCAGGGACAGCAGCAATTGTCCTGTCAGAGGAGAACGGGCTCCATAAACTTGCCAGGGCCCCTGGGGACAGGCCCACGGAGCCAGTGGTGCTGTAGGTGGGCTGTGGTGTCACCTGAGCTCAACAGATCCCTGCCACACCAGGGTTTGCAATCTTACCTTGGGATGACAACACTATAATATATACTTGGGAGCTCCTGAGATCCCATCCAAACACACCTAAATCAAGACTTGACATTTTCGCTCGTGTCAGGAGAGACAGTCCTTCTGAACAAACACACGTTCAAGACCGGAATTTCCTATTTAATCCAGGTTGAGTCCTAAGAACTCATTAAGAGAAGCACATACTTATCTTTCATAACCTTTCCCCTTGCTCAATCCTAAATTCAGATCCTTTTCACTTTCCTTCAAAAGATATTTATCACAGTAAATTTCTCAATTTTACATCTCATCCTTCTAAAGGTCAGGGCACAATGCTGTATTTATAGAAAAATCGTAGTTATCAACAGCTAACATATGGGATGTACTGAATAGCAGGAGTCACAGTATTTATATCATATTTACTGAAAATGTGTTTGCAGCCTCGTTCCTCTTATCCTGCTGGGTGATGCACTAACTTACAGATTAAACATTAACAGTGATGGCAACTGATTTACTAAATAGAAATTATAATGATTTGCTAAATTACAGCAGCACCTGCTGTTACATATTGGCATTTATGAGACCTGTATTGATGAATTTTAACACTACAGTGTGTGTTAGAGGTACCAACTAATAAGTTCTACACGCAAATCGATATAGCTCATGAAAATCGGTAATAATTATTCTGCCATCTAATAGAGAGGCTTCCCGCTGGCTGCAACACTTGCCTTCGTGTTCAAGGTTGCGTACTCATGCCTACTAAATTCAGATCAAGAGAGGCAACAGGACAATCTAAATAAATTCTCCTGTGAAAGCAAAGCTCAGCAGCGAAGCCGCGTTCTACCGTCACTTACACTTTCTGTGATGTCTCTAACTCATTCTGATCTTCCACTGATTGGACAGGAGAGCAACTGTGAACCCCAAACCACTCTCATGTTTAATTTATGGCAGTGAAGCTGCTTCTGCTGCAACCTGTCCTTTCTCGGTTTGCATTCTGATGGGAAACAATGGGCTTCTTAAACTGAACTGGCTCTTTAGCAAGTGATTTATTTCCCGAGATGCTACAAGTGCCGCTACTCCGGTAGCCTAATGTGAGCAGACTCACCTCCTCGAGCCACCTCCCAGCTTGGCCATCTGCACTGCTGCTCACATAGGCTGGCTTCTGTCAGAACATGTGCAACTTCATAGATGCAAAGGAAAAAAATACAGGAAGCTCCAAAATAAACAGGCTGGTTCTGTGTTGGTTTTTGTTGTGGAGTTGGTTCTGTGGTTTTTGTTTGGTTTTGGGTTTGGTTTTTTGGATTTTTTTTTTTTTAAAAAAAAAAAAGCTTGGCTTTTTCCCAAGGAAAAAAAAAATCATTATGGGGTCAGGGTTGCATTGTGAGACCAACTTTCTCCCTTTGCCCTGTCACCTGTGCTCTGTGAACCATCTTAGGAAAAACAGGAAACGAGTGAGTGTCAACAGTACATTGACAGCAGGGCAGCTTGTGCCTCTAATCTGATCATATGCATTGGCCTAGATATCAAATATCTAACGTGTGCTGCTGCTGCCTGGTGCTTCTGCAGTGCCTCTAGCAAATAGATTGGCAGTCAAAACCCAAATACCTCTACTGGGAGAGAGAATACTCCTGTCTGCCTGAAGGCCCACAGCTGCTTTTTCCTCTTCTTTAATGCAGGACCGCCTAGTTCAGAGGGAAGGTTTGCTGGTGATACAGTGTGAGAACTCGATGTTTCTGAGGTTATAACGAACGCATCTTTTCCTCCGATTTCATGGGGTTTCTTTTGATCAGCCTGTGTCAATCCACCAACTTTCACAGACTCTAAGAATCAGATTTGAAGGGGCTCAGTACTTACAGCATTGGTTTTTAGTTGTTATGCACTGGCTTTTTAATCTATTAAAAATCTGTACAAAGGAGAGATAAAGCTAGTTGTTTTACAACCCTTGAAAATAGATATTTGAAACCCATTGAGGCTGTATAACGAGAAGAAGCTGCCTAACACATACAGACAGATAACACAGCTTTATGCAATGTACTATGGGAATCAAATGACACAGTTCTCCCTGCAAAAGTGACAGTCATCAGATGGAAATCTCCTTTCAAATCCTCTGCGCTGCCTCCCTGCAAATGTGCCAGCCAATGCTGTTAGAAGCGCTCAAGACTGCAAGCCTACCAAGGACTCTCATAACGATCACCTTATTAAACTATCATCTGTCATCGTAATTTAATTATCTGGTGCCTAGACCATTTCTACTCAGGATTGTTTTTCAACACCTGGGGTAGTGGATCATTTACCTAGATGGCATTTTATTTCATTTTTACAATTCTAATCTAATCTGTGAGCTAAGAGAATTGTTTTAGCTGTCACGAATTCAGAGGCACACAAAGAGCTTCATTAGAAATCAGCCTCTTTGCTGATGCTTTAAAAAAAAAAAAAAAAAAGAAAGAAATTACCAAAACTGAGCATTCCCCTAATTTCATTATAAATTCTCCAATTCTCTTCAGGTTAGACTGGCTGAAAAGGACAGTGCTCCATTATCACAGTACACTTAAAGTATGTATTAAACACAAAACTATGCATTATCTTGTTTTATGCCAACATAAAACCAGATCTATATCAACCTTTGGAACCCTAGATGGTTTCTCAGATTACTTAGTGTATGAATTCAAGAAGACTAATCTCTTCATATGAAGTACCTGGTTATGCAAAGGATACGTGTCAAGCCCTGCCAGACCTCCTTACATGGGCTGTGGCCCGGTGGGGACCTCGCCTTTCACCATCAAGTGCCTGCCTTCAGTCTGCTGCTGTCCCTCCATAGGGAATCCAGAAACACCCAAAGTCTTTAAGAAGACTTCATTCCCCTGGGGAGCTACAGAGCCTGCCTTTATCTGTGATGACACGGGGGAGCCTTTTTTAAAAGCACACAGCTTTTATTAGTCAAGCAGAACACAGTGAATTAAAGCCTTCGGATAGAGAGGGAAAGGGTGTGTGGACGCAGGACAGCCACATGGCCCAGCACCTTCCTGTGTGCCAGGGAGACTTCACTGTCACCACCACTCACTAAATGATATTACTCCTTCCCCAGTGGTACCAGCAACCCCTGGTATGTGCAGCTCAAATGGGAGCCCACTCTGGTGTTATTCTGTGGATATTGCGGGATGCGTCCCCCTCGGGTGCGCTGGGGAGTTGCAGCACTTGCTAAACTTCTTAAACCAAACCAAGCTAGTTTATGGATTTGCAATACCAAATAAAAAATACCTTGCTTCATCCATTTAATCTTAAATAACAATAACCCACATTAGGGTAAAAAAAAGCTGCAGTGTCTGAGGCAGACAGCACAAGTACATGTGTTTATAAAAGTGACAACAACGACAAAAAGATAAAAACTACCCTTAGTCTAGTTACACTACAGTTACATCAGAAAAGCACCTCTTTTCCTTCATTAAACGGAATTGCTGCTTCCCTCCTAACGAGATGATAATCAAGACTGGAGGCCCTTTGCCTGCCCTCCCTCTTCCTGGGGGGAGAGCTTAACTCCTAGAGCCAGGCTCTGCGCACACCTTATTGATCCCAGCCCGGCTCCCAGCTGGGGCTCGCACAAAGCCCAGGTGACTGAGCACAGCTCACAGAGCAGCCGATTTACCTCTTGAACTTCCTGATATTATTGGATCTTCCAGCAAAGACTTGTAAAGAGAAAACAAGGGCAGATGCTTAGCTCTTCTGTTTTTCCCTCCCCCATTGCAGCCACCCAGGACAGCCAAGCCCAGAAGCTGTGGGTCGTTCCTTTGGCAGCAGCTCATGGAACAGCATCTTTGAGTCCCTTCAGATCTGTAACACGGAGAGTGCCCTTCAATCATATCTAATGCTTTTCCTCTGCCGAAGCAAAAAGCACCCCAAGAGGCGTTCGATATTACCTGTTGAATCGCTGTAAAATTACAATTTCCCTCTTGTTATCTGTTCATAGGGGGTCTCTCGACAAAGCCCACTCGGGCAGCGTTAAGTAATTTCTGACGCCTCCCCTATGGCTGGTTCTGTGGAAACGCGGCCACACACCTGCAGTTAGCATTAATCACGGATGCCAGCCTGACTCCCACAGGCCTGGAAGTCTTTGGCAGCTTTATGAATTAATTGTTACAGCAGGGATCTCATTTCCAGGGAATGATTAAACACACTTTATTTATTTATTTCAGGAACATAGGACCCAGCTTTTAACACAGGTGATAAAACCCGTACTTGCACACATTTACCTCTTCGGCAGATTTGTCCTTACCATCCTTTTTTTTTGGGGCAAAGCTCAAATATTTCTTTTAATATATGGCTATTCACACCTTTTGTATCATCCGATTGTAACAGTTTGATATTTCACAGGAACTCTCTAATCACCTCTGGGTTATAGAGAAAGGATGAGGTGTACAGCTTTTGGCTTTAAAAAAAAGAAGCCTAAAGTCTGTGAAAGCCTTGTTGATATTTTGGGATCCCTTAGTTACTGTTCTCCCAGAGGACACTTCATATTTGAAATTATGAAGGGCTTGTGCCACTGCTGAATTTTTTTTTTCAAGCAATGATCCAGCTTACTTCCCTTTTTAATAATATTCTTCAGACCTCAGGGTACTCAGAGGCACTTTTGACCAGGGTGCGTTTATAGCTGCACAGTGATTCTTAAGGTCCTATCCCATTTTTGAGGGCTTTTGCTTCGAAACCTCTTCCTTCTGGTTTAAGGCGATTTCAGCTTATTTTGATGTTATGCATTTTCTTCACTAAAATACAAAGACCTTCAGTTTGGAAGAGAAGATTCATGCTGCCCTCTGTTCTCCCACAAAAGCGGGTGGCTGCTGTCGCAGGAACAGCGCTGCCACCATGGCCACCGGAGATGGTTTCAGCATGGACCCCTTTCAGCGTGGGGCACCGTGCTGCCCGCTCCTCCGCACACCTCATCCTCGGAGCTCGGCCCAAGTCAGCGTGGGAGCTGCTTTAGATCCTTGGTTTTTTTTTTCCAGCGAGCCCCCAGGCAGCCTGACCCCCGGCTTGGCCGCTTTGCAGAAGTCTTTATCCCTTTTATATCCTTACAGATTGGCCTTCTTTTTCATCAATATATATCAAGTAGGGATTCAGGGCTGTGAAGACCTACAACACGGACTGCGATGTGAGCCCTGCTCTGCCCCTCTTCCCCAGCCACTTGTCCCGACCAGCTCTTCCTCCTTTTCATGTGAAGGTGGCCTCCGGGACAGAGCCAGAAGGGAAAAAGGGCTACAATTACACTTCATAGCTGGCAAAAGAGGAGGCTTAGCTCTTTTCCACACCTTCCCTATCACCCCCGCGTCATTCCTGAAATATTTTTTATCATTTGTTACTTCTGCACATGGAGAGTCAGAGGACAGAAATGCAATTGGAATGGCATCTTCTGAAACAAAGATGCAAATTCACACGTTCAGGCAGATGAAAAGATCGGGTGTCCAGATACCAAACTAACTGCCCTGCAACAACCAACCGGGACACCCCTGTAATGGTTTCCATGTAACCCTGGCATTTGGTTCTTGCTCAGGAACAAAGTAAAAGCTTTACATTTTCCAGCTGAAGCCTGGAAACCCCAAACAGAGTCCTGGTTTTGCTTTCTGAAAACCTATTCACAATTCAACTTATAGCATGTTAAAAAGAAAAGGCACTTAAGACAAAAGAAAACCATTCTTTTCTCCTAAACGTGTAACTAAGCACTGCAACGATTTATATCACCTGCTCCCTTCCAGCATAAATATATGATTTAACATATGACCAAGACAAAGATTCCACCATTTCAGTGGATCAGGGGAGACAAACAGATGGACAGGCAAGTGTATATCTATGCATAATAACTAGGGCTACCAAGTCAGCATTAAGTGTCCAAAAGTAACAGATTGCCTGTGGATTTTTCCGAATTCCCTACCGCCTCACAGAACCAGATCTGCTCTGGCTGAGAGGTGACACGAGACCCACCGGAGAGCTCAGCTATAACCTCCAACCTGATGAGTACAGGATCCTCTGACAGCTGTGCCAGAAAAACTCCCCCAAAGCAGGCTCTATTTGCAGAGGCAGTTATTCAGGAGAAGTTCCCTTCTGTTCAGAAACAGGGGATCCATAAAAACTGTAGGGATCTGGTTCATTTTTGTAGATGGAGAAGTCCCAAGTTACCTAAAAGCTTAGGACACTTGTGTTCTGCCCTCTGGACGCATTCAGTGAAGTTCAGCCTCATTGGTCAGCGCGAGCAGATCTAGAAACTGAGACTAAAGAAGTGTCCTATCTTATACAAATAAATATTTCAGTGATTAATAAGTGTTGATTTTCTCTAACTGTCATCAAATGTACATGTGAAGAAAAGAAATAATCCCATAATTCTGAAGCCTATAGAAACCCAGGTGGCTTCCTGATACATCGTAAGAGAACCGCAGAAGAATATGATGTCAGGAAAAGAAAAAGCAGATCTGATTTGTGACTTCCACGCACAGCCGATTTTGACCCTTGCATTGCCACTCTCAGGCAGCACACTGCAGCCTGGCAGCCACAGCTCCCACCTCCCTGGGACCCTTCACCTGTGCTCACATTCATACAGCCTCTCACAAGCTTGACTTGATGTGCCTTTCTTTCAAAAGATCCTCCGGTTGAGGATAAACACGGTATAAAGGATGAGTTACACAACTGGTTGCCGACACGTTATTTGTTAAAGGCCATAAATAAAAAAAATAACAATAAAAAAAAAGAAGTTAGGACCATGCTGTTTCATGTGACTCATTGTGGAATATAGTTTCAGGTTAGTTCTTAGGATTCGAGGTTACAACTATGAATGGGACCCAGGGCGGTCCCTTGTGCATTTGCGTCTGGTAGGCAGGAGGCCTAGGGGATGGCCAGGTAGCTTGCTGCTCACTGCAACCTTCCAAACAAGGAGCACTGGTCTACCTGCTGGTGAAGCAGCGGGCAACCATACACAGCACCTCAGCCTGCTGTGAAGCCACCCAGCCCTCACAGCAGATCTGCCAGATCCAGGTCCACCTGGTGAAGGCTGTGCTGGGAAGGCGTGATGCGGACAGAGCCAGGAAAGGCTAACAGGCACGACAAGGTGACTTTTTCCTCATGTCAGGAGGAAGGAGGTGTCCCCTCCCCTAACAAGAGGGCCCCACAGAGGAGCATGCCTTGCCCCCCACTGTAATTCATACACAGAATTCTCCATCTTCCCAGTCATCCCCAGTCCTATTAGCAGCTCTCTTCCCTGTGGTAGCCTCTTCATAACCACACAGGTATTTATTCACGTGGGAAAAGGCGTGTTTAATTACAGACACATCAGCGGCGGGTTGAATTTGCACAGAAATGCGCCCTGGCCCGTTAGCTCTGGAGGGTGACGGAGTGGCAGCCCTGCCAGGACCCGCTGAGCGACACCGGCACAAACGACTGTGCCTCAGGGGAGTAGTGTTGTGTAACGTGTGGAACAAGATGAAGTACGTTCATTATTTTGAAAATTAGCATGAGAAAACAAAGTCCGGAGTTTCAGTCTAGCTTTATTTTTCATTTGAATCTCACACACTCTTTTTTTTCCTGAATGAAGCCTGAAATATTTTGATTTAAATTATAGTCATCAGTTAAATCACTCATTTCAGGTATGACAGTAAGAGTGATGTGTTGTAAAATTCATTCCTCAGCTAACATTAGAGAACTTGATTTTAATGTGTGTGACTGAAACGGCTGCTGCTTTCTGTGCATTTGCCTTTGAAAACACCTCCAAAAATAGTCAGGCAGGAGAAACGCTGTGGTAAATGAAATTGCTTTCTCTGGACTGGTTTCTGGCAGACTTGGCTGTGTAAAGGGAAAGACACTGGTTTTAGGAACTATCCCTGTTTACGAGAAGGCTAAATATAGACATGAAAAGGCATGCTGTTCCTGGACAAGGAAAGCAAGCTTGTTTTCAGGAACAATTTGCATGGGATCTTACCCACTAACCTGGAAAAATAAACAGCATATTCTAATGCACTCAGGAAAATATATAAAAAAAACCCCCCAAGTGTCCTCCCCCCTCAAATAAGTACCCATCTTTTTTAAAGGGAGAAACTCAACACCTCATGGAAACACTGCCATCCTCTCCTGCCTGCACATCTCTTCATCATTTATTATACTTGTCAAAATTTTCAGTAAAGTTCAGGCCCATCAAGAGGGCAGCGTACACAGAAGTAGAATACCTAACTTCTGCACCTACGGTTATTTCGCTTCCACAGCACTCTGAAGAAGGGGAGCAAAGGAGCATCAGGCTTTGAGGTGAGCACCCCAGCCCACGCTGCAGACAGGAGCGAGCAGGAGCCGGCTTGTTTGAGAGCTGCCAACCTGAGGCAGATACACGTAAGCCTAGATGGATTAATGTTTAATAAATCCTTCCCTACAATCACAGGAACATTAGGAGGCCAGCTAAAAAAGCAACAGTGAAGCTGTTCAGAGGAAAAAAAAAATATATATCTGTGGAGGTGACTAATTCGGTGCCTGAGCATAAACAGGAAACGCAGCAGCTGCACGCAGCTTGCCTCAGGAGCAGGGACACTGCTGGGGAGATACAGTTTATCATTAGAGGCAATGAGGTATTTAGAGAAATCAAATGAAGCACTTGTTCTCTGCAACAAGCTCAGCACTAGATGAGGGAGCAGCCCACAGATGTGCTTCCTTCCACCGGCACTGATTTGCCCGGGTTCCCTGGGCAAGCTGCATAACCCCCAGCCCTCACCCACCCCATCCCACACCAGCACAGAGCCTGGCCCAGTGCTGTCAGGGCTGACAGTGACCACATCAGACACCAGCATTCAGCTTCTGGTGCCTCCTAACTCTGGAAATGCCTTAGGGGTACGAGCAGCCTTTGCTTTCTGTGCTGGGAGCCACGTTGGTACCTACACAGATGCTGGACCTTTGCTCTTTCCTGGGAGCTCCAAGGTGCAGGGAGTAGACACCTGATTTTGTACCCAAACTGAACCTGGAAGAGCTATGAGAAGGCAGAAGACAGCATTTATCTAGTCCTACATCATGAGAATATCTATTCAAGTGTCTAGCTGCATAGCAGGGCGCCAACAGCTGGAGCAACAGATGCACACTACTACTTCAAATAGCTGGTCAAGAAGTATTCAAAAACTTTTCTGAAGTGAAAAACTATATATAGAAATGAGGCTACATCCACTTTATTAGCACTTCTGCATTTTTAATCCTCCATTTTTCCTCATTTCAACAAAGAACGAGCCAGGTATTTATTTCAAGCTTGCACTGATGCCTGCGCCTTGCCAAGAGCTTGGCCACAAGAGGAGGAACGTGCTGACACCGGGGCAACTGCTCTGCTGTCACAGCAGGCTGCCAATCAGGCTGAGAACCACTGCTTGGCATCCAGCAACACACAGGAATGTGGAAGGGCATCAGCTGCCCTTTTTTTTTTTTTAGGACACAGCAAGCAGACTGTTTGGGACAATGACAATCAGTAATCCCCATTACCAGCATCTTGAGAACAAGCCCTCAGACACAGGAGGACACTGCTATTTCAGTGACAGAAAACTGTAGCACCGAGTTGTCACTCAGAGCCATGACAACTTTTGCAGAGCAGAAAGAGCAGCCACACCTGTAAGCCGAGTGGTGCTTCTGTAGCCTTTGGCACTTCCTGATTTCCCTAAGCGGAGCCCAGTCCTCATGTGGACCTACCAGCTCAGCCTGGGAAACAGGCCGACCACATTTCCCAGCAGTTGCCCTGTATAGGAGCTCGGCCCAGGTATGTCTGAACAGAGCTTCTCTTTCCATGTGACTCAGAAACCCGTTCTAAGCAGGTCAACAGCTCCCCTAAAAACATGCCATGGCACTGACGTTTTCAGCAGCTAATTGCCTAGGGAGATGGGAACACCTTCCACCTTCCAAACCCTAATACTTAAAAATGTATATTGTGTATATAATCATGTAATATGTATATATTACAATAAAAATGCATTATCTAATGCATTACACATCTTGTGTATTATACCATAATGTGTATATAACACATTTGCACTATGCACCTACCCTACTGCACGCGTTTCATTGGAAAATCACAGCTGCACAGTGAAGGAAGATTAATGTAACTGTGGCAAAAATAAGTATAAAGACTTAGAAGCTGCCCTAAGCATAGAGATCACCAGTCCTCAAAATAGAAAGCAACACCCCACCACTCAGCTCTACCACCTGATGTTTCTCAGTCACACACACAAACTTCACCTTCCCCTTGCTCACATTTCAAAACACAAGTTGGCAGAGACCTCAGGCTAGAAACCACGGCCCCCTTCCAGATGTTGACTTTATTCTGGTTTGGTACGGTGCCCATGTTCTCTACCCATCTTTTTCCTCCTGCTCTCTGCATTTTGCCATCCTTATTCAAGGTCAGGTTGGACGTGGCTCTAAGCAACCTGATCTAGTTGAAGATGTCCCAGCTCATTGCAGGCAGGGTTGGACTTGATGGCCTATTAAAGGTCCCTTCCAACCCAAACTACTCTGTCACCCTACCTCCCCTCATCCTCCTACCCAGTTCATACCACACACCTCCTGCTGACTGTTCCCTCCCTTCCTTCCAGGCTGCTGCCCCCAGGGGCTGCAGGACTGAGGTCCCTCCGTGACCTGGGGGAACACTGGGCAGCAACAGGATGGCAGGGCGGGATGGCGGAGGGGGTGCTGAGGGTGGGGGTGTTCGCCTGTCACCCACCACAGAGACCTGAAAGCTGGCCTGGGAGCCTGTACAAGAAGAGCTGACAACACTGCAAGTGTTACAGAGACACAGCCTAGATTCTAAAGAGCAGGTGAAATGTACTTTGGGCAAAGCCAAATAGTTCCAGGTTCATCTTCCCGTGCATCCAGTCATTTATGTGAAACAATTTAAAGGCACTTTACTCAGCTTGTCCTCATGAAGAGCCTCTTCTGCCATGCAGGTATTTCCCTTCCCCTAGTCTTGCTTTCATTCTTGTAATATTACCACCATCAAAAGTCATTTAATTTCAATTTCATGGCTTGATTGGGCTGAATGTAATGGAACCAGATGCTGTGAATGAATGAAAGTTCCTTCTGTGAACACCCATCATATTTTTGAGTTAAGTGGGCCATGTTCAGCTGCATGCAGGTACTTCATATGCTTTCAGAGCATTTATCTGACTGTACCAGGTATGAAGCCAGTCCAATGAGCCGAAACTAAAGTAAAAAGCATTAAACTGGCCTTTGTTGTTCCATAAAGAAAATACTATAAAGCTTTAATTGCTAGTTAATCAACACACTCCAAAATAAATGAATCATACTATTTTTCTTGGTGCTTACGTGGTTCAAAATAGCAAGAAAATTATACGCTCATTTTCCCCCTAGGGTTTTTACTGGAGGACAATTTCAAAGACGAAACAATTTAACCAGAACATTTTATTTCTGTATAATCACACGGCCACTACTGAATACGGCTGCACAAAAACTACAGCATTTGAGAGCGCTAGTGGCTGGTACCCAGAGAACTGCCTTGAGAAACATGATTTTGCCAAAATCCTCTTTTCTGCTGCCTCTACAGAGGTACGATAGGCTTGCACAGCACCAGCGAGAGAAACCAGCTTAGGTGGGCAATACTTTGGAGACTCCGGGAGTAACACCTGAAGTTATCTGAGGGGGGTTTCAAGCAGCATTTTTCTTAAACTTTTTCTAGTTGTCCTCCAGACATCAGCTAGCCATCAACAGAGTTCAAGGAACTTGGTACAAAAGATACACACAGGATTCACTCTCAGCTAACTTCAGCAGCAATAAAATACAGATTTCAGCAAATGAATGAACCATAATGGAACAAACACACTGCATTATAGAGATATGTAGTATAACACTTCCAAAATTAATCAATAAACAGGAGTATTAATCTTAAAGTGCATGAATTTTTAAAGAGGCCTAAGGTAGCGAGGTTCCAGCCTATTGGAAGCAGATCTTACCCAAGCTTTCAAAATTATTCTGGTGGAAAAAAAAAAAAAAAGAATCTCCTTGGATGTGCGAGAGCATGAACAGGAGTGAGGTGTCAGAGGGCCATCATCTCTGGACTGAGCCCTTCCTTTACTAATGACTACTACAGGATTTTCATCAATATCAAATGGCGAAGCTAAATGCCTATAAAGCATCTTAATGTGTACTAAAAAGCTCTACTGAAGTCAGCTAGCCTTATTACAGTCCCTCTGCCTCCTGGGTATGCACTTTACTTGCTCTGCAGGGTAGGAAAAGCTTCCTGCTCCGTGCACAGCATCTACCGTGTTGGATCAAGGTAACGGAGACTCTCCGTTGTGCTAAGAGGTCTCCAGGCTCATGCCCTTTGATGGCTTTGGTACCAGATCTTTCTGGTTAAGTTTTGCAGATTGAGAACTGGTTTTAGAATAAGTACCCAACTTTAGCAGCAGTTTCATGGAGACGTGGGTGATAGTTCAATCCTGACATGGGGGACTATTGGATGTGCAGCAGTGCTATTAACAGCAGCTTTAAAACATAGTTTAAAGCAGAAATTGGTATGGGGTGCTTTTTTCCCCCTCCACTATTGATCCTATCTTTGCCCAGAGCGAGCACACAGGACCGGGTATCACCCCAAGAAAGCTCCTTTTCCCACGGGCCTCCTTTCCCTCAGGTTCACCCCACACACAGCTGAAGCATTTCACTGCTCAGAGACACACACATGAGAATTTCAGGTGTTTCACAGACATGTGCTGATGGCAGCACCTACCCTGACACCCTTTCTGCTGGCAGGCTCCATGACCAGCACTCTGCAACCCAAGGCATAGCAGAGGCCCTCTCTAGCCTGACCCATTGCATGGACATTGTATTCATAGACACAGAAGGACTGAACACCACTTCTGGTGTTTACCGAACACCAGTAAGTACTATAAATGAAGACATAATGAAAAAATACTGCAATTTTAATTCAAATAACATTTTTTTTTTGACTGGGGGGAAGGTATTCAAACTTCAAATCAGAAGTGGGAAACTCAGAGAGAGCTGTCAACACTAAGATGTCTGCTTTTACTTTCCACAATGACACATTTACTTACAATACTAGCTATTTTTTTATATATTTAAAAAAATAAATCTGAGGTTAAGTTCCTTATTTTCAATAGCATGCAAAATTGTGTTTATAAAAAAATCTTGAGATGGCCAACAGAAAGTTTTCCCCTAAATATTTTTTGGTAGATGGCTCATTGTGGAAAATCAGTTACATTGTTTCTCATTAAACAGTCCAGTAGTATCATGAATGTTAAACATAATGAATTTCACATTGTAAGACAATTTCCATACTTGAAATCATGAGGTTGGTGACATTATTAGCTTTTTCCCTAGCTAAAGCTCTTTCATTATTTCTGATTTTCTCTTCCTCCTAGGAGGATAAAATTTATGAGGGCAACCTACTCTAAGCTGGGCTACTTCTTGAATTCTCGCTGATAGGAAGCAATCTTATGTACTAAAATAACAGAATAAAATAAAACTACTTAAGTATTTTTAGAATATGGATGAATTTTCCTGTTAAAAAGAGATGAATTTAATACTACTGGAATATGCACAAATTTCACTTAATAAATATGCCAGGCAAAGAAACTAAACTGCTTCTTGTGCAAAGGAATTGACATTCATGGTTCTCATACAGTTGGACACAAAATTTCAGCAAGGAATTAAAATTATAAATAGAATGTTCTCAACACCGAACACAGGCTTTCTCTCTTCCAAGTATATCCACCATAAACATTAAATGCATAAATAACCTTCATCTTGTGCATTAACGCATGTCAGTGTTTTCAACACAGAAATCCTTGACCACAGTGATGTTGTTTGTAGCTGAAAAGAAACTCTGCACAGCCCTGCCTCTGTCATCTGAGTGTGTCACCACTGACAGTCTGACCACAGCTGGTCAGACCGCTGCTAAAGACAGGCTGCCCTATACAAGCAAGCAAAGGTCTTCATTTGAAGCCACACAAGTAGTGCCATTTACATTTTCCAAAATAAACACCTTCACTCTTATAAAACAAAGTTATTTTACTCAATATGTAAAGAGTACATGGTCCATGAAGGATCCATAATGCATTTTCTAGAGCATATCATCCCCAAGCACACAGAATCAGCGAACACACATCACCATTTCTGAGAAAGCTCCAAATCCTAGAAAATGCTTCTCCAAGTACCAAATCCTTCACTTCCCAGCACAGGCAAATAACTGGGGAAGAATCTCTCTCCAGAAAACACACAAACCACAGATACACCAAAGGAATTAGAAAAAGTGCACTACAAATACCACTGTGCAGGACTAGCATCCTGCACCTGGGAGAAGAGCAGAGTGCCAGTTTGTCCATGTTGAAGCCCTTTTTTTTTTTACTGCTACCTGAAGGCAGCTCCTACAAGGAGAAGGATTTGGGTGAAACTTGAGCAAATAATACCTAATCTTCCTGGTGGTTAAAACTCTCATGAAATGAAACTGCCAAATTAAAATCGACCAGCTTGGGACTAGGACTTGCAGTGATTCTGCCCAGACAGATCCCAGCATGGACTCCATCCACGACAGGTCTCTGCAATTGTAGTTCAGAAAATATCCCATTGCCCTTCGCAGAAACTTATTTGACTGCAGGAAAGGAAGTGGTGAGAGCAGTGGATTTAGCTGACAATGACTTAACACAAGCTCAAATGTTAGATTTTTTTTCCCCACCTTTTTTCTTCCTTAGGTGTTTTTCAGCCTTTTCAGCTGTGGATGAGTTACAGGTGGTAGATGTAAGAAAACATGCTTTCGTCTGAGGACATAATGCTTCATAAATTATATCCTTGTAATAGCTTTTGTGATTATATTTTTATAGTACCATAGATTGTCTCTCAATCTCCGTTCTTTACTGAACTTTCAAAACACCTTGCAAACATGAACAAGCATTTTCTAAAGTATTCCTGCCTGTAAATATATTACTATGGAGCACAAAACTAACTAAAATTTCTAGTAAGTCCTAAGTAAAGAAAGAAAAGCAGCTTTTCGACTTCATCCAGAACAGAACACAGTCTGCTGTTCTTAAGTCACAGTCAGGCCACATCACCTCCACCGGAGAACAGCGATGCTTCACTGCCCAGGTTACATCCTGCTTCCCCAGGGTGTTACAACCACTTGTAACGAGTTGCCACTTGCACAGATTGAAATCTGGGGGTTAGAACACAAGTGAAGCCTGTAGCTAATCCAGCTGCATAACACAGGTACAGGGCCCTGCTGCATCACTCGCATCTCAGCACCCTGCCTCCTCTGCTCACCCGTTTCCTTAGGCTCACTCTCAGAACTGCAATAAAACTTCCACAGACACACAAGAAATAAAGCGGTGTTTTATCAGAACAAAGAATTCAAACGGCACATTTACCCACCCATGTAATGTGAGAAGAAGTTTATGAAAAGGCAGTGAACAAGCCCCATGTGGTACAAAAAGAAGTGTTTTCTTTGGCAGTTTATATCACCTGTAAGTCCCAAGGCAAGAACCTGGTGCACAAGTCAGTCATGTCGATAGAGCCAAGATATTTTCTAGGCAGAGGAAGGTTTCAGAGGGAGCCTGAGGCAGCAACAGCCCTGCTACGTGTGGGGACAAGGACCTACACTGGATCCCAGGCAGAGGGATCTGACAGAGGCACCCACCTCTGTCAAGAGCTGAAGCCCCCATCAGTGCTACCAAAAAATGGAGCTTGCATTTGTGGTCAGATTCAACTGTGGCTCAGCCTTGGTGTAACTCACTCTGCAGTGTCTACACAAGCCAAACTCAGTCAACTGTGAGAGGGCCCGGCTTTGAGGGTAGGCCCACTGTGTAGGCCAAGCCCTGAAGAGGAAGGAAGGGTTCTTTAAAATATTGGTTAGTGCACGGGAGGAAGAGGCAGCAAAATAAAGTAACAGGTTTCGGGACAGATCCCGAGCAATGCTGCTTCGGAAAGCAGTGAAAATTACAGAAGGAAAATTAACTTCACACTTAGCACAAGCTGGTGCAACTTGACTGTAATCAGCAGAGGCAGTACCACTTACACCAGACATTAATTTGGCCCAGCTCATTATCTCTGTGCTGTCTCATTGCTCAGTAACAGCCACAGTAAGATCCTGAAGCGTAAGGCAGAAAAGAGAATCCCAATCCATTCTGCTCATCTCAGGCAGCGTATAAATAAAATACTGACTGTGTGGGCTCTACCCCTTATGAATTGTTTTATCTTTCTTCACTTAGGGCATGAATCTGATGTCTTAATTCAGACCATTACCTATAGCCTACACAAGGCTGGAAGATGCAAGCAGGTATTACTGAGCTGTGCTTCACCCGCCAGAGAAACTTTATACTGGTTCTTACCACCTTTTTTTTTTCCTGAACAATAGATCTGCACATAAAACCTGTCTTCCCCCACTGAAATTGGCTAAACATTAGGGAAGATGAATGTATGAACAAAACCTAATTAGTAGGAAGGTGCTAGGAGAGGCTTTAATGACAGGAACGCTTTCTGAAATGCTCATCTGATATGGTAGTGACTGAACGCAAGCAGAGACCAAGCGATGCCTTGGCCAAAAGTTGAGGAGTGTTGGTAAAAGCCTGACTGGCAAGGGGACTGCACTAAATCCATTGGTGCAGGGAACTCTGACTTCTTTATGAAGAATATTATATGCATTCAAGATCAAAGGCTCCCACCATAACGAGCAGCAAAAGATCATGGAAAACAGTGTCAAATGGGACATGCCCTGAGGCTCAATAAACTTGAAAAATTCTGTTTACTAGTTGTGAGAACTATCCAGGATACTGTTTCTCAACCAGTGGGTCAGGAATATGTGGCAAGAGAGCAGGCAAGGCATTAAAAAAAGGTCACGAGATGGTGAAAATCACACTGCAATCTTCAAAGAGCTTGTTCCTTGTGCACCCAAACACCTCCTGGGCAGACCATCCTCTGTAAGCTACGCAGCATGCACAAGAGAGTAAATTCCACAGGTTTAACTGTGCAATCATTAAGAATATATAATTCAAGAGTAGGAATAAAAGTGAAGAGGAGTCATTAAAAAAAAAATTGAGTTTGAATAAATGGCTGGCAATCTGAAAAAGCTGCAACATACTTGTCTGGAAGAAATTGGATGTGCCTTACTGTAGGGCTGCAGAAAGATGGGACACTTGGTTGCTATTGTTCATGGTAGGTAATATGTAAGATGGTCCAGACAATCTGCTGAAGCAGGTAATCAGCTGGATAATTTAATATGGTTTAAGGAAGAACGATTACACATCTAATGGCTAACAGAAAAGCAAAATACATCATGATTAAGGTTTTGCTGGAGGAAATGGGAAAGGCTAGAATACTTTGGGAATTACGCTATGGAGAAGAAAGATTAGCACATCAGCTCAGTACAGATGACTTTTTACAATGGGAGATACAAGAAAATGCTTGCTTTTGAAATAACCACCCTTTTACACATAGAATAGCATAGTGCTAGGCTGAGGTTTGGTCAATATTGTGTGCAGTGCTAGTTTCCCAGTTTAAGACACTTGCATATTAAAAAAGGTGCAAAAAATTCCAACCAAGTCACAGTACTGATGCAGGGACCTATAAAAACATATTAATGAGTTAAACATAGCAAATTTGGATGAACAGGCAACTAGAAAGGTTTCTTAAAAGCCCAGCCAGCACCATACACTTGGGATGCTGTTTGTTTTCTATAAAAGGTGGGGTTTTTTTAAATAAAAAAAAAGTCAAAGCCTGTTCTTTAATTTCAGCATTGCATGCAAAATTATGAATTTTAGTAGAAGACATGGACTTTTCTTGGAAAAAATAACTACCACAGCCAGTCTATCCCAAAGCACAAGTCATTTCGCAAGAGGAAAGAGTTTGGTGAGAGGGAGAACCCGGACCAGGTACCACTCAGCAGAAGGTAAGTGCACAAGACACCACTCCTACAGGCAGCACAGAGTATTTGATATGGAAAGGGTTTGATTTCAACTTCCAGGGTTTTGATTATTCACTAACTTGATGGGGAAAGTTAAAGCCTAAAAGCAAAGAATATTCCAACCAGCCACAAGTATGAAACAAGAAAGGAAGAAGAGAGGAATATGAAGTTTAAAGCAGCCACATGTAGGAAAGACCAGCGAATTTCTTTGAATACACTAAGAAATAGCCAGTGCTTGCTGAAAGTTCAGACTATATATTTTTATGATCATAATGTGCACCAGCCTCTGTGCACTGGAGCAAGAAGGGCAGAGGTCTCTTGCTGTTAGGGGGCAACCACAAGCCTGCAAGAAGGGCAGGAGGAAGCCCAGCAATGAAGGATGTAGATGGAGAGATCTGGGATCTCTCCTGCCTCTGCAATTACGTTTGTGTGAACTGAGGCAAGCCATTTCGCCTCTGTGCTTCACTCTCCTTATCTACAGAAGGGAGATTATCACCCTTATCTCCACTGAAATACTCAGGCATTTAAGAATATAAAGGAAGTTAAGTAGCCTGTGAATGTCAATCCTTCCTTTTTTTTTTTTTGAATAATTTAAAAAAAATAATCTTA
>JAOXJK010000051.1:24175700-24191381 GCA_025774025.1 Xenus cinereus | reverse complement strand
ATAATCTTATGCTGGTACCTTTAGCACCTCTTCTGTTTTCCCACATGCAGAACATCCCAGAACTTTCTGCTCCTTCAGTGCACTATTTCCCCAACTTGAGCTTCTCAAATACATCCAAAAAGTCAGGCAGGAGGGGAAGAAAAGCAAGAATAATATTCTTATCACAAAAAGCACAGAAACTAATTCTGGATGTTAAAATAGACCACAAAATTGGTATACTTATATGTGCAGTAGATGGTTATACACAAATAGTTTAATATTCTTAATCCTAAGGTTTATATAACAGCATTTTTAGCTGTTATATTCAAAGCTGTTAACATTCAAAGCTTCTCTATGTTTACTAGTGCACTGGAGGATATTTAAAACAAACCAGGACCTTCAAAAGAAAATACTCTGTAGAAAGCAGAACATGGCTTTTAGTGCTCTACTTGTGTCCAAATAACAGGACATATATCATTTTCTAACACGGCAGTACATACACTCCTTCTCCTATTATTTAAAAGCATTAGGGCTGTTAACCTGTAAATGGCAGCTCCAGAGCCAGGCAATAAAAATGCACTTAGAGCTATTTTAGCTCCACATGTAAGTAATTCACGCTTTTAAATTATTAGAAAAAGGCACTGATTGTGACAAAGCTGAGAGGCTTTTCTGCATCATTCATGCAACATACTGCAAAAGAGAGATGCTACTTCTCAAATCTGCTCTACACCTAACCTTTGTGCTGATAAAACTCTTCTGGTTGGGGGTGTCAATTCGTATTAGAGCAGACAGACTGGACAGAAGCCCTCACATGGTCACAGCAACACAAGAGGGTTATACCAGCACAGCTTGCTCCCCTTTCTTCGCATTCAGAAATTATAATGTACAGACTCCTTAGCAAGGATATAACTGTTTCCGTGAGACAGAACAGGGAATCATCTTCAGGTGTTTGTTCTTCTGTACAAGAGGCAGCCTCCAAGACACATGGGAGGGCTGAGGCTGTGGTTATTGCTCCCGCGTGCCCGCAGGCTCAGGCAGACAGCGCTGCATCATTCTCTACTTGTCTCCTGTTTTCAAGGTCGGAGTCTCAAACGTGAGACCTAGAAACAGCCCTGGGGCTGAGGTGCTGACTCCACACGCTGGGAGCTGGGGTCACAGTCACATATTTGCTTCTCCCTGATGTGGTTTGCAGACTAAAAACCCACCATAAAGAAAAACTGACTCAATACACAGCAGTCATTCTTTTCTATTAGCTTAAAATTCATACAAAGCATCCTTCTTACACCAGCCCTGATTTTTAGTCCCTTTTGCCTCAAATACTGTGCAATATCCAGCAGAAGTTAAAGAGTTAAATTATAGGAAGTAACTTAATGCTATAGAAACAGGACTTGGACCAAGATGCATCATAATGTGTAATTTCAGCTAACGGAACTAAGCTAACAAGACCAAATGCTTTTTTAGGCAATAATTGAATTTCTTTAGTACAAAGAACTAAAGAAGGAAAGTCATCATGGTGACCATGGAGGTATAACCTGTTTGTGTCAAACCCCTTTCCAGCACTCAGAATTTAAGCACTGGTAGAACAAGACATGGTTTTGCCCCCGGTCAATGCAGTGGACTAATCCTCTTCCGATAGTAGTATGTGTTGCCCTCAAAATCATTCCTGTACAGCAGAGCTTTTCCTCTCTCCTTTGGGCACATCCAGTAAAAATAGCAGTACTATTTGTTTATCTGGCTTTGTTAGGAACACAGCCGCACCACCCTGCAGGATGAATTTCACTCCTCTCCTGGCAATCAGCAAATAAAGCCAATAGGATCTCTGTTTCTCAGCTGGAGTGTGACATCCCTCACCTGCCATCGGCTATTGACACCACACTCACACCGCTGCTGGGGCTTCCACACTCTCTTCCAGCACTACATACAAGGACTTCTAACTCAAATGGAAGCATCCTTGATTTGCTGGCAATTTAATTCAATCGGCATAAAGATGCAATCAGACACATTCCCTGTCCCTAATTAATAGAAAAATGCATCCTGAAAACCAAGAAAGAGCAACTCTTTAAATAATTTTTCATTGATGGGACTGAAAATGGCTCTGAGACTTGCAAGGACAGCCTGGCTGGCTGCTCAGCAGCTTGCTCTGAGCCCATGCTTTTCAGAAGTTTCTTGACCATTACAAAGGTGGCACTTTTTTGTGGTTTTAGATTTTTTTTTTTGTCTACTGGAATAGTTTATTCCAAAAAGTAACACCAGTTTATCAGAGAAACTGGCTAGAGATCCATCATCCTTCTCATTCACAGGTTCCCACACCTCCTCCTCCGCAGGGGAAACCACAAGCCTCCTGGCAACTGCAGGGTCTCTGACAGCAGAGATGTTACCCGCTTCACTCCCGCTCCGGCTTAGAGAATACTGGCATCCCACTGTGGCATTTAATTTGCGCTCTTATTCGTGATAACATTACATCCTAATCATAATGAGAAATATCACTGCTTTTAACAAGGCTGGTACTAACCATCTCATCCTAAAAGGGTGCCTTGGAGATTTCACATTCAGAAATTCAAAAGAGCAAGACCAACAGTGTTGGCTACTACTCTTTGATTCGTGCTTTGAGTTCAGTCTTTTTCTCTTCAGGCTTTCTGACATTAAATGTGGTCCTTCTGAATCAGCAGTTGCCTGTCTGGTCTCTGGCTAGAAGCGTAGGCTGCAGACTGAACCTGGAACACATCAGCAATCTCCGCTTGCTCTCAGCAACTGTGACTGCCAATGAGAGCTTGCAGAGGCAAGGAAAAAGCAGCCTCATTTGCTGCCAGAGTCAGTGATAAGGAAACAGGTCCTGATTAGTTGCACGTTCAAGCCTTGGCCACAGCATCCATCACACAGTCACTTACATTCCTGAGCTGACACAATCCCCAGAAAAAAGCCTGCACCATAAGCCAAGCAAGAGGGCAAATGTACTTTAGAAGGAAGCAAGAGAACTCATAACATATCCACAGATGCTTAAAATAAACTCATGAAGTCCCAAAATAGTAACAAGTAGCTTCAAAATACTTCAAAAACAGGAATTAAAACCTTTTCCCAAACACCAACTAGTATCTCTGTTGTTACAAGACCTTCCGTACAATATTAGCCTTAAGAGAATAGTCTAGCTTTGTTGATACAGTATCTTCCAAAACCAGTAATGTTTATTCATATCTGATAAAATCGTTACTTCTTAAACTGAGTCTCTAGAGTGAGCTTTTACTGATGGTTAAAATCAGCATCTCTCTTGGAACTGGCTTCATAGAGTTTGAGTGAAAAAAGAAGAGCAACTACAACAAAAGAAGACAGGCATCTACAACACTTGCATTAACTCTGTATCTCTCTTATGTCAATTAATTATCATAAAAAAGAACCTTCCCTCAGATGCCAGAAGTTATCCAATAACTGAAAAAAATAATATGTATTACAGTTTTAGCCCTGTTACTTTAGAGAAGCTAAGTCCTGAACGAAATGCCATGAAGCAGCCTCCCAGCTAAAAGATTTATTGCACAGGCTGTTTTCATAAACTATCCTCAAAACCAAAGAACACATTTCTTCACGTTAGCAATCCGTAAACCTAATTAAGGAACAGAAATATTGCAAATGAATGCACTTAATTTTGAAGAAAATATGCAGCATATGCAAACTAGTGGCACACTGAAAAAATGGTTGGGCATTTTTTCCTTTCTATTCAGACCTGATGAGCTCCTCAAAAAAAAGAGCTAGCAAGTCAAAGAAGGGGAAACACACAAATCCTTGCCATCTGGGTATTACAAGTCACCACAGCTTCCTCTCCACACCCCTTCCAAAACCATTACTTTACAATGATTCTGCTCTGGAAAATATACCTATAACAAGACCCCATGCCAGGGGCTAATTTAGTGCAGCCAGAGGATGGGAAGAAGGCATAGGGCATCCCGTTCACTGACAGACTCAGCTATCAGGAATTATCTGAAAAGAATTCCTCTAATATTTTGAGACATCCATTTTCCTCCCAACACATGCAGGTGAAGAGAGTTTTCCCCCTTGCAGCCCAAAGGAAGATGTTCCTTTGGTGCCCAACCAGGACCAAGATCAGCCCCCAGTTCAGCCAATTCACCTTGTATCTGCTCCAAAAAAATCTGTATAAGTACATGCAACATCACAGGTGGGGCTCATGGCAATGCCAAAACCTAGACCACAACCTGTTTAAATATGCTCAAGAGGAAATCTTTAAAAAAACAACCACCTCAACAACAAAAACTGACTGGTAGGAAAAAAAAAGATGGGGCATGTATAATGTAATCCAAGGGTGTATATAAAGGAAATACCAATTTGTTTAGTCTGTTCTTTAAAGGACCCTTAAATAATGCAACATTGTTTACAACACATCAAGCCAAAGATAAGCTTATTTCAGGTTGATTTTGTGCTGAGGTTTTTGGTTTAAACCACTGCAGGAAAGGAACAAACTGGTGTTTATTAATGCTAGCTTGACTTAGAAAAAGAACGGACTAAGTTAGCAATATAAAACTCAAAGAAGACAGGATTGGCCTAAAGGAAAGAGCATCCAGAGGGACAGAGCTTCAGGAATTGTATGTGCCAGAAGCCTCACTTTACCAAGGATAGGATAAAATCCAATTGCAGTGATTCCTAGTGAACCACACAGCTCCTTTTCTCTGCCTTCCAACCACACTTCAATGGCTGGGGCTGGGCCTTCATGCAGACATCCCGGGAGCAGGGCTTACGCAAGGGTGAAGTGAAACACTGAAAAGGGAAGATAATAAGGCCAGATTTAGGCCACTCTGCTTTTGGGAATGGGAGAGGGAAGCGCCTCTACAAAGCTCTCTGGAGGAAGACTTCCAAGTATGGGGCACCTCGGTGGACTTCAGCATTTGCAATTGCCTACAGGGGCCATAACCTTAACCCTGAGCTACCAGAGCCTGCACACTTGACTGTGGAATCTAAATTTGCTGTTGAGATGGTTTCCAGTCCCTTTGGGCGTGTTGCAGAATGGCTGTTAATCAGGGTTTTTTTCTCTAATAAAATGAGGGTTATGGCATTTGCTCACTGAATTATGGCCCGCAAAACCTTAGATTATTTATTTTACATACCTGATTTCTCCAGCACAATGATCTCGTAACTTGAAAGTGCTTCACAGCACAGAAATGGGCTATCTGGTCCTCTATGTTGCAATCTGTCAGCAATATAAAGATTTCATGTGATGCAGAACAAAGACTGCTAATCCCCGTAATTACCAGGGGCATGGCTAGCCTGTTAATTGGCAACAAGCAAATTATATTTTCTAATATTACATTCAGTGGAAAAGTCTATCCCAAGTGAAAGCACTGCAGGAGAGGACTTCTTCATTTACCAGGAGCAGTAGGAAGGGAGAAAAACTGCAAGGAATAAGTGCTTAATTTCATGTCAGAGAGCCACAGGATGGGTGGTGTGTGCTAACACTTCTTCATGGCCAGTTTATGCCTTGAAACCCCAAGAGTGATAGCTACTCCACGGAAGTGCATACGCCTGCAAGCGACACTGTTGTTTTTATTCCATTCATTTTGCCTGGCAGCCTCAAATTTCCTACCTGTGCTAGACAGGTCATTTAAAAGATGTCAGAGTTTGTGAAAAGTATCAATACTTGCAGTAGCCCCATTTCAGGCTTTCCAGACAGTTTTCCTATGTCCAGATCTAAACAGAAAGCAGTATGATAGATTCTCTGTCTTGAAGCTCAGAGCAAAAGGCCTACTGAAAAAGACATTTAAAAAAAAAATCTACAGAAGAAGTTAAGTCACTGCTTGTTTGTTTTTCCCTTCCTTTTTCCAGGGGGAAACTATTCTTCACACAGTACCACCGAGGCTCAGACTCCTGACGTGGAGCTGGCACGCAGAGCCCCAAACAAGATTGTGTAAACCACAGAATGCAACGCAAACCAGTTGTTTCCCTGCAGAAGCTTCAGAAGCCCATAGTCATATGTCTAACATATACCTTAAAGTACAAGGCCTGGACCAGATTCGTATCTGGTTGTGCAAGGCCTGCCAATGTATATCACTCAAAAACTTGGCCTGAAACATGTATTTCTGTGGAAGTTTATTTTGTGGAGTTCAAACTAATGCATGTGTATTCACACAACACTGAAAACTCTATGCTGTCCTCCTGCTTCTTTGGATTTCCAAAGCATTTAACTCTGAATCACAGAATCATGCTGTGCAAAGATGGGCATGGCAGGCTAGGTTACACAGATTTCCACAAAGGCTCCTCTCCACCTGGAGCTCCACAAGACTGAGACCCTTAAGTTCCTGGTTCACCTCCCCAGGTTGTTTCAGCCCTCATCACTTATCAGGCTCTGAAGTGGGTCCAGCTGGTCATCCTGCTCCCTTTATCACCTTCCCTCCTGTGTTGCCCTCCCCTCAAAAAAAAAAGCTTTCAGTAACAAGAAGCACATTGAGGTGGCACCAGGCATCAGGAGACCCAGGCTGCATCACCAATTCTGGAGCTGGGAGGGCAAGTCTAAACCCTGGGCTCTGACCCCCTTTCTGCTCCCCATCGCTTCAGCCTGGCATGCTTGGGGGAGAGGCCAGGTGTCCCAGGTGATGATGCATTTCTTCACATCACGGGACCCTGACATGGACACATCTTCTAGGCAGAACAGCATTGCAGCTTTTAAAAAGCTGGAAAGAGTTCACATAGTCAACATCTGGCAGCAGTTGCCAAAATAAACACAGCATAGAAATATTTGTAAAATGGTTGAGGAACAATACGGATAATGTGGCATTATACTATAAACAGAGCAGCATATTAATCAAGGAACAATAAAGCTTTTAATTATATTTTAAAGAGACTCACTTAAAACCAATGCAAAACATAACTCGTGCAGAATCGCTGGACTATTTCCCATTGACTGTCTATTCCAGTTCTCCAGCAGTAAAATTAAGAAAACAAGTCTTGGGGGCATAATGAAGAAAAACAGATGAAAGACTAAGGAGCTCCAATACAGCCGTAATGGATACCATGCAAGTAGGTGGGCTAGAGAAGACTCTCCAAGTAATACAAAATTCTGTTTGTTTGGAAGGAAATACCACAAATATCAAGAGAGGACTTTGAAAACTGGCCACCCGGCACGCAAGTGCGGATTTACTAGGGAAGTCAAACGCACTTCAGCTCACTCTCACCTTTGAAACTCCTTAATAACATCCTACCTCATGTGATATGCTTAGAGCTATGCAGTTCTCTGCTGGCACACCAAGCCTTTTGTAGCCCATCTACGCTGCCTACCCACAGCCACCCACTCACTGGGTACTGTGAGAGCTGGGCTGCCAAAATGCTCCTCAAGGGAAAGGCTGACACACACCAAAGTGGCACCGGGCCAGGTACTTTCCATTGAGTATCTAGAACACACATGAATCACAGAACCTTTCAGATATAGTGGAGAAAAGATTGACAATATTTGCTGGTTTGTGGTGCCAAGAAGAGAGACTGTCATTATTTACTGTCAGCCACGCTCCATATATATGGCCCACTGCAGCACCCGGCTCATCTTTAGCTTCTACCAGGAGAAGTGTTAGATTGATGGGAAGCCCTGCATACTCAAGGTATATCTTTACTGAAATCCATTGCAATGAAAGAATATGCCACAGGCATACAGTCCTCGCAAAGATTGAAAGTGGAATCACTAGGGCTCAGTCAAAGCCAATTGAAAAGCAAAGTGAAACACAATTGATTAAATGGCAGTGCTGGACACAAGCTCTTTGATAAGTTTGTTTTTTGCCTTAAAAAAAATAAAATAGTATTTTCTGTTCCAAATGACTTTTCATCTCAAATCTCAGGATAGCTACAGTTATAAAACATCAGCAGAGTCAGAGCTGTAACAGTACATATAGAAGTTACCAAAATAAAGTGCTCTGTGTGAACAAAACAGACTCCGTCCCTGAGGTCCCCATTTCCAAGTGGTTTTGCCTATTTCTATTAAAGAGACCTCAAGGTTTTCTCCTCCACAAAGCTCTAAATATCAGCAGTATTTCCTCATCATTGCACACATTGGAGAAATAGGACTGCTTTTTAGAGCAAGTGCAAATTTCTTAGGCTTCCCCCCACCCTTGGGAGCCCGAGGAAAGGCAGAGAGCTCACCCCCATAGCGTGGTCCCACAGCACCGGAGCCAGGCGAGCAGAGCAAGGCAGTGACAACAGCACAGCCCATCGATGAGCCGGTGATCATCAGGCAAAGGTAAGGAAACAAGTCAGCTTCGAGGGCAAACCAGGAAGAGCAAACCATTCAGCAACAACCCCAGCTCCAAACACTGCTGAAGGCCCAGGCTGGAGCTTAAATGGGGCTCCTGGGCCCACAGCTGGAGAGAATGGGAGGGGCTGCTCAAGGCAATCAAGGGCTGCTGGGCCTAATAAGCCGCTTCCCTAGTGAGATAAGCTATAAATGCAAAAACCTGGTTGCTGTTTTTTAAGTGCCCAAAAGCATAAGGTGCGAGTACCTTGCAGTCTTGGTTTATCAGCACAGAATTCACATGAGGTGATCACGGCTCTGCATGGGGTCACTCAAGAGCCTCTGGTAGCACCAAGGGATAAAGATCACCCCAGCCGAACATTAGAAGTAAGCAGTGCATTGGCAAAGGATGGAGGAGGGGGTGATTAAGTAGCTTCTAGCAACCAAAGAACGTAAGGGTAGAGTATGAGATACCAAAAGTCAACCAGAGGCTCGGCACAAGATATGAAAGCCTATGGCAAAAATGTTCTGCAGCTGTTTATAAAAAGAGAACAGTAAACTAGAAGAGAAGCTGCTATACTGTTCAGTATACTGCTATGCATATATATATATGCCTCAGCTTTGCAACTGTGCCAGTGAATACGTGTAACTGGAGAGAGACTGAAATGTCATCATAGGAAATACACATTGGAAGGGCCCAATGTCACATGTCCTGCCTGCGAGAAGCATTAGAAGGTGGTGATTCACCATGAACAGTTATCCGTGATGGAAAACCAAAACAGTACGAAATTTCAGGTCTAACGTGATTACATCGAAGTCTACAGAAAACTCTGGCTGAGAGCAGAAAGCATCTGTAGAGGAACAAGGGTTGAAAACCGTTAAGGCTGATTTGTTTTAAAAAGTTTTGAAGAAGGCCAGATGATTAGACAGACCATACTGCTAAACGCTTTGCTAGTACAAACGGTGCCAGCAAGGTCTAAAGATATTTTCTGGAAATAAGGGAAAGGTGAATCAAATTTCCAGCACCGGACAATGAGTTCTTCAGGTTGAAGTAAGCAGCAGAGATTCTTCTCGTTCCATTCAGACCTTAACAGCAGTCATGAATCCCCAAGGAAAAGGTTAAATGGTAATTTACATTTAGAAAGATATAGACAAAAAGAATTTATAGTTTCATAAGTAATAGGGTATTCAAATTAGAGGTCAATAACATTGTAAATAACCTAAGTTACGTACGGAAGTTCTCATAAGGACAGGTCGCAGCTTCTGAGCAGAGCTCTGAGATGTACCCTAACGCAGGCGGTGTAACCACCCTCACCCCACACTATCTGCGCGTTACCTGGCTTTGAGGCGTATTTATTTTTCCCTGTTCAACTTAATCCGAGTGCCGCATGTTGCAAAAATATACAGGGAGTTACAGGCGGATTCCGGAATCCAAACTGCTCTGTAAATTACCAATACTGGACTTTCTGACACAATGAAATAAGAAAATATTTGTTGCCCAGGTAAAATACAGGAGAAGTACGCTCTAATGCTGGGACAGAAGATAAGCTCTATGGAGAGAAGCTGAATTAATTTCATTGTATTGCATCGAAGACTACACAAGGGATACTATTATACAAAAGAATTATTCCTTATCTAATTTCTGCACACCCAGAGGATTGTGTCCAGTGCCTGCAGACAATATGACTAGGTATAATATTA
Organism: Xenus cinereus; assembly: GCA_025774025.1. NCBI lineage: Eukaryota > Metazoa > Chordata > Aves > Charadriiformes > Scolopacidae > Xenus > Xenus cinereus. The sequence continues at coordinate 24,181,489 of JAOXJK010000051.1, read as the reverse complement.
GTGTGCTATCCAAGAAGCACACCTTAAAGCATGCTGAAATGGAGTACATTTTCACCAGGGCCATAATTCCGCTAGAGAATCTACTTTTATGGAAAAATCAATTTTTTGCTTTCATAGCGATATTTAAGTATTGCAATAGGTTTTATGGTCGTTTTCTCAATATTAAAAATACAAAATCAAATACGACAGAGCAATAAATATGACACTTGAAACTTATGAATATGATGGCAAATGAAGGGGGGAGGACTTCTGCGTTGAGTTTTTCTCAGATGGGTTGATAGTGCAGCTCATTCTATGGGGCTGACGTACCTGTCAATGCTACTTTTCTATTTGCCTTTTTTTTTTTCTTTCATAGGCTTATTATTGCTAATTTCCTTCTTGGTTGGTGTTGGATGTTTTAGAGAGGAGAGAAGAAAGGCAATGAGGGGCAGGATGATTCCAGTTATTGCATCTGGCACTCCAGTGAGTGACAGTTTGGAAACTCCGTTTAATTAAACAAGTGTTACTTTTTAAAGTTAAGAGTAATCCCAGCCTGTAACTCACAGCTGGGAAAGCAGACATTGGTTCAGCTGATAAGCACATGCTGAAGATGAGTGAAAGGAGGAGATTAAATGGGATCCCACATGAATGCAAACATGCAGAATGGTTGGGGGGTGCGTGCGTGCACACGTGTGTGAGCACACATGCACACAACGAGGGTGAGGGCGAGCTGCAACTCAATGAGAAGCTGTAAAATGCACTCCTCAGAACGCCAATTGATTAGAAGAGCAGGCGATTTGGAAGGATAACCTGATTTCTGATGGGACACCACCAGATACCACATCACACTGGGTAGCAGACCGAACACGGGACTTGCCTTGGAGTTGCCAGTGCCCGAGTCTGACTGCTTCCTTAGAACCATGACAAAGTCTCCCTCTCCCCGTCCGTCACCTCTCCCGCTTCAGATCACAGTAAGTGGCAGGAGAGTCAGTTCCTTGCACAGAGTAGCTCTCCAGAGACAGGGAGTTATACAGGCAGGCATCGGGGAGAATTACCTGCGATGCTTTCGATGCAACAGAAGGAAATACTACAAAAATCTGATACGATGCAAAAGAAAGCTCAGAAGGAACAAAGCTTGTTTTTATCTGCTCCAGTTCCAACGAATCAGCTAAAATTAAGCATACGAATAGCCCATACTGTAAAGGAGGAAGATCTAACCAAGTATTTGCTTTAGTTTTCCCTGGGTTAAGGCCTTTGGAAGGCAAATGCCCAAGCCCAGACTCTGCGCTCCCTTCGAGCCACACGCTGGGCGCATACACAATGATAAAGATTAACACTGCGTATCCTCTCAGCACTGATGAGATGTTATTTCTCCTCTCATCTTAAATCACTCTCACATAAAGAAAAACGACCCCGAGTACTGTTATTGTTAGCAAGCCTAAGTCCGGAGGAGTTTGGAGCCCCTGCCCTCATCAGTCACTTCTGCCTTTGGCCTTGGCACGTCCCGCTGCAGCGGGAGCCAGCTGGGTCTGGAGCAGAGGAGCTGGCACCGAGGGCGGGTGAGGGATTTCCTTTGTTGATCACATCCTGCCAGGTTTTAGAAACTGCAATCTCTCAAACCAAGGGAGAGGACGGTGTCTGGAGGATGTTGGAAAGATATTTCTGATTGGCACTGAAGGCTTGCAAAGAATTAGTAGAGAATTAGGCTCAAATAGAGTTACGGTGATCAAATAGGGTGCTATGTGTGATCAGGCTGCGGCACTTCCAGGAAAGAGAGTCTAATGAAAGCGGGCATCAGTCGGACAAGGCAAGGCAGGCAATGTGCAGAGCTGCGGCACGGGGAACGGGGGGTTCAGAGAAGGAGGCTGAAGGGGCTGAAAGAAGCCGGAGCGTTGCTTTCAGGGTTCACGTGGCCCTGTGAACCACCCGAGCTGCATGAGCGGTAAAGGGACACGTGATTTTATTCCCACCCCGAGCCCCTGTTGAATGCATTCTTCTCTGCCTATAAAAATGCCGGTATCTGAATCATAAGGCACTGACAGCTTCTGAGATAGTGCCAGAAAATTAGTATTTAACTTTTATACTCATAAGCAATCCTAAGGGAATGTTAATAAAGAACAGAAAGCAAAAGTTTGGGGTTACATTTCACAACCAGAAAAAAAGCCTTTCCCCTGAAGAGTTCAGCTGCTCTCCCCAGGCCCACGTCCTCTGCTGTGAATGCTCGCCTGTCCCCTTCCCTCAGCTCCGACCAGCAGGGTCTTCCTACCAAGGGAAATGGCTCCAGAGAAAAATTAGATTTGAGACTTCTGAGATCTTAAGATGTAAGAGAAAAGTGCCCAAGAATTTCAGAGAAAAGAGATTTTGAATACTGCATGGATTCTTGGTACCTAGAAGTTGTGAAAAGGAGCCATTGTACTAAGTTTCCTGTGAGAAAAACCTAAGAAGATATAATAATAATAATAACAACATTATTATTATTAATAACTTTATTATTAATAATAACTAAAAAAAATCTCAGGCTGAGGTACTGACCCCTAATAGAGGTTGAAGAGATGAGGGATCTGGGAAAATTAGAGCTATGCTGTTTTTTATTCACATGGCACAAACAATATTCCTACAGTTTAAACTGAAGTTTAAACATTAATTGTAAGCCATTACACTGGTTCAAATTGAGGCTTTTCATATATTGCCTTCTTTTTTTTTTTAATTTCAGTAAGTCTGAATGTTTCATTTCTCAGTCAGAATTGTTAATCAGGAAGATGTGATACAATCTGCTAAATCTCAAGAGTGCTAAGATATGAAGGGCCTTTAGCAGTGGCACAGGTAATTAAGTTTGTTATGATTTTCTATATATTCTGCAGCAGAAAATCTGATTGTTCTTTTGGCAAGGGGCCATGTCTGTTCATCTTCAAAGATGACCTGTTTTAAATTTTAAAGTAAATATTATTTAAAGTTGGAGATAATTTTATTTTAATAGAGCACATAATACCAATGTATGTTCTTCATTATATACAGTAATTAATATTTTTTCTAATATACTACCGTATTGAAAACTTGTGTGATTTTTTTTAATGCATATTCAAAAGATGAAAATACTAAAGGCAGGTACTTAGCTGATGTTAACTAAGATGACAGATCCTGTAGAGCTGTATTAACATCTTGGCATATTAACAGTCTGGAATTTTTTGACTGACTGTAATAAAAGGAAGATTCAGGTTTGAAAAAGAAGATAACTTGGCAAAATGTTTTTCTCATTACTAGCATTTTTCACCAATATTCATGAGAAATTATGAGAAACAATGTCTGTGGGAGTTCTCCCCAGGATTCTTACTAGTTGACAGGTGAAGGAGAATGTTGTTTTGGAAGGATCAGGGGGGTTGGGAGCTCCACATTTATCTGGTTCTGGAGAGAATACACACCCTTTGTACCACAGTGTGGGGACCGTTCCACACTGAATTATAGAATCATAGAATCATAGAATTATAACCACTCTGTGGATTGAAAAAACGCCTCAGGGGTTTAACACCTCCAGGTACTCTAAGGAGCTAATCTAAAACTCTTATTTGTCAGCTCAAAGGTGATTTATTTAATTAAACAGAAATATATCCCCCAATCTTAAAGCCTTGATAGTTTCTGACAGTATTCAAAATCTAACCATTCTCAGTGCCATTAATCCACATGTGCTCACACATCTGGTTCTAGCCAACAGATGAAATCATTTTCTCCCTCAAGAAACTGTCAAAACTGAAGCCCCCAAGAAAGCCCTAACCACATGCATCCCTCCACTTCCTGAGATTTACTCCTAATGTTATTTTACAAGCTATTAGATCGAACAGGAAAAAAGATGATTGCAGCCATGTAGCTGGTTTACTGTACATACAGCTGCTTTACCAGCTACATCATATTAAAAGTATCTGACCAGTTCTCATGTAGAGGCTTTGTTAATTTATATGCACACTTTGGATTTCTGAGAAATGAACCCTGTTGTTCATTTTGAAATTATACTTTTGAGCAATTACAGTACTCAAGTCTGCAACTAATAAATATGTTAAAAATAAGCCAAACAAAATATCACTCTTGGTGCACTGTATTATTAATCTGTAGGCATTTAATTTCATCATGTTTGTATATTTTTTCCTAAAATGTATTCAATTAAAATAAGGCAATAATCAAATTAAATTTATCTACAAGGTATAACAGCTAGTATTCCTTAGCACCAAACGACACATGTGCTACCTTAGCCTAGTGAAGATTTTTAAAAGAGTGTATTAATATGGTACTTTCAAGAAAAAGGTGTGAGCTTCCCATGGATTCATCAATTATTACATTACTGCCTGAGAGTTTAGCAGTCATGCATTTGATGATGGGCATTTTAAGGCATTAACGCTGGGCAATTTTCTCTAAATTCTTTTCAGGACAAATCTCCTTAAAGCTCATAATATCTTAACACCTTCCAAGAACAAAAGCCTTACATTCTAAGACAGCAGCGTTAATGTAGTCTACATATAACACATTTACGATAACCGTGAATTATAGGAGACCCCAGGAGAAAACAGATTACACATCTGCTTATTTTGCCAGTGTAAGGCAGAGAGACAGGCTGCTGCCGGCAGTTGGGAGCTGACTCCTCCATGCCCCGTTCCAACTCAAACACACATCACCGGGGCTTAATACGGCTGGGACCGCAAGCCATTAAGCCGTGCTGAGGGCTAAGATCAACTAGTTCAGGATCACTGATGCCACGCTAACGTGGACAAGGGTACAGGGGGAGGGAGCTCCCACCTCTGTGCCCGGGGCGTGCATGCCAACGGGGTCTCTGATCTTGCCACCTCTTCCCCCCGGCGCTCACCCCTTGCCCTCGCAAATGCTCTGCTGGCAGCCCTGCCCGAGGAGCTGCGGCACAACATCCACGCTGGGACGTGCCCCAAAAAGGGCAGGGATACATGGCCTGATCCTGCAAATGGAGGAGGCCGCTCCCAGAGAAGAGATGAGCGAGGGAAAGCCTTCTGTCTCCAAAGGTAATTTAGGAGCACACCCCAAATCTCAGAAATCAATGAGATGTGTGATGCATGAATAAAATGGGAAGAGCAGAGAACCTGAATGCTCGCTAGGGAAGAATTTTTGTTTTGACTATTTACCTGCTGAAGCTGTTAGTATTTATCTGGTTTCAAACAGCTGTAACCAGTATGGAAAAGGGATCATTGCAAAGATTTAACATCGAGGCTCTTTCAGGGAAATATAACAAAGACAGAAAGATAATATCCACCAAAATCAGTGCACGTATCTGCAAAAAAGGAGAAAGAACCCTCAAGTAAAGACATGACAGTGTTCAAGCCTTCTCTGTAGCATGCGGGAACAAATAAAGAAGAATTTCTTCTTTATAATAGACTGCTGCCCTTTAATAATGACAATATTAAGGTAGTATGTATAATACATCAGTCTGTTTAAAAAGAATGCATACTGAAGTAAGGGATTGTGTTTGGTTATGTAAAATAAAAGTAGTGATGGATTACATTGCACTCATCAATATCAGCACAATGTAAAGGATTTTAAATCAATGATTTGATTTTTAACAAGATGCAGAGTTTGTACATGGTTAGTCAGAAGTATTGTACTTTACATAAATGCTTTACAAATGGTGAGACAGTAATTACAGTACTGGGAATGGCTACTATCTATCCGCTCTGCATTTTACAGACTAAATAGAAATTTCATGCATATTGAATACACTTGTGTTAGCTCAATTCATTTTTTCAATATCATTTTATAAGGTAAGAATAATATAAATTCTAAATTGCTCTTCCAATGTT
>JAOXJK010000051.1:24152220-24163634 GCA_025774025.1 Xenus cinereus | reverse complement strand
AATCAATACCATTTTCTAAAATTAATTGTAATTACCTTTTTAATTGGATAGAAACCCTACTAAATTCTGAAACAGCTAGTTATATAAATATAATTCTTTTAAATCCAGGATGATATCAGCATAAAATATTTTAATTAAATAGATTGCAAAAAAAAAGGGAAAAAAGAAACATTAAGTAGTCTTCCATTATTAAAGCCAGCTGTAAGTCAAGTCTTGAAAGTATTCAAGCTTTTATTTTTGAACACCTGAAATCTGCCATTGTCCCTGTAAGCATATATACACATCCTCCCCAAACCGTGTATTAATAGTTTAATTGTTCATTGAAGAGTAGTTAACACCTGGGTTTTGTTTGTATTATTCCACACAGAGAGGAAAGCATATTAAAGTATTCAGCCTCACAAACCCCCAAGGCACAGAATATCTATCAGTCTTTTCATTGCTTATGTATATAATACAAAAAACAATTAAAAAACTTAAGCAGATAAAGTAACATTGTATCAAAGTTCTGTTCAAAAACTTTGGTGAGTAGATGGTGAAAATCTCTACTTGATTTGTTAGCTGCAATTTCTTAGTAATTTTTAAAAAATACTGCCCCTATGTGATAATACCTCATGTATCTTGATCATACAGCTCGTCAACGCAAATTTAATTTCAGGTATTTATAATCTGGTACTGCAAACTAAATCTAGCATTTTGTACACATTTCAAGGTACAAAAGCTCGGTTTTCCTGAACAAATAGTCATAATAGGAACAACTGAAGTCTTGGCTACAGACTAATGACAGCTTATTTGCAAGACTCACTTGAATATGTGATACCTTTTCCCTCTCTCCACTTAGTGGCAAAGGGACAAGGAAGAGGCTCTTGTTTATCTCAGCAGAATGAAGCAGCAGTTTAAAACTTACCTGAGTTCCAGCCATCTTAATTAGCGTTATTCTTCAACACTATTATACCTGGTTTTCATACACTTGCACATCCAAACCAAATTATATTTACTTTAATTACTATGGTAATTAAAGCAGTTACATTTTGATGAGCTGAAATGAATCAGAACTTCCAGACAAGATAAATGAATAATATCAAGCATTTAGAAACATCTTGTGTCTTATTGACTTACTAGAATAAGGACCTAGCTACATATTGAACTGCCAATATTTTGGTGGAAGTTAAGTTAGATTCTGATGCTGATTCTACATCTGATGACATATTATCCAAGTTATTTCATGAATAAATATTGCAAAATGCGTATTTGATACTATCAAGAAATTTTATTTAACCAGCAGCTCACCACTAGAAAAAAAAAATCAATACTTCATGTGTTTTTTCAAGAATATATACTTTCAGTCACCTCTGTTTGGGCTATCCTTCAGTATCATTATGCAACAAATAAATATTTATGTTAACACTTACCACAGTCTATAAGGACATTAATTTTCTATTTATTTGAAGAGCCCACATTATCTAGGAAGGCTCTCCCAGTATTTCTGTGATCTAGATTTCATTGAAGATATTATTCACTCCATATTTAAGTCTTTTATCTGTACACCAAGTGTTAAATTATATTGGGTTACTGTCTGTATCATTCTATTTTTACTGCAGCTCTTCACAGATTAAGATTCAAATTCTTCCAATTTTGTAGGATTTTGACAGTAATTCCAGCAGTGCAAGTCTTAGGTCTGTCCACCTAATCGTGACATTTATGAATTTCTAAATTCTGTATGTGCCTATAGAAACTGCATTTACCTGCTGTATGAATCCTGTCACCGGATCCTTGACAGCCATCCTCATCATCACAATCTCCACTTGACTCCATCTCTTCACTTCTTCCGCCCCCACTGCCAGCATCTCGGGAAGCCCATCTTTCCAGTTTTAATTTTGCCTTCTCAGCATCCAGCTAAAATGGAAAAAGCGAAAAACCAACAATGGTCAGAATATTTACACAGTTCCTACCTCTGGTGACCAAGCTGGGTTTATAAAGCAGCAAGCACTTTCTCATTCACTTTCAAGAACAGCTCCTCAAGTTGGAGGTTGTTTCTGGCAATGACATCCAAATATTTTGGAATAGCAGGCTATAACATCAAATCTTCTCCACCACAGATGACCAGGGACACTTATCATCAAACTTTTAATTAAAACAACCACATCTACCAATATCATCACAGGGAGCTCTGGTCCTGCAGCTTTTTCTCTTGCAAACCACAGTTTGGAGATGACTGGTTAATGACAGAACAACCTGCCAGCTGCCTGAGCACTTACTTTGGGTTATTTGCAATTGAAGACCACAACATATTTGACAACCTTTGAAGAGCTGAGGGTATTTGCTACTCTTCATTATGGGCTTGGTCACTTGGAAACCTTGACCGCTGGATATGATTTTTAAGATGGTGTCATTTAAGATGCCTTTACAAACTGCAATTTGTTCATTAAATTTCACTTTTAATAGGTTTCTTGGCCTGAGTCTAGAATAAGAAAGCATTTTCTAAAATAAATCTAAATGTGTCATACTAGGTCACACTTGCTGTAACAACACATTTACTTCCCAAACTCATCTTTTTGATCTTTCTCCTCTCCTTCTGTCACCATGAACAGTTGCCTACTATTAGTGCTGTGGGAATAAATGATTTTTCAGCTCACTGGTAGTTCCAAAAAATGAAAAATACCATTTAATTTTCAGCAAATCTAAACCCATCCTATCCAGGGAACAGCACTATTTGGGAAGAAATTAAGTAACTGGCTTAGCCCTAATACATTCTATTATAAGGCATTTTTCATGGAAAGACGATTCAGGAGAAACTTGAACTTCCCCCCATGCCTGAGAGCAGCACCTCCTCGCTGAGCTACACAACAACCCTCCTGCTGGAGCTGTGCCATTTTTGTACGACATCTCACAACCAAGATGCTTCATGTTCCTCAGTGGCCACGCTCCCCTCAACAGCTTGTATCTGTGGTTGCTTGTGCAAAGGACACTTGAGGGTATTAGAAAAGGTGGGACAGCTTCTGCAGAAAGAAGCCCCGACAGCTCAGCTTCCCCTACAGCCCAGTGACAGGGAAATACCCTGACTCAGAGTGGATTTTGTCACAGTCTGGCCACGTTGCCCTGGATATTATCAAGTTACCATCCCCCCATACCTTCCATCCCCAGTTTGTGAGTGGCTACCAACTTACTTTCTGCATCTTGTTGGAAAATTACTTTGGGAGGTGTTGATTTTGCTTTGAAGGGATGGAAATAACTGTGCCAGTATTTCTGATCACTTCTTTCACGTAGCTGAAACTCAGCCTACAACACATTTAAACTTTGTTTTGAAAGGTAGCGGATTGTTTGCCTCCTTTTTGGAATTATAAAAACCTTGTTCGTGTTAGCTCTGCTGGAATGGTATGATGAGGTACGATTAGGACCCGTTATTCTAGTTACGTGGAAATATTTTAACCAAACGGAAAGACTCTGTGATGCTTCTCAAAGCTGGTCAGATTCAGGATCCCTCCAATACCCTTCATCACAAGTATCTTCCCCCCAAAGTATTGCAGAACCGTTTGAGGCTGTTTTATCCCAGAGGACTGTGGTTATTCTTGGTACTGAGCAAAATGTATTTTGAAATGTAGCTACTTTGAAGATTCAAACACATTTCACACTAAAAGGGAGGTGGGGGAGGAACTGGGGCACAGGGCTAATACAGCTCTATTAACTGGGTTGAAAGGATGATGACGGATGCAGCAATTTCTCTGTAGTGGGAAGCTTTTTGTGATAGTTTCCTTCTTCTTCAGATGCTGTGAGCTGCCACCCTCCGCTCTGGGGCTGACAAACACTTGGATCAGTGCAGCAGAGATCCTGTTCTACAGAACAACAGATGCCAACTTCTATATGGCAGAACTCAGGAAATTTTTCACCCTTTCACGGAGAAGATCTGTTTGCTCATTCTGAAGACACAAATAACTTCACACTGCGGTGGGAAGATCAGTAAGTGGGAGGAGAGGGTACGGACTCTAGTGGGGAAGCACACTGAACATTGCCTAATTGTTACTGCATGACTGTTTTTTATAAACAAGTTGCTTAATGTTGAGCCTCATTATTCACGGGCGTAAAGACTGATGTCACGGCAATACAAAACAACATTTTGTTAAACAATTGAAAAAAATTTGCCTATGAGGGAGAAAGATAGCTCCGTTCTTCCACAGATGTATTGTGTCCTGACCATATTAGAGAAGACTCATTCGTTCTTAGTTATAATCCTTCAGAATGGAAAGAAATGGCTAAGTGGTGAACAGAACAGATGCAAAATTTAATAAAAGCTTTTAATGATTGTTTGCCAGTCAAAGCAGAAACATTTACTCCCTGTGAAGGTACTCCTTCTTTTCAAAAATTTGATTTCATTCAGTGCTCGTGGCTCAATCCTGACCTCTGCTCAAAACAAGTAAATCCTTAATCTACATGTGCACCATCCTCTTAGACAAAGACCAAGAAACAAGCTCAGCTTTGCAACATGGTGCACTGCAGCATTTTACAAACTTCTGGGTTCTTAGTGCCTTCATTACAAAAAGCGATGAACCGTAGCCCAGATCTGCATCAACTGCCCATAATAATGAAGATTTACCCAGGTCTTTCTTGGCCTCCCAGGAAAGAGGGCCCTCAAATTACAGAGAGCCCTTATATACACGTCCAACATTACAACATAAGCTCTACTCAGGTGCAACCTACCAAACTTTTTCACCATGGATACCCTTTCCCAGCCTTTTCCAATCACTTCTCCAGCAAAGAATTTTCTATCTGTGGCTACCATTCACCTAGGATGATGAACCAGAGCCCAACTTGGTGCAGAGATAATGGCTTATCTATAAATAAACCCATTCTGGGAGATGAAATAGTGGAGCCAAGTTAGTGAGAAGCTCCCCCACACTGTGAAGCCCTGCTGAGAAGGCTACGTCACCACTGCATAGTGACTTGTGATCTAGCACCCTTCTCTTTTACAGATTTTGAAGGAACACATGTCCTTTGACCACCACCACGTGACTTCAGTGAGATCACTGTTTTAGAGCGACAGCAAAGTGTACGTCAGCATTTCTTCATCTCCTTTTTTCACAGAATCACAGAAAACTTTCTCAAAGGCCTATCACTGCACTGAAATAGCACAGACTGCATCAGGATGGACTAGGATGGTGAAGCTTTAATGAAAGACACTAACCTTCATTTTTTATTAAGCTCTGCTAGCTGCAGGAGATGGGTGTGGACAGGGAATGCCCTTAATGCTAGGGGACAGGAGCTGGAGGTCACATGAAGGCTCAAGGTCTCTTCAGAGATCATGATCTGCCAAAAATCCTGAACAATTCTAGCTGCTGCCACCAACCCCTAAAAGTTTCAGCTTCCCCACAGACGGTTGTAGAGAGAGTCACAGTCCCTTGCCCATATTTATCAGTGGAGATCGGAGGTTGGAGTCAGTAACGTCATTTCTATTACTGCTTACAAACCACTCTTAAACAAGCCTTCTTTTGCTGACTTATGTTCTGCCTGCTGATGCATAATGCTGTCCAGCCATCTCTGGCAACTCTGCACAGCAGTTCCAGCCTGGGAGCGCAGTCTCTTGATGCTGAGAATTGATGCTTGGTTGAACAATTGCAATGGATTTCAGGCTGGGCACTAGAGCTTGTACCTTTACCTTCACAAAGCAGAAGATATCTGCTGCTTAAGATTCAAGAAAATACTGGAATCTTAACAGCTTAAAAATTAAGTCCTCAAGCTTTTGCACATCTGAAAGACTTTTTTTTTTTTTTTACTCATGAAAAGGTTATATAAATAGATCAATAAGATTTGTACAGCCCAACTGAAAACTGACTCAGATCAGGAATTTTCCCAACTGCACCAGGCTTTGGATCATGTTCATAAACCTCTAAAGGGTTTTTGGGAAACCATACAGTCTTCATGTGGGAAAGTTTTAGGATCTGTATCTGATCCAGCTGAAAGGTAAAAATCACGTATTACTAGTCAGCTCTGAGTCAGATAGAGATGACTCTCCTCATGCATTATATTTGTTCCAGCAAAGGTGCCAGCCTTAAGTGACATTAAAAAAAACCCCAGTTCTGCTGATGTATGGTTTTACAGAGAAGAAAGAAGTCATATGAGAATAGTTGCTGTTTCTCCCCTATTAATACTTGATGATGTAGCACACATTCCCGGTCACATAAAAGTCCTTCAGACTTCAGAGGCTTCAAAGAGTATGTGACACACAACCCCTGAGCTTTCTACAATGAGTCTAACCCTAATTCTCACTCGAGCACAGATGTGTTAGAATATAAATTTATTCTCCTGTTTTTTCATGAAGGCACGTTCCAGCTGAATACTTCCACACATTAACTAAATAATAACTGTTTAGCTCCATGAAAACTACTTTGATAAAAGTGCCAATTTCAATTCGTTTCATTGACAAGGCTATTTTCTGAGGGGTCATATATGCACGTATATCTGAGGGGATGACTCCAAGCTGTAGGACAATAAACCCATTTCATCAGAAAATAGGTTTTAAAAATATACTTTACACCACAGTTTCAGGCTTTTCAGGTCAGTGAGCACAGCAATGAAAATCTAAGAGAAAACAGTTTTTGAATAAAGCCACTTAATTCCAAGCGTGCTTGGAATATTCAGAGACGAACCCCATACAATAATTATTTCCTGAGGGATTTGTTAATTAGCTTTCTATATGATGGATTTCAGTGTGAATACTTTTCCTCTCTGAAAAGACAGCTTTGAGGTGAAATCTGACTTCTGCCCACTTGTCATGTGAGCACACGGATCTTACTTGCTGGTGTTTTCACAGTGATCAAAAAATGGCTGATTACACCCTGCATTTAGAAACCGTAAGCTAAGCGTGATCTTTTCTCAAGGTACTTACAAGCAGTTGCCTTTTAAAAGTGCTTTAGTGACATAAATATGATTTGCAAAGACAAAGCATTTTGCCAGCTTATGCACAAATAACGTACAAAGCCTAATCTTGAAAAAAGTCACAAATGACTCAATCCTTCCATTCATTTTTTTTTCAAAAATAAAATAAAAAATCCTTTCTAAACCATTATTAGGTCAGAAATTACTACAACTGAATAAGACAATGCGCCTTTGTTTTTAGCCTATTATATACATTTTTTGTTAGGGACTGACATATTGCTTTAGGCATAAAGCTGCATTTTACTGGTGCCTTGTGACTAAGCAGATGTTCTGTCATTTCACAAAACAATAGCAACATAACAAATTTTAGACATAACTGCCATGTATATGCTTATTCCAAGTGGGTCCTCTCCTTGGAGATAACATTTATGGTCAATTTTACTCCACATATGCTCTTAGCTCCTTTTTAAAAACATTTGGCAGTTGCCTTTGCTTCTTCTTTTCATATTTATCTAACATTCATATATTACACCAAAATAAGCAAAACGAACTTATTTGTCTTCTATTTTGTCAGACATTTTCTTTGGTTTGTTCTTCCTATTTTTGTATTTCATAGGAATCCAAAAGGATTTCCAATGAATTATCCCCTTCCAGTTTCTTCAGAAAGCAGTACAGCTCACAAAGGGAGCAGCACTCTACTCTTAAATCCTTTTTTTTTTTTTTTAGCCAAGAAAACAGACATTTAACCTTTTGGATCAACTGACACCCCCATAAGGTTTCCTTCTGTTGTATTTATTCAGATACTTACAATAACCTTTGCATAGCACAGCTTGCTTTACGAGTCACCTGTACAGTGTTAGAATAATTTAATTGAACAGCTATACATAATTTATGCAACGTGGTTAAGGGCTGACAATGGTTTTAGACTTTTATTCACAACTCTCCCGACCAGACCTTTTCCAATGAGGGAATTGGACCAATATCGGTAGATTCCTTTGTTTTATGTTTTTCTCTCTAGCCTAAGTACCTTGCATCTACTTATACTGAGAGCTGTATCTTATTTTCTATGCCAGTGCTCCTGGCATATGGATATACATGTATTGGAGGAGGTAGGCTCTCTTCAAGCACACTGAAGGATCACAGAATCACAGAATGATATGGGGTTGGAAGGGAACTCTGGAGATCATCTCGTCCAACCCCCTGCCAAAGCAGGTCCACCCAGAACAGGTTCTACAGGAACTTGTCCAGGCAGGCTTTGAACATCTCCAGAGACGGAGACTCCAACCACCTCTCTGGGCAGCCTGTTCCAGGGCTCTGCCACTCTCACAGGAAAGAAGTTCCTCCTCGTGTTTAGGTGGAACTTCTGATCTTCAAGTTTGTGCCCATTACCTCTTGTCCTGTCACTGGGCACCATTGAAAAAAGACCGGCCCCATCCTCCTGACACCCACCCTTTGGGTATTTATAAGCATTGATCAGATCCCCCCTAAGTCTTCTCTTCTCCAGACTAAAAAGACCCAAGTCCCTCAGCCTTTCCTCGTAAGGAAGACACTCCAGTATTCTGCTGTTTGCCAGTAGGGCTGAATATCAGGACGCTCCCCTGAAAGAATGGGCGCAATCTGGGAACGCACATATCATTCTAGAGCAATAGAAAAATACGTTGCCTCCAGGAGAGATAAACAAATAATTTCCTTTACAATCTTTATTAAGGATGAATTTGGTATTTAACTATGTGAACAATTTTTATCATTCAAAGATATTTTCTCATTATTTTGTTTGGTAACATTAGACAGGTCCACACAGTGGAATTTAAAAATAAAACACAGAAAGTGGACTTTCTTTATGAAGTATAAGTTAGCCTTTTAAAATCAGAAGCTCAATGGCTTTTAGCAAGGAAGACACATTCTTTTAGACCCACACTAATTCTGTGCAAATTAAAAATGTCATTATAGGGCTATTTTTTCTGCTAAATTCAGTTTCATTTGAAATTCTTTATATAAAATCTGTGAATAAAAAAAAATAAATTTGTAAAGACAATGTTGAGGTTTTCCCTCCAGAAATTCTTCCTAGACACACACAAAAAAATGGCATACAATAAAATTATGATTTATGAATGTAACAAAACACGCAATCATTCAATCTTCAAAGATTGCCAATGTAAGCCATCCCTGCGTGCATTCCTTCCTTTGTCATTTAGTACACTCAGAAGCAAAACTGCTCTACAGAGAACATTACAAAACAAGTGGAAAGGCTTAATATAAAGAGAAATTTATGATACAGTATCAGATACAGTGTAAAACAGTGTAGAGTTACTTGTTCTCCAGCTTAATTTTAGGGTCTTGTGTATCTGAGACTTCAAATCAATTCTACCTGGCTTTTTAAGGCAAAGGAACAACAAATTTTTATTTTTATTTTTTTAATTTAAAAATTATTTTAAACATTCTGGTTTTTACTTGCTCCTCATTCAACCCCCTCTATTCCTCAGCTTCATCAGGGATTAGGGAAAAATATATGACAGGAAAAATGGGTGCTGTTAAAGATGGAAGTGCTAAGGCTTAGGTGCCTGGAATGACTGAAGCATTTTACATCTGTGTAAAACACAGTGCAGCCAGACTCATGGTCTGAGTGGACTCGTCTCCTTGTTAAATATCTTATTTTTCTTGTCAGATGTCACTGATGATGGACTTGGTATGTTATTCCAAGCACAGAATTGGATGAACATCAGAAAAACAGTTCTTGATGCTGAAAAGATTCTGATTAATTGACACAGCTGACTTGTGCTTCACAAGAAACTTCTGATTCAAACCCAAGAATGGAAATCCAGGAATGTGGAAGGAAAGTACTCATGGCTACCAGTTCATTATCCTTTCTAACACAGTTCTCAGAGAAGGGAATCAGCTTAATAGACCAAGGTAGTAAATTCCTCATTTATTTTGACTCCATTGATCTTTTACTTAATGCCCCTACACACACTATTAATATGAAAAAGAATTTTCAATACACTTCCTAATTACAGACTGTGGACAATAAATGCTACAGTTACTGCAACACCCTTTGTGGAATTGCAGATAATGACAGTACAAAATATGTTCACGGAATCATAGAAAATGTAACTGAAAGATAATTTGATGGGTCAGACAGCCCTTCCCTGAATGAAGAAATAAATTCAACTTACACTTTGCTAATTCCTGACAAATATTTGCCTATTTTTTTTTCTTTAAAATCCCCTTTAAGTAGTGGGGTATATTGTGTATGTGCAAGATACATAAAGATACATAAATTGATCTTTCTATTAAGCTTTAATAAATTCTTAGTTCCAAGGAAGTTGTGGAAAGCCTGAAGAAAGATTGGAAGACAGCAAGAAGATTTAAAACTAGAAGATTTAAGACTAAGAAGACCTACCAGGAAAGACTGGAAGTACTGGGGCTATTTAACTTAGAAAAGAGATTCAAGGGAGAAAGGGTGGGTAAGACAAAAAATTTGCTGTATGAACCATGGGCTTCCATGAACCTAGGGAAGGAAATGCTTCCATTAAAACTGAAGGTATAAATACTCAGTTTCATATTAGTGAAATCTTTCTTAAGCAAAACATAGTGAGTCACTAGGATGGTTGAATCTCTACTCAAACATTTCCCTGGAAAGAGACAAGAACAGTTGACTCTTTATGGCAAACAGGATGGACTAAATGACCTCTTGATGTTCCTTTCCCTTGTTTTTTTCTAAGACTGTCCTTTTGCTAAGAAGTTCCTTCTAATATCTAACTTAAATCTAGCTTTATCACATTTTCTACTCATTCTTACCCTGGTGGCATTTAGAACAGTTTCTATTTTTTCATTTTTCAGCAATATTTCACTTGTTTAAAACTCTTGCTGTTTCTCCTCAGCCTGTTTTCAATTTTTCCTAATGTAAACCTGAAATAAATATTATGTTGACTTTCTTGCCATTCCTTTTATTCTCTATGGCTAATGTAACTTGTTCTGTTACACAATATTTAGTAGTACAATTACAACTACGGCCACAGTTGTGTTAAACTAGTTATTAAGGAAATTATGGTATTTTGCAGATACAGATGAACATGTAGTCAAGTTTTCAAAAATTGTGAATAGAAGTACAGAAGTCTGCACAAGAAGGATGCTAGTGAAAAACATGTATGATTATACTTGCCTTAAAAAAATTGTTATGGCTTTCACTGCCATGGATCTTTAAGTAAACAAATAGCAGATGCAGATGTTTATTCTAGAATGACACACTAGTGCAATCCAATCCTTTTATAAATCCATTTGCTAACTGCTTGCTATTAGACAGTTTTAAAGGTCTTCTTTTTTTTTGTTTGTTTTTTTTTGTTTTTTCACAGAATCACAGAATCTTCTAGGTTGGAAGGGACCTTAAAGATCATCTTGTCCAACCAGCAACCTAATTCTGACAAAAAGCAACACCATCACTAAACCATATCTCCCAGTGACGCATCAACCCGTCTTTTGAACACCTCCAGGGATGGTGCCTCAACCACTTCCCTGGGCAGCCCATTCCAATGTCTGATAACCCTTTC